>CM023833.1:4760000-5360000 GCA_013266295.2 Branchiostoma floridae x Branchiostoma japonicum | reverse complement strand
TATTGCTATGTCCTGCAGATTTGCAAATTTTAAAGAACCGCCGTACTTTCGTACGCAAGTGAAAATGAAACCCTACGTTGCCGCTCCATCTAATATTAAAACCCAGCAAAATATCAAAGTGGTTAGGTGAGATTCGATCGGTTCCGCTGGGTAATCAAAAGTACTATTAACTCATAAACTTGCTCAGCATATAATTTTATATTTGCGGCCTATCAGGCACAACCTGTAAGTGATTGCCTAGAGATTTCGTATCGCACATGTAATTTGGACGCGAAACGAAAATCAATGTCACGATGAATCGTCTATTATCAAAAGCAATCACTAAATCAATACCTGCAACATGGACAGAAAGTTCAGGTTGAGCTCCATTTACCTATTGTCTTGTTGTACATCTTTTAAGGTGCCCTCAATGGAAAGCATTATAACATATGTGGACAGCTTGTCAAGTTATTGGCAGTGTTCATCAAATGAGTTTAAGTTCTTTTCAACAACAACAACAACAAAAACTGATTATTGTACAATACTGATTTTTTCAGAAAGATCCAAACGGTAATGTTTATTTGAAAGATTCTAGCACATAATAAATTCAGATCATGGATCCTCTGATGTTTAAAACGAACGACGAAAATTACTGATCATCCATGAATAAGACCTTTACTCAATCAAGCAAAAAACCCCATACCGAACACATAATTTCAGATAGGCAAAAAAAGGGTGGAGGTTGTTACAGAGGTTTTCTTACAGCAAATACCTACATAAAGATAGCCGGTTCAAACCCCATTTCCTATCAGGTTGAATGCATCTCATCCGCCATCCTTCATGCAGAGGTAAATGAGCTGAAAAGAAACATGGCTTGATGATACATTGAAATGCGTAGAACCCAATGACTATGTTTGCTTTAAAAGTCATAGGTTCTCAGTGCAGGATTTTTGCAGCTATTCGAAATTCTAGCAAATATTAGATAATTTATGAATGTTCCGCTTTCTTCATTTACTCGGTTCTTTATGCAACAATTAACAGTTTGAATTACACCAGTCGTGTCGTATATGATTTAAACAAGACTGGCAATGAAACATACATTGCCATGGCGACGGTGGTTGCTGTTAGGGTTTTTGTTTGCATGGCACTGCGGCCCTGCCATCATTTCATGATTTTGAGGAAGACTTGGTACCTATACAGATACAGTGCACTCTTCCCCTAAGTGTATAGTGAACGAGCCCCGGGGTCACAGAAAGTAGGGCATCCGGGGTAGAGAGGTCTTCCCAAAGACTCCCAAAGGTTTCCAGGAATGTGGGTATAGATGTGGGTCACATGCCTATGGACATTCCATACCTGTGGACAAAATGCCTGTACAATTCCTAGAATTCTTGCAAATTGCACACAATACTGTACCATTAGGCTCCTCCCTGAGACGTCGCCAAAAATACAATGAAACCATTCATAGTTCTGCTAGGAATCGAAGTCATTATTCCTTCCATATAGTGAGTGTCCAGGTAAAAACGGTACCCTGATAACATGAACCGACATCAATCACGTTTGAAATGTGTTACGCCGGCGAGATGTTCAGCATTGGCAATAAAACCATCTGTCGAGGCTGAAAAATTCCTTCCTCCTATTCAGGATCAGTCTCTTCGGGTGTTCAGGTGCATCTGTGAAGTTACAGAGCAATGCATTTCTCCCGGGGCCTATTGGCGCCAGTGCCGTGTACTTTCATCAGAAGTCCATATGCTCTTCATTTACAAAAGAACCACACAGCACTATGTTTCCATGGATCAATACCAATATGCGGCACAGCCCTTTGGAGATTTCCTGCTCAGCGAACATAAACCTCCAAACAGTCATTCTGATACATGCTCTGTGTGTTATATATTTCTCGCATAAGAGTTGGGCTTCACTGTAAAGCCTTTGAGTGTCCAAAGTGTCATAGACATAAGGATGAACTAAATCTTGATAGATGATGGAACTAACTTGCTAAATTTGTAATATTCCATACTGATGTAACAGCTACAAGATCTCTAAAATCATATGCTCGTGGATTTTTTGCTGTCTTGAACATATATAGGTCTTTGAATTCATCTACATGTATCGGACGCATACACGTAGACATTTTGATGGACTCGCTGCCTGTACTAAAAGGTTGAAGCTTTAGGCAGAATATGTGTAGACCGTTCAGTCATACAACACTGAGAGGAGCAATAAATCAACCGGGTATGCTGCAGTTAGATTCCAGGAGTCGTCTCTTTGTGGTGGAGACGTACATATTGCAAGAAGCGCAGGTCAATTAATTATAAGGTCTGTGACACGGTTGACGGTAAAACATGTATAATAATGAATGTATAATGTATAAGTTTTTACGATTGTAAAAATACATAGAGTCACTGTGAACAAATACATACCAGTCATTGTGAGAGTAGAAAATCTATCTACTGCATCCACCAAAAATAAATGCCAAAACACGTTCTACACAAGAAACTGAAATATCATTGTAAAATGTATAGTCCACTATATGGTATAGCTACCACCACAGACGTTTTAAAGCAGTTTGATAACAGAATTTGTTATGAAGCAACAAGAATTTCAGAAGAACCTATTACTTAAGACTGTGATTTATCATAAACGATAAGTTGACACGAATACCCCATGCATAACACAGAAGGTAGATATTTAAAAACAGAGCTAATATCACAAACTCTACTGGAGCCCTATCAGTCAATGGTGATGAACCGCGGTAATTAGGGAAACATGTAGTTTACGGTAAGATTCTAGCACCTAGAAAAGTAATGTAATAACTTTCAGGCAACACGTAGAATCAGTCTTAAGTGATAAAGCACTATTACGGGATCCCGGCAATTGTGACGGTGGTAATAAGACAATAAATCATTGGACCTTGGCATTTTCAGTTTATATTGCTACAACTACTAATTGCAACTAGGATGTTTTTTAAGGCAATGAGCACTTCTGTAATGTTATAAAATTCCATATTTTGTATGATCAGAAGTAATTAAGAAGGGGAAGAAATGATATTGATTAAAGTAATATTAAAGTCTTTCTTTTTCTTTAGATTGACTAAGATGAAGTTTTTTTTACGGTACTTATCACGGTACTTGGGGCAAGGGCATGAATTCCCAATATATCGTACACTAAAAGGTTTCTTTGTTGTGGCGGTAATATAGCCCCAAGTGGTGGCATTGTGAGGAATTATATTACACCAATATCATTACGCGTTCGCCTCCAATTGTTGCGTCCTTTGTTCCATTGTGCATCGACCTTAAAAGCAATTTTACGATTTATAATATGTCATCTCTGCTGATTATAGTTGGTTTCTATTATCTTTTAGCATTGTGTATTAGGCATGCATGCAGAGATGACACGCCGGCTTACGTAACTCATGTTTAAGCATAAGAAAGTTGGATCTGCGATAGAAATGCTTTGAACATTGTAATAATCTCTTATGTAACAGACTCATTTGTGTTATTGCAAGCTTGTGGTGAATCAACAACGACTACAGCATTTTTTTTCGGAAGTTTTAATAAACATTTTCATACGCGTACGTGTAATCATCGAGAGTGTCTAAAACCTGAAGCACAATAACTTGTACTGTTAATGAGAGATTATATGTCTAGTTGTGAAAAAATAGTTTTTTTGTGCGTCATATCCTTCTGACTATGTATACATGCAAAATAAATACTGATTAGTCTGACTTGAGAGGATATGTAACTGGTGAAAGGTTGTGAAAAGTGTCAGAGGACGCAAGGAAGGGCATGGAAGGGAGCAGACCTGAACTAGCGGGAACAATTTCTTGTCAGTCCAGGTGACATTGATGAAACGTTTGCGGTGGAAGGGACCAACGGTGTCATCATACAATGCGTTCTACATGTCAAACACATTCAAGATTTACCCTCGTTGGCAATTTTAGCTTGTGGCTGTGAGTGACTAAAGACAGTATGGTTCAGTACAGTAGATGTTCATGTGAGTGCAATTCTGAGATGGCGCTATTGCTAGTGATACATTTGAGTAGATCAGGATGTACATCAACTGAGTCCAACCTGGAATGTTGTCATCGCTATAACGAGAATTCCATGTACCGTTCAACATATCTCACATGCTCGAAAACCTGTTGTTTCCACGATATCCCTTCGCCGTTGTCACCAAGTCTCAAGCGCATATGGCTAGAGCATCAGAATATCACTAACATCAGAATAACATCAGAATAGGGGACTTCATCTGGCTCGGGTTGTTGGAAAGACTACTCATTTACGACAGTCATGTAGTAAATCTGCAACCCGAGGCCTTCCAGAACCTGCCACATGTAACAGAAATAGATCTCCGTCATAACAATATCAAACAGCTGCAGGCTGGGACTGGGCCAGCTTCGAGCTCTTAACTTGGATGAAAATGAGATAAATCACATTGATGGTGCAGCTTTTGCAGGGATCACTCATCTAAGCAGCCTGTCTCTGAACAGAAACTGTCTTTCTAGCATTCCCCGAGGAACAGAATCCGTCGGATCTTTTAACCTCCATCTCGCCGGCAACCCGATAACGTCGGTCATTGATGTTGAAGAGCTAAGGCACATCTCGTTGCTATCTCTGACTGAGACTAAAATTCCGCGTGGCTGCAGGTTGCGAGAAATCAAGAAATTACTTCTCGAAAATCCATCTCTGATGTGGTATGTCCTATGTTTGGTAACAACGCAAGGTACAAGGAAATCAGATCTGTCCGTTGGGATGATCTGACGTGTACCCCTCAGGTTTCCAATATGTCTGTCATCGTGGAGAATGTAAACGTCACTCAAGTTACGCTCACCTGTCAGACAAAGTGCCAGAAAGGTCTGACGTTCTCTTGGGTCAAACCCAATGGAGAGTACACCTCAGCAAGCAATGAGTACTCCAGAAACTACACCAATGTGAACAACGATAGGGAGGCTGAAGGTTTAGCTAGCTCTGAGTAAATGATCACCAACCAGATCGACTCAGATAAGTTGTCTTCACCACATGGTGCTCCCCCAAAATAGCCAAGCTGAAGAAAAGACTGGACATGTTAAAGGGGTTGTGCAATGTCAAAGCATATCAGGAGGCAAAATCGACGATTCTACGCCTGAGCAGTCTGATAACGACTATATGTCATTTCCTGGGACTGAAAATGCTGAGGAGCAGCATCGAGAGACCCAGGGTCCAGGAACTGCTTTGTCCAATGCAGTCGACAGTTCTGACCATATCTACATAACCTTACCCGGGGATGAACATGAAGAAGAAAATGGGGAAAGGGGATACACTACAAAACGTGCAAGACACAGACTCAGACACTACCTTGTCAAATGCGTACAACAACACTGATCACGCGTATGTGTCTTTCCCCGAGACAGTAAATTCTGGAGAGCAGCAAAATGTAGCAAAAGTAGGAAATCAGATGACAGAAGAAGCCAATGTGGCTTCCAATGCTGACGAAAACTCTGATCACATCTATGTAGAATATCCCGAGACCACAAATCTACAAGAGACAGAAAGAACAAATGAACAAATGACAGCCAGAAACTCCCAAATCTGAACATACATTGTACCCAGGTGATGTAGCTTAGGACAAGCAAGTATGTATATAAAGGCTCAGTCACTGATTCATGCAATGACAAGGTACAAACACATCAGCATCGGTGTGTCGATGAAATAGTATAGAGCTCTACGTACTCTGTATAGAAAATTTTGTCTATTTGTCTATTGCAGTTGCGGTGTAATATTGATCTTTGTCGTACCTTCATCAGGTAGTAGATGATATTATTTGGTTTGTACTCTTACACCTTACAGTAGGTATCCTAGCCACCCTCCCTGCTTGCTTGCCTTCCTCCATAGCCAAATCAGACACGCTACGAAATGCAGTTGAATTATGATTCCCTTGCTTCCGCTATTGAAGCAATGTTGAATGTGCGTCAGAAGATATTTTGAACGCCACTTAATAGTAGACCAATTTGTATCTCTGACGTTAGTGCTGTGAATATCATTACATGCTTGATTGAATGTTTCCCACTCTGATATTTGATAAATTTGTACTAAGAATACACTACAACATAACCTTCCCCCAAAATGGACTAGTCTAAAATCACCCTAGTCAAAAATGAATGCATGTACCACAATTTGCTGCAGATCTCATTTGCACCTAGTATATTATTGACAATATGTCACTTAAATTGTTAAAAGATCTCTCACCCATTATTGAAGTATATAAAATCACAACTCTTTCCCTGTTCTTTGAAATTCATGTCATAATGTACTCCGTAGGGTATGTGACCCCTTAGATGTAACCTTAGTACAGCTGCCATTGTACTTCACCTCCATATGACTCTAATGGGCCGTTGTATACGGATTCCATCACTGCAATTTCATGTCCCGATGATTACAAATGGTTTTATGTTTGATTAATGAAACATGGCCAGATCAAAGTTCGGTGTTGCAGTTACGGTTGGTGGTGAACACCCGGCACACTGATCAGTCAAACAAGATCCATGGTAGTTAAAGTAGATCTTGTTCCTGTTCCAGTTTTTGTGCTCGGCATGTAGGTTGAAACAAAGTGTACATTTAAAACATGTTTTAACAGAATAAGAGTCTATATCATGCGGCCTGAACACAATAATAAGATGAAATGAGTCATCCGTTTCCAAAGCTTAAAAAAAATGTCCCTGTAGTTTCAAAACAGTCTGCACATACAGACAAGCCGAAAACATAGAAAATAAAATAAAAATAAAACAATTCACGCATTGAGCAGAATTAATTTCGTCAATGATAATAGTTCAACTAGAGTAATTTTATAAGGTAAAAACTGTCACATAATTGCAGTAACCTATTAATTGATTGGACCACGGTACCAGTTGTATACCCCGAGTGTTTTTGCATAATATACAAAGTGCCCCTCCCGTCATTTGTGTAGAGTTCCGGTCAGGTGGAAAGCATGAATAAAGTATAAAAGGCCCAGAAGGAATCTTTGCCTGCAGTGCCGATAAATGAAGAGTAAAATGTATTTCACGATAGCCAATAACGCCTGGAGTAGTGTGCTTTTAAATTTTGCACCATTTCTGGTCCATTTGTCATATTGTCCCCTTTGGCATCTGTGTATCCGTCAAATTTGAATTTCACAAAGATGGAATGCCAGTATTTTATCAAGAACCTCGTACATGTATTAGGTTGGAAAACAGGTTATCATGGCCTTTAGTAAACCCTGGACGTAGAGGTTTTATTATACTGAAAGCTCCATGAAATCGTTTGGTCAATTAATAAAAAACAATTCTGTTGGATTCATGTTTGGAATTGTAAAGAGAAAATAATAAAATTTTATGTAGATCACGTTGCTAAAGTTGCGAAATTAAATATATATTGCTTACGGTAATCTACGTATTTGGAGTGACATGATATACAAACAATATTCCTTGCGGTTTACTTTGAATGAAATCCTGTGGTATGGTGCACATCTTCACATTCACCTTCACCTTGTCCTATCCACATATAGCGTACATATAGCACGATCTTAATTCCCATAAAGAAAATTACTTCATTATTGCTCCTAGACTTTGAATTCGTCATTTTCCTGGAAAGCATTTAACCATAGCCACCAGCATACCGTGTAATTCTACCCTTTGATGAGATCTTTTACTTTATAGCAGTTCAACGACAGTCTTTGTTCCCATCACGCTATTCAGCTCACATTTTACAGTCATTTGCACTTTATAGCACTTCAGGCTGATATATCGCGTACCTTTAACAGGAATGCCTTTGTGTTGAGCACCACTTTGCAAGATGGATCCAGACGTAAATGGCGGTAAAGGAACGTTGTTACTTTACTCCATTTAGTTTAAAAAGCCTTTTGTGGTTGAATAGAGACATTGACTGGCGATACATAAAACTTAAAGCAGTACCCAAGGGCCATTTGCTGCCTTGAGGTATAGGTCATACCTCTCTTAATGATTTTTTACTCCTCCCATCAGGTCAGTTACCCCTGCAAGTATATATGATCAACAGAGCAGATCAATAAGTAACCTTAACTTTCTAGTGACGCTGTTATTCTAAAATATGCTTGTAAAATGCATTGGAATTAAACTACTACATAAACCTGTGTTTTAGATTTCATGACCACTGTGTATTGTAATACACTGAAACAGAGATACAAATACTCATTTTAGCATAGTTATATTGTAAAAACGAACAAAGATTCTAATGATACTTCCCACCGTGGAGGTTGCATTTTCCTGTCTAGAATATGTTATGAAGTATAACTGTATAAAACGCACGCAGAGCAATACGGAACTGTTAGATTTGCATTTAAGGAACTTACCAAACAGCATTTCTCACCGACCTACAGTGTAGAATACCTTAGCTTCAATTTGTTTTGTGGAATATTGATGTTGTATACCTCGTTTGTTTGATTAAGGCAGTACATACATTTTACTCTATGCAGACAGGACATACGTTGCCGATAACAGTTTGGTTACCCAACCGGTTTGCAGCCCAATCTAGAGCATTTATAACTATTATCTATTATAGATCCACGGTGGGCTGGTGAATTGGATATTACTACCGAATCTGCTGGAAAGAGTTTTGTACCTCTACGGTATAATGAAAGTGAAACTTTGATAATGTATAACTAAGGTGAATACTTTTGCGTCAACCAATAATATTGATCGTGAAGTAATTAGTCATTTAATAATTGTGTTATTATCGTATTATTATATTATAATGAGAAATAGTTTAATGTCGTGTGATTTTTGGTAGGTGAATGAATGCAGATTGCTTTTAAAATAATCATACCACAGTTCGCAATATATTCAGCACTAAAGACTGAACGAACATGAAGAAGAGATCAGTATTTGTAGTTAACCACAGCGTGACCAGAAGTCGGCATTAATAAACGTAAAACCTTCCTAAAATTGCCAAGGATCCTTGGCCTTCTCACAGATATATCTATATATGAATGTTTTATGGGCAAAACTTGCATATCTCGCCATTGGAAAAGGGAGTTTCTATGAAGGGAAACACCTGAAGAGGGTTTGCTCCTCGCTACGCCTCTTCTAATGCTAATTCACAGCCGCAATTCGAGCCTTTGATATTGGCAATAAAAGTTGATGTATGAGATAAAGTACGAGAGACTACTTTTGAAAACTTGCCAGGTACAGAACTACAGGTATCAGCTGTTGATGCAGTCTTGGAATGGGGGAACTAATGAATTGCAGGCTTTTCCTGTTAGACTCTGCCAGGTCTTATGGCTTTACCAACTGATAGCCCTTGCGAGATAAGAAAGGGAATGACTGCTCGCAGCCGATAGATATGTTATGTAATATAATGAAAGCACACTTTCTGTTTTACCTTCGCATATATATACTGAACAAGCCAGGTGTGGACAACGTTTGGTCAATGTATACGGATGTAAATCATATAATTCGATTAACATCATCAGCTATATGCTGGCGCGAAGACATAATTTAAACATAAAATATCTCCCTCTAGGTGAAGGCTTCTGAAAATGAAAGTTATTAAGCTTCATGCGAATTTGAAGTGTACAGAATCGTGCTTAAACCTACAGAAGTCACCACAAGTCAACACTGTAATTATTTTTTAATGCCTTCGTTTCCGTTCAGGGCATCCATGGCAGGAGCAGACGCCTGTTTGGCGGAAACGCTGGTCCCATGTTGTTACATACCTATGACTGTCGACTTCAGATTACGCACTGGCATTACGTTCTGTTCTGGGGCAATGTCTTCAGACAGAAAGCAATAACATTAGCCGTTATACCAGCTTACCTGTTGGCGGGGATTACAAGCTATATTGTGTTGTTCTTAAGCTGGACTCAAGAAAATTGCTTTTCCGATGAAAAGCTTTTCAAGTCCAATTTTTAGTTCAATCCTTGTATCACAAGACTCAGTGATAGACTTATTGGCGTGTAGCTGTCAGCCGCGCAATACTATTGGCGATATGTATGGCGTTTTTTGAAATTGAAATGCGCGTGGTGTCTCATTGAACATAACGTCTTTAGAAACGCGACCCTGGCGTGACATTTTGCAATATTTGTTGATGCCTCAGACTATATTCAGCAATAAAACATCCTTAAGGGATAATTGATAAATAGGCATCATAGGATATCAATGTCACCATTGGGATCCACGCGCGAGAAATTGACTCTCATGATATGATATATGTTTTTTTCACTAATGATTTAGAATTTTAAGGGAACATATTCATGTTACTACTTCTATTTTTAATGGGGGCTCTCAATGACGTTCAAAATGGTTACGTTAACAAATTTTGCCTTTTTTCCACCTGAGGCTCAAACCATATTTTATAATTGTCTTCTAGAGTAATGAGTAGCTCTGTGCATTTTCAAAGTAAAAGCTTCTTCTGAATAGGGTTTGTCCGTTTGAGGTACATGGGTGAGCAGATTTCACCTTGTTTGAAAAGGAATGAATCTTTATCAGCAAAAGCTAAATAAGAAAGCAAATGTGAGACAAATGAACAATAAATATCCAAGGCATGTTATTTTTGAAATATTTTTAACAGAAGAAGGTCTAAAGATAATTGGATAAGGTCTTTAATAACTCTTAATAACTAATAAAGTTTTAATATTTCTTTGACAAACATTGATAGGAAAACATGATGATATATTTTTTGATACTATTCATTTGGCTTATTGAGACGCTAACGTAGGCTATGCATGCAAATAATACATACTTTATAGTACTGATCATGTATGTAAGGCATGCATGAGTTCTTGAGAATCAGAGTTGAAAGGTGAACCATATACTAAACGGCTTGCGGCAGGCTCATCATTTGACATTCTCGCCTTGACGCCGACCAAGTAAATCTCTTCCCCTTCTTGCGGTGATTATAGCTTTAACGGTTTGTAACATTTCGTGAACTTTAAGCGTGATATATACATCTTTTAATGAGCCCTCAAGTCTTAACGATGAAAAATGGATGTAAACTCTGGCATTATAGAGTGTGGCGCTCCATGCAATATTGGGAATTTATCACGTCAAGGTAGATGCAGGCTCAGTCTGGCACTTACATGATAAATGGATACCCTCGTGGTAAAAAGGAAGAAGCCTTTCGGCTTCGTTAAGCAACGGACTAGTAAATGTGCCCTTTATTTACTGGATGGCTTTGCCTGTTGGCACACTAAAAAGTACTTACGCCACAAACAACCATCTTTTGTTTCCGTCTTTAAATCGTGAAAGGAAATATAGTTGTGTCCATGAATGTGAATATTTTGTGGAATAATGATGATGAGGGCCCTAGGGAAATGTATTTCTATTCAATTACAGCACATAAACTAAATGTTCTGTGCTGTAGCTGGTGATAACTTTAACAAACAACAACAGATGGCGATAACTTTATCAAACAACAACAAAATATATCAACTCTCCCAATTTCCGAAGATTTTATTTGAAAAATTGCAAAGCAACTCATATGTGAATTGATACAATTTTAATATTCGGAAACCCATTTATTCTTCTTCTTGAGACGAAGCAATTTTATTTCTGATAGTACCGTTTCCTGCCACGTAGTGTTTGGCATGTATGGATATTGATAAATAACTAATTAGCACTGAAGCATAATAAGAGATTATATAATAAGAACACAACATCTATAGATATTTTATTGGCAATTTGATGTGCTGGTGACACCAACGAATATGTGAAGATATATGTGCCATTTCGGTATCTAGAGAGGAATTAATCAGTAATTCATAAAGTTATAATGTGTGCCTGAAACTCTAAAGAATATTAAGATATCTGTAAGACGTTTATCAATATACGAGTGTTTCATTGCTAAGTTTATAGGGACAACATTGACGTAAGAGATAAATGTGAACTACAATTGTTATTAGTCTATTGAGGTTTACTGGTTCTCCAAGCGACGCTAATTTGATTAAGTTCATAAGATAATGACTTTTATTACGTGCAAATTACAGCTAAGGTTAGCAATGTAGACATATATGGCAACTATCCAACACAGATTTTTATGTCTTTTCAATGTAGACAGCAGTATACCTTATACTTAATTTCTCAGAGGAGTAATAAAGATGTAATATATTTAATCGTTAGAGTCTAGACTCACTGCATAAAGTAATAAATAGAAATAAAACTCCATGTAGGGCCACAATGTGACATACATGACTTTATATTACCACGTGGGTTTGTTGATAGATTTTTTGTGGCAATTGATAATCAGTTGCATTAAAAGAAATAAACCATTTTGGTTATTACTAAACTAGATGCTTACTCGGCCATAATGTATAAAAGTACAATCAACATTCTGAAAGTTTTATAAAGTCCTAGAATGTTTAGAAAATTAAAAAAAGATGTTCCATATAGTGTCAGATCTCTTCGACAAATAATTATACAATTAAATAATGTAAATAATTACAAACAAATACTCACGTAGAATAGACTCTCTGCCTAGAATCAATAAAGAAGAGTGCAAAACTTTTGATTATAAGGGTCATATAAGGTAACCATGGATTTTCCTTCTCCCGGACCCCTTCTTATTTTTTGCTAATATTTCTGCACATACCAGAATGTTGATTCATTGGTTCTGGTTGGCATGTCTCATTCATTAGTTCAACAATTGCAAGCTGCGCCGAGCTACCGGTCTCATTGATTACCAAGCCGGCCTGTGCGTTATCTTTATCTGTGGTCTTCTTGCCTGTAGGCGTCAAAGTCTCGGCTTTTGCGAGCCCATTTCCTTTTTTGTTCAGGTTTAGAATTCAAAGCTTCCCGTGTTTTTGACGCTGGGCTACGGCGCAAGGTCCCTATCCATCACAGCAATCCGCTTGTGACAGAAGAAGTTTGAAAGTAACCTGCTGCCTCAGATAACTGCTTCATGCTAATAAGTCAGACAGCTGTCACGCCGATAACATTCAACTTTAGCTTCAAAGGCAGTCTTTCCACAAGTAGGTTTTAGCCTTTAGACGGCCTACTGTCAAATTTCTTACCCGCACACATCAACCTGTGAAGGGAAGACAAAAATGTAATATGGCTTTGATCTCAAAAGGACCATTAAAAAGCTGCTTTACTCAAATGTCAATACGATTAGCACTCAGGGTCCTAGACAGACAGATTTCTTTGAATAGGTCGACGAAAAGGCCAAGGATGTCTATTGAGAAAATGTGTTCCCTTAAGCGTGCCAGTCAAATCGGATGTTTGAAGGACATCGGAGCTACATTTCTACTTTCGTTTTCTCTATTTCAGTTCAAAACTACATTTCCGCTAGACTGTCACTAGCGAAGGAATCTTATTTTTCTCAAAAGAGGGGACTTAATCGTACCGCAATCCTCTCAAATCCATCAAAGCAGCTCCGAGTTCGTACACCGCGTTTACTTTCAAAGTATCTTCGTGTAACTTAAGTGTATTGTCCTCACTACTAGAGAATTTTAATAGATTTCTTTTTTAACTGTATAGAATATTAAGACTACGAAAATAATACAGTCAAAACAAATTCCTAAAGAATTTCCAGGATGAAACCTGTCTGCGTGAAATGTTGTATAAAACTGATTTCTGCAATGAGGATTGTTCTGTAGCCATTAAGATATTTCATCTTACTTAAGACAATTTTAGAGAATTTTTATTTTCTAAATCTCTCTAACAAATCGGTTAAGACAGACAGCATCGTGCTGCAGATTCAGTAAAAGTAACATGACAGAACGGAGCAAATAACCAGGATATTAATGCGTTATCGACGTTTGCCTTCTCGGGGATCAGTGAGTAGACAAAAGTTTCGGCAACTGTCGTTTTTTGGCGCCAAAGAACTTTACAGTCGTATAGATCAAAGCAGGAAGACGAGCGTGAAAACGGTTTATTGGGCCTAGTGTATATCACCTCACGTAGCAGCTGATTTTGTGAAACTGCCCCGCATTTTAACGGTTACCGTTTAATGTCTTTATTCAGCCACAAATGGCCATTAGGCAGCCCAAACGAGAGACCCTTGCTCCCAGACTATCGGTTATGTCGGGATTTACGGGACGATAACGTGCCGGCAACAAAATAATGGGCCTTGCTGGGATACCTGTGGAGCAAAGGGACATGTACTAAAACATATCAATGTAAAGGTACGGCCATTATCGTTGAGAAGGTAAGTGACTGGAATGGGCATTGTTATCATCTCAGGTTTAGCCTTTGTAATTCCTTTACGACGAACGACGTGGTTGAACTTCATAAACTTACTTTGTAAAGTTCTGATACACTCAACCATCCGTAAAATAATATATTAAACTGATTGAAGAATATTACTCCTGACGTTTTTATAGCAGTTGTATCATAAAGCAGGCACTTAACGTACCTTATTTGATTAAGCCTTAATCGTAACGCAACGCCTAATTTCTTTATGTAGAAACGAATCAAATCATTTGGGAAAACCATCAATGAGCAGGCATACTTATTTTATTCTTTTGTGATTACACTTTAACTTCAGTCATGAAATTGCTAAGATGGCTACTCAATGCAGTTTCTTCCTGGATTAAGAAATGATTACTGTGAGATTGTTTTATATTTGTTTGATACTAGTTTTGTGGCAAAAAAACAACATCGGGACATTCAAAAGGGGTTTATGACATGGTGGCAAACACATCCCTAGGCTTCTTTATGTGATGGTTTATCCTCTACACTGCTTAGCAAATATGAAAAAGTACTGTGTCGGAAGATTTATTGCTGCAGAGATATTGAATGTTTATGAGATGGATAGACGCAATGGCCAAGGGCTCTACGTTAATGTAGATACGTGGATAAAATAGGATGTGTGAATGCAAGATGTGGCCTTGTATTTAATGCATCCTATGGTTTGTGTGCTGACTAATTGGTTATGGACCTAAAAGTCTAACTTTGAGACCCTCTGCTCTGTACAAGGTAGCAACTCTTTTATTTTATTTTATTTTATTTTATTTAAAAACACATATGAAGCATTAGCGAAAATAAGAAACATTGCCTGAAAATGAGCCTTTATTTCGGATATAGATTTGTAATTATCTCCATTATAAAGACTGTCTTAGATATTACAAAGAAGACCAATAGACCGGAGTGTATTGAAATAGGTCAATGTCTGTACTGACATGATTGATGACGAAGTTCTGAAACAATGACTGGATTCTTCAACTGATTTAAATTTCTACTCTGGAAGAATTTGATTCATTTGTTTTGTATCCAAATGTTTGTCTTGTCCTGTAAAATTTGGGTAGTAAAACTGGCTGGTTTCGAGTCCTGTGTGATAAAAATGTACACACATGTTTTCTAATTTCCAAACTGTGCCCATTTCAGAATGTCGAATGAGCTCTAAATGGGAAAAGGACACACCATAGAGATATTCTCTAGCCTGGGTATGAGAAGATTCATTTCTACTGCCATTGGTCATAAGGCGCTAAGCTTATTGACTATTTCCAACGACTATATCTTGGTTATTCCTAAGGCAAAGCACCGCCACAGTAATGCTCAATATGTTGGAGTACGGGTGAATATAAAGATTTATCGTCTTCGTGCAGACCCTTGCAATATGTTCGTAGATGTAAGTACCACTATACCTTCGCAGAAAATCACTTTAGTAGACACCATGCATTAAATGTGACAGGTGTGTTATTTTCATGCGATATATTTTCTGCCACTGAGCCAGTATCATCTCTTTTCAATACAAGTGGACTTTAAAAAACGTAAAGAAGAACATCTGCCAATTGCAAGGCTGTATTCTTTATTATAATCTTCCAGTCTGTTAGAGTTGATTACACTTTTAATCCATTACAAGGTTATCAGAAATGCATAAGCCTGCGTATGTATCATTATCGCCCCATGGGAATGTTCACTCCGAGGTGGAACCTCTTCCTTGACTCATTCCAGCACGCTCTCTCCCGTACCGGTCTTGCTCATGAGAAGCCCAGGTTTTGTCACAACTGTCTCGCTACTATATGCCGTTCAGCAAGAAGCAACAGATTTTATTTGCGTCTTTATTTGAGTTTTTAGCAATGGTGATTTCTATCAAGTCATGCTTTCATATGCAAAGTTCAGTGACATGACCATTTTCTGTTGAACGTTGATATATTTATCAATGCTTTTACATATGATGAGTTGCCATTCAACCTTCAAGATTTGTTATATTGTACTGGTAATCAATTCCACGATAATATTAATGCAATATCGATAATCGTAGGCAATTTATGATTTTGTTTCATATTGACAGAGACCTATGTCATTATTCCTAGAGTTATCAAAATGTCATTTTGATGGTAACAGTGATCTTCGTCCACAAATAATTCATCCATTCAACACTATTTAATTTCTTTCGTGCACGTCAATCCATAGCATGTTCTAGAAAAAAATTCAAAATAATTGAACAAAATCCAGACATCAAATCGGATTGCTTAAAATTAATGAAATGAAAAAAAATAGATTGAAAAAAATGTTCCAAAGAAGACTTTGACCTAGAATTAAGAGGCAAGTAAAGAATAACAGATTTTCTCGCAACATCATCAAAACACTAGAAACACATTCTTGAGTAAGTACATATAGGTTTTCGGTGGATATTGATTCGAAATGTTCTAAGGGCGTGACAGAAGAAGATCAAACATTACTCCAGCGTATCGAATATCAATAGAACCACAGGAACACAATAAAAAGACTACTAGACTTAGTATTCTAATTATGTATTAGGTTAAAAGTCTTATTGGTGTATACTAGAGTATCAAATGCATGTATACATGTTTCAAAGTGGATCTCAATATGGCTAAAAAGCTGCCCGAGTAGGGCAAGAAGTCGTACAAACCTCGACCTCCAGGCCTGTCGACTATAATGTCCTTGGTACATCAAACATTTTACTGTGTATAACTTCGATCTGATTAAATCCAAGACCTTTAATCCCTTTACACTGTCTTCGATCTTCCTTGACCTTAATCAGTTTTACGATAAAAGTCGATACCAACTTCCTGCTGTGTTCATCCAACCATCGGATATCGTGTCTAGAAGGCAGTTGCCTGCGGTTAGTTAGGATTATTAAGTTACCTGCAAATACTCTCTTGAGCAGGCGGTTTACGACTTCATACCTTCGCCAAATGATGTTAACTTTTACGACTGATGAATTATTTCTTCCTAAGCACAAGACCTATCTACCGAAAATTCGTAGCCCTAGCTTGCCCAGATCACGAGATATCAAAACCGTAAATTCCACTGCAGTAAAATTACAAGCTGCCAGTACACTAGTGGGTTCCAAATCTAATCATTTCGAGGTCTTCTCAAGAACTTATCGTGAAGCCTTCTTGAGGCATCGTATTGACAGACGGACACACACATGAACGCCACCGAAAACATAACCTTCTTGGCGAAGATAATAACTATGCTTTGTGCCACAGAGAAGAAATGGAACCAAAAACAAATACCTTCCAAGTTAATAACAATGCTGTGCATCCAAACATTTCCGCCGAAAATGTTTCAAACCGATGATGTGTGTGCGAATGCATGATAAAAGGATGTAGTTTGGGAAGATTTTATGCATCAGCATAGCCATACGCAATTTATAGTGATTTGTTTCCCAGTGGATAGATTGTAACCGATCCTCAGACATGATTAAACCATTCTTTGGAAAAGATTTTACCTAGTTTCGGCTAAGGAGGGTAGATACATTACTTTAATTCTATATCAGCATTGTTTATCAATAGAAATCTAAATTAGGTTTCTTAGAATTGACGTTTACTTATTAGTGTGTTTTCTGCCATCATATGTAATTAATGACCCAGGCCATTGACAAATGGTTCTAACGTAGGGTTAGAGAGAATTCAAGTAGTAGAGTTTAATTCATTGTCCTTGTTTAAGAAGCCCCGCTGGGCGAATTACTATCAAGGATATTAAAGTACGGCAATGTCTTGGGATGATGAATTGTAAGCTCAGCATGCAAAAATGAAAGCAAGAAAGAAAATCACGTTGAACGCCACATTGGAATAAATAAATGCTATTCAGCAAAGCACAAAGTTTCAAAGTTTTTCTTTACCATGCCTGAACAACCATTTAGATTCACAGCTATCCATTATATATTCTTGAAAGCATAACACATTATACATTTGAAAGTTTACATATAGGTTTTGTTCCCTATAGTAACAGTATTACATATTACATAGTGTTTTGCGAGTTGTGCGTAATGCCACGTAGAGAAATGGGATACGCACCTCATAGGAAAACACAAACAAAATATATTCTTTACGAAGTGTCATACTTCAGTTGCAATTCAACTAACAGAGATGCAACAACACGAGTAGAATGTTTATTGTTGAGCATAACCGTTAACCTTTGCACAAAAGACTAGTAAGACAAAAGAAGCAATGACAAAATTTCTAAGACCATTTTTGCCCTTTAATTCTCACATTCAAAAAGACGAAAGCAGTACAAAACAACAAATTCCATTCCGCACATTCAGGGCTAAGCGCTATAAATGGATTTTTAATTTTTTTCATCGGATATTGCGGTTTCTTAAAAAAAATGAAACTTACAAGTTCATCATATTGACTTGTATGGATTTTCTATTCATCAAAGAAAAGTATTTATCTAGACCAAGTGTTTTACTTTTTAAACTGAAGCGCCATTGCATACGTCCCTTGAAGTTTGTAGATTGCTCTAGAGCTCCTCACCAGCAATACGCGGCAGCAAGCTTACATCTTACACCCACAGGCAAAGACGAGTCACGAGGTAAAAAGACACCCTGAACACGGCTGTAGTCGCACGCTTGTCTATGATCTTTGAAAGTGTTTGTTGTATGGTCCATCGTACGCATAAGAATCATCATTGGTATCACAGTATTCAGGCAAGTGCCTTTTCTTCGATACAACTCTCCAGGAGTCCCCATTGTGTGGTGATAAAACGTGTTCCTAAGTACAAAAAGACAGTACGAGTACTTTATTAGCTTTAGACGCACATTTTATAGACAGTATCAATGATCTTGTTTCATATTTTTCACAAAGAACACTAAAGCATATAACAATCATACATACAATTTTACATCACGATACATAAAAAAGATTATAAACAGACATAATTGCAAGCTAGGTACATGTAAGGCCGTTTAAAAATCTTTTTCGATGAATTAAAAATAGACATGCATTAGCTGTATAGATTCATGTAAACTTACAGGGTTGGGAATTGGTCTTTTCATCTTAGGTCTTCTGTGAGTCTCTATATGGATATGCTTGCGGTGTGCCTCCTCATCTTTGCAATGGCACTTCCTTCTGTCCATCGCGGCGTATGTTGGGGTCTGCATAACCGGGTCTAGATGGTGGCATCATTTATATGTCAGAAATTTTGCATTCTGTAAGTTAATGCACACAGACACAAAAACACGCAGGCACTAAATTGAATAATATTTGGAGAAGTGCGTTAAGAATAGAAAAGCAATCAACAGATTCTGTTTCTAATAGAGCTTTTGAAATAAAATGAATACGCACTAGGGTAATTCACTCCGATGGCATAAAGATCTTTTTCCCCTTTGGGAGGGGGGCGGGGCTTGAGTGTGCCTCCGAAATCCTCCAACTCCATCATTGATGTCTCATGGGGATGCGCCGGAGGGAGAGGTTTCGTTCCATTGGATGTCGGCATGTCTTCTGTCGCATAGAGAAAAGAACATGATAAGATTTTACAAGATTATAAAACCATAGCCAAGAACGCTGTCATCTGGTAAGCAGTTGCATTTTTAAGAACAATAAACACACCAAAACAGATGTTAGAAAAGGCAATAACACCACGTTTTCAAATAAGGTGCGAACATTTCAATACTGAGTACAATGCCCATCTGTTAACTACAATTACAATGATTAATCCATACGAATATTCCTGGTTTCTAATTGTAAAGCACGGACAGAAAATCTAGCTCTTACGTGTGTTTGTTTTGCAACATCTGCAATCCCTTCTCCTGGCTATGCAGATCCCAGCCACAACAGTGAGAATAATGGACACCGCTAGGACACTGGTGACCATGGCTATGATGAATACTGGAGGTCCTGTATCATAAATATAAAACGGAAAGTAAGTTATCTATTTTCTTTTAAAGTACAAAAATTGCAAACAAAGTAACAAATGCGTTTTACGTGCTCGTAAACAACGTAAAAGATTGTAAACTACATTTATAATTCGGTATGCAGGATACTTTGTTACGAGTTAGAGAATATTCCTGTACTCAAATGCGGCCAGTATGAATTACACAGCCTCAGGATGTCTGCCCAAGATTTCCATTCGCATAATGTGATACAACACGGGGTTACAAGGCTCGTAGGTAGAATATAAGTTCATCTGTAGGCATGAAAAGAAAGCCCATTTTCAGAAGACGCAAATGACAAAAGCTTGTACCTTCAACCACTATCGTGAAATCTCTACTATCTTCCCCGAACATGTTCGTGGCCTTACAGCTGTACTGCCCGGCATTGCTGGTACCAACAGAATCGATGACTAGTATACTGTCGGTCCCCAGGGCGGTTGTACGTTGTCTAATGCTCACACCACTGACTCGATTTTTACGCAAGGCAATCTGCCGACCACGGTCGTTTCTCCAGAACCAGGAAATGCTACTAAGTGGTGGGTCGGCATTCACCTCACACAGCAGAGTCACGGAGCTTCCCTGCGACGTTCGTATGGTCTCCGGGTCACCACGAACATCTGGTCTACCTTTGGTTCACGATATGCAACAGAAAGGAATACAAATATATACCATTGGAAAAATAACAGTTCTTTTAGGTACTATTTCGCGTGAATATTATAGAATGGACTTTGGTCAAGAGGTGTATCGATCAATACATTCTTATGGTACACAGTGGCAGATGTTGTGGTTTTACATATGCTTAACTGTAAGTATAAAGGATGCTTCTTATTATTAATCAATGGCGATTTGTACATACCAATTACATTAATAACAGCCTGCCTGACAGCAGCACGGAAGCCCACGCTCTCTGCCACGCATTCATAATCCCCTTCTGTCTGGTAATCCGACTTGGAAAACCTTTCAGAACAAATGGAGCGAAAGAACTCATTAATTGGAAACCATTACATCTTGGGACTTCAAGCAGACATAGTCAAGAATACTAATATCGCCAAGATTTACATTACTATCGTACTGTATCCATTCTGGACGATATTGACGAATACATGTTAGTTAGTTAGTTAAAGCACACACCCCCCCGCAATAGGTGGTGCATAGGGCGGCGCCCATCTCCGGTGCAGAAGCCCTAAGGCCACACAGTACTGTAGTGCAATCACCATAGCAGGAGGCTAGTCCACTGGTAGTGGCTTGACTACCATATTCTTTCTCAAATGCTGAGTGCAAAGCAGAACAAGCGGTATGTACCATTTTTAAAGTCTTTGGTGTGACTCGGCGGGGATCAAACTCGCGACCTACCGAATGCAAAGCGAACACTCTCATTGCACTGGTTAGAGTCTTAATTTTTATTAAGAACACTTCTGTAAAAAGTCTCTTTATTCCTTTTCTAGTAAGACTAATTTAATAAGACCAAGGTGATACGACTAAGATATCTTTAGAGCTTGGAAGCTCGTAGACATCGAAATTATTGAATTCTATTGTCAAATATTTCTCTTTCCACACCATTAAACAGTAGTAAACATGATTTTCTTCAAAATGTATCAAGTGTCATACGCAAATTCATGCCCGCGGGCTAATTACAACAAGACACAATATACATAATGACTCCTACAATATATACAGATGTAAATGTATGTAAATACCTTAAAGGGTTGTTAAAGTACAGGTTAGTGTTTGTCCTTCGCCATCTTATCCTGGGTTTGGGATTTCCATCCGCCTTACATTCCAGTGAATAGTCCGTGTTGCCAAACAAAACATCCACCTTGTCAAACTTTGTCTGTATAGTCGGGCGATCTGACACAAGATGGCAAACACAGATATCATTATATCCTTTAGCGTTTCATTCAAAATAACAACAAAAAATAAATATCTCTCACTGACACATATAAAAGTATTGCTATATTGATTTGTATGTAGCATATTGAAATGGCAAAACTTTTCGATGATTTCATCACAATCAACCAACAGAAACCATTTATAAGGTGAGAAATAAAAAGATGCCCCGATTCATATTAACGTAGACATTTGTATGCTATAAGGTGTTTTGAAAATCATAACTGCTTTTGATATTATTCTATTTTAATATCCCTACACAAAACATCCAGCAATATTGTAGCGAAGGCATCTGGTTGGATCCCGTTGTCAGCCCTGCACTGGTACCGTCCAGCGTGTTTTCTAGAAACGGCAGGTAGGATGAAAGATCGGTGTCTGGAAAAAACGGGGTTCATGTAATTAAATATTCAGATGTACAACAATAAAGACCTCATGGTGCTCTGATCTTAAGATGACTAATACCGGTTTCATAATTCTAATTGAAAGATAAACTCTAAAACACAGCAGTAGCATATGAAAACACGAATTCCCCATTGAGTCTATTGTTATAGCTTTCTCAATACTGCTGTAGGTCAGGTAAAATTTGGGTTAAAATTTTGGTAGCTCACCTACATGATTACCCAATAATGTTACTTTCTAGATACTGATGTGTTCTATACGACCAAATTGCGTCCTTGAAGTCTCAACTTACCTTTAGCCAATCAATCACAACTGAACACTTTTCTTACTTGTCTATAATAGCGTTTGGCCATTACCATATGTTTCCATAACATTCCAAATCAAAAGTTATGTGTGACCATATTCGCTTAGCAAGAATGCAATCAATAAGAAAGACTCGTTCAACTGTCATATTTAAACCACTACTCGTAGCTAGAGACTGGTGGTGAGCAGTGATACGTGGGCCAAGGTTTGATTAGTTTCGTTTAACTTACCTTTCTTCGCCTTCTGTAGGCAGATGCCCGTCTAACTTCCTCCACATCACCGTTGCCAGTGGGTTGCTGTCTACGTAGCAGCTGAGATTGGTGAATGTCCCCTCCTTCACCCTGACTATGCTTTTAACGGCAGAAACCGTGGGTGGATCTACATAATTGACAAGAAAGATGTTACTTAGGCATGTTGCAGCAATGGCGAATCGATGAAACCTCAGCTGTGTCAAATACGTTGCGAAACAAATGGCACATTACGTTTACCAATTGAAAACAACGAGAGTTCCAGAAATCATACCTCAGTGAAATATTTAAAATTTCGCAAATGTCAATTTCTAATTGTAGTTAATTCAACAGGCAAATGATAATTTGAAGAGAAGTAATGCAAAGCAGTTAGGAGTAACGTCAATGGTAGCATTATTAAAACAGCTTACATTGTATGTTTAGCACAATGGATGTGACCGCAGGCTCAACCAATTTCGGAAAACCTTGGTCGGCCTTGCACGTCAGGTTCATCCCGTTGTCCCATTTTGTCAGAACCGGGATCATCAGAACACTCTGTCCCTCCGATGCCTGTCTTTCCCTGTTCCATCCGTGTGCTGGCTGTCGAATAAGGTGAGTCCCGTTGTACCAGGTGAGTTTGGGAAGAGGTCGTCCACCGCTGGAGCGGCATATGACCCGTAACGCTTGACCTACTGTTGGTGGATCAGTTTTTATAATAATGTCTGGTCGTTTGGCTGGAGGCACTGAAGGCAATGCATAAAAAGATCGAAACATTAGCTACTGTTTGAAGTATTGAGGTATTGTTTTCACTACGTTTTTATCTTCGTCTTATTAAGATGTGTGTATGACAAGCATGAAATTACAAGTTTATGTACATAAATGAATTAAGTAGTAATGTAATATTGAGCAATTATGTTGATAATTATCATGATATGCAAAGGCATTATCAGAGTATAGAAAACTATTGCATATTGCAGTTAGCATGACGGATTCCTGTATACATATTACAATTATGCCCGACGATTGATTATAACTAATGCGATCTTGTGCAAGATCCTAACTGTACATTCATTTCAAAACGATATCCAATCTTTACCTGATGCTAATGAAATACAACGATTTTTATATACCTACGACCGTCAGCCTAGCGTCTGCAGCATTCTCGGCATAAAACGTACTGCATCGATAAATCCCGTCATCTTCTAGTTGCACCTTCCGAATTTCCAGGTTAAATTCCCCAGCGTCAGCGTTAGAATCGACTACAGAATATCTGTGTGCAGTCATGAGATATTTAGGAATAAGTATCATTCTTATTTAATTTCTAGGTTATGGATTTGTGAAGCAATGTGTATTGATAGCACGAAGGATAATGTGTTTCCCTTTTCTTTTCATCATCCTCTTTTCTTTTACTTATAAACTAATATCCTACTCTTGACAAGAAATAAAAACATCAGGTGAATTGTAGGTCAAAATAAATTACCCATAGTACGTACATAATTGAAATGGATGGAAAGTAATATATACAAAATTGGCAAATTGTTTGGTGATAATCAAATTATTACTAATGTGATATGATTTGTTGATCGTAATAATGATCAATTGATATCACCTTATAATGTAATACTACAGAATAATTTGGAAACTGTTTGGCATGATTCCAAATATTTTGTACCTTTTACGGAGTGTGTGTTTTTACCCTACCTTGTGTATCGTGAATGCACGTTTTTGGCCGCAGATATATGCTGGAACTCTGGAGGTCCAAACCAGTTGACCACATCGTCCGTTCTCAAGTTGTAAAATGAGCATCGCAGTGTGATAGTCTGCCCAAGTAGAGCTGCTATGGGTTGAGGTCTTGTCCTGTAGATTGCTGCATGGACTGTAGAAATTGCAGAGTGTAAAGTGAAGATAAGATTATTTTGTTGTACGACGCAAACGTTTGGAATCTAAAACGAGAGTGTTTGACACATATGACCCAGCTGATTTCTTAAAACTGTGACTGAAAAGAAGTGCGATAAGTGTAAACATTTTATATGGTAGAAATCGCAATCTGATTTGTTATAGTTATTGCTAACACCCCTTTCTACTACAGGCTGCGACTGGCATGCGATCAAACACCTGGCAGGTCGATCAACAAATTTCAAGGGTCACACAAAACCGATTTTGGTCTCTCTTGTTGTTAGGGATGTAGACTTTGAATCTAAAGGTTCTGGGTTCAAATATCTAGTAGGCCCCAATTGATGTTGCGACCTTGGGAAAGGCCCTTCACACGACTCAGATGGAATGTAAAGTCAAAAGTGCAGTGTTTAGGGAGAGTCACACCTCGAGCACGTTGAAGATCTCACCACACTCGAAAAATACGATAACAGTTTATTTCCATCCATACACCCCACTCTCGATCAATAAAAACAATTCGATGCTACCAAACAAATTGATATTCCCTTCTATGTCAAAGTTAATAACCCCATACCCGTAAGTCACCATGTCTACAACAACTTAACAGATTATCGCCTACCATTGGTAGTGTCTGCTATTGATTTTCCTACTGCCAGGAATATAATAAAATCACGTTAGCATCCTTTTCAACCGCACAATGGTGTATCTAGGGACAAAGCCCTATATTGGAGTCAATAACAGAAGGGCTTATCGGAGTTTGCCTTCCTACCCCAAGGGTAAGAGTAAATTGGTCGATTTCATCTCTGATTAGGATCTGCCAATCTCAATTACTTGGTTACATCTCCTCAGAGCAAAGTGATTCCTTAAGATTATTCAGATTATTTAGCCCAATACTGGCGTGATTAAATCTCAGTAGAAATGGTCTGTATAAGACCAGCCGAACGCAATCAGGTAGTCCAGATGCCATAAAACGGCATGGTTAATTTACTATCTGGAACTTCTTTACCATGAGTTTACAGGCTGTTTGCTAGCAGATCTATCGAAAAAATCTATAGTCTCATTCCATATGGGCAAAGATTTACATAATACAGACAGTCGTAAATTGGTGATTTTTCATGTCAGAAATGCTGCATATTTTAAAGGTAGATCGTTAAGAGCATTAAGCGGGCAAGAAAAGACTATTGTGTGGTGCCTTCAGTGGCCATGCACAATCTCATTAAGAAGTCAGATCAAGTAGATAGGGGGTGTCACCGCTCATTTGTCACTGAGGGCTAATGCTATCATTTGCAATCTGTGTCTCGAGTGTAGTGCTAGAGGAAATCAACTCTTAACAACTTTCTACCGTCGGCAGATAATGTTTGCTGTTGGTATTGTACAGCAAATAAATGATATCAAAGAACCAACATGTACAGCCAGATGTCACGAAGCTCATGCTATTGCAGAGATGCTCATCGTCAAATTCAATGAGAGAACCAAGGCAATCCTAATTCATACCAGTTGAAGTTATTTGAATTGGCAACCTCAATTAGAGCAAAGAATTTGGACTCAAATAGTGTCATTTTAAAAATTTGCAAAGTCAATATTTTTAAATGAGTCGTGATACATTCAAATCAATTGAAGCATGTTGAATTGTGTACAAAGTCTATTAATAATTGATGAAACTTACCTTGCGTATAGCCCATTACTATGCTATTCACCTTTACTCTACACATTCTGTTTTAAGATATTTACTGTTATTGAGTTTCACTCTTTGCGTACGAACTAAAATTGCACCCCACTGGCGCCAAACCCCCAACTGTGACATTGTGCATTGTCCCTGAAGGCCTTCGTGGTCAATATTCCACACTGCTTTATGATACTTTGACCTGGAGGTCCGTGTGATAAATGGATTGCTCTTACAATCAAGGTCACCCACAGAAATCGTTAGTACGTTGCCATATTTCAACCTGCATTATCATTATTGACTAGAAAGTCCTGTTGCATTAGGTTTCAAAATAATAGTATAAAATCTGCGCGTGAATTTTTATCCGGAAGCTGCGAGCGATTCTGTTATCTTTCTTGGCCACACCCTGTTAATGTAGTTGCGCGAAAATCACGGTCTTTGCTGTAGTAAATGTAATAATCTTGTCATAAATTACGCTAATGCATGGTGAAGGATGTACACATCGACTGGAGAACAGATATAAATCATGAATAGTCCGAAAAAACAATTCATTGCAAGAAACAAATGTGTATATTTCCAACGATGTGTAGAAAACATAATGATAAAACACCAGGCAATTTAAGTGTTTTAGTTTTGGCTAAAATAACAAAAACATATCCCCATATTTGTGTAGAAAATATAAAGATTGACATCTATGTTTGATAAATCCTTACAGAAAGTCTTGGAATGTAATTGAAATTGGATTGTAGCAGACAACGCAATTACATAATGACAAGCGAATCTTACAATTTTTTCTTAATTTCAAATTTTGTAGCCAAACTAATATTATATGACAATGACAATGACAATGATGTTTATTTGCACATTCATGCCCATGTGGGCTAAATGCAGTACATATAGTGTAACGTTACATGATAACGTTACATATGTATAAATACTACAACTCCATAGGAGAGCTACACTACATCTACTGTATACAAATGGATATGGACGAACATATAAGGCTATTATTGATTATATAGTTTACGTGTTTCTTCCCTCTTTTTAAAACAGGTGTATACAAATTCACACAGTTTTTGTTGTACATTATATATTATAACATTGCCCGCTATTTTCTACATACAATGCCTTATATCGCCAATGTCAAAAGTAACTGCCACTAATTTTCATGAGGCAAATGAGATCTTGCAGCGTTAAAGTCATAGACAGATGTAAATATACGCTAATGGTCTACATGCAATTCCAACTGGCCCAGCTTGTAAATTGAGGCCCATGTAAGGGCTAGTAGCAACCGTCTAACTGTCGCAAGAACAGACTAAGAAGCCAAATATTATTCCTTACTATAGTTTTAGCGAGAGGTCGATGAATGGCCTCGTTGTGAAGCTGCATACGCCTCTTGCTTTGTCATGATATACATTGTATATCAAAATATGTCGAGAAGGCCGGATCGCCTACAATAATATTTGTTTAACTGGTAGCTTGGTCCGTGTTTCTGATGCCTTGCAAGCTGTTGCACGTGGTCTCTTTGGAAATCGTAAATCAAGGACATTTCATGCTGAGGCAAAAACCCCTGAAGGGTCTGTTGCTAACAAGGTTCGAATTTAGCTATCTCACTGCTCTATCATTCTTCAAATGGATGGCGATCGCTTTGAAGTACTGCACTACGTGACTTGTGAGCGAAATGTGTGTGCAGTAAAGCACCGTGTCTTGGCATCTGGACGCTGATTTCAACCTCAACCGTACTAAATATACACACGGACATTGATCTGACTAGTACAACGTTACCTAATTACTTTACAGTTAGTCTACCATAGCATTGATGTACAAATGTTGTAGATAAAGCAGACGATCGATAAGTTATTTGGGATGTAGATCTTTGTGTGTCCTGTTTGAGAAAAAATACTGCAATCCGGCCTGCACAATGATTGTCATATCCGAGTCGCTTTAATGAAGCTGTCATGTATGTGTATGTGTATGTGTATGTGTATGTGTGTGTGTGTGTGTGTGTGTGTGTGTGTGTGTGTGTGTGTGTGTGTGTGTGTGTGTGTGGTTTTAAAAGAACATATTTTACCTGTGCTAAAATCTTTACTTGCAACGTGTAACCAATTGTAACAAAAAAGTAGATTGCCTGGTTCAAGATTCCCTATTTAAATCAGTCTATTGTAGTATATTACAGATGAAATATTGTGTTTCATTCTGACTAAGATCAGAGATTTTTACACACGGAAGAACAATGCCATTATATGAATGCTGATTCAAACTTTGACGCATTGGGTGTCATATATCCATAATAACGTTTGGAGATCATTCCTCAGAATAAAAATAATATATTGCCTATAACTGAATCTTATTGTTGTCCTCTTCGAGCCCATGTTTTACTGCATTGTTCACAAGTACGTAAAATGTCTGTCAAGTAACCGTTATGGATGAAGGTCGAACCATACCAGCGACACAGACAGATGATAACGCCCAGACCTACACTGCAGAGGTGAGTCCTGGATTCTGAAAGTAGGACGTGTTCTCCTATAACGCTCAATGGATAATGTACGCCTCATTGACGAAGTAAAATATTTGTTGCTGGGATTGTTGAACACGGTGGTACTTTCTATGCAATTGAAAAGACTACCATTGATCATTGGCTGCAATGAAATCCTATCGCAGGAAATTGCTGCTATACAGCTTCAGCGACTACAACAAGACGATTTCAATATCAATGAAGAAGACGAAAAAAAATCTTAGTGACAGAATTCTTTAACATGGATGAAGCGGAGAAGTCTGCTGTGATACAGAAGATGTTGATGGCAAGTGGACCGAAGGGCTCCAGACTCATGCAGCAAAGCGTCGTGGTGGACCATATCAACGCATCTTTATAGTTCCCATGCAGCCCCTACATTGTTCAAGTTCTCAACGGCTCAAACGTTTACTTTCGTTATCCTTTTTATGCACTTTTACATGTATACTTGAAGATCTGGTTCTTTTTACAGTCAGTAAGACATGTACAGCTGTGAATACACTGTGCGTAGTATTATGGTAAGTACCTAGGGAATGAGGAAATATGTCTTTTAAAGTCTATGATCCCCATATATTCTATTGCAAGTTATTAGTCCATAGATACGACACCAAACGTCTATAGAAAGTTTTTGTGCAGACCATGTAGGAATTTTGGTTACCCCATATTCTCTGGGCGTTGGATGCAGTTGTTGTTAGTTTTATGTCATATGTACTTACATACACATATGGAGCTGCTCCTCTCTTGCAAGTCTTGCTGGGAATACTAACTTAAAAACTATTGGTTCTGTATAGGCAAAACAACATAACATACAATAAATACTAAGCCTACATCACATATCATTATCTGTCGCTTGCGAGTGAAGGTCCATTTGGAGAGGAAAGTCATTGTCTCCGAACATTGTTCTAATAATTGTACAGACCTGCTGAAATAACAGACCCAAATGTTGGGGGGGGGCGGTTAATTATAGGTTCGTGCTAGCAGAGCAGGTACAACTAGCAATTATCAGATTGTCAAACACTGTTGTTAACCGTTTGCCGATTTTCATAAATTGTACTAAGCTATTATCTAGTAGCTACGCGTGGATGCAAAAGCTATTAAAGTAATAGATATAGATCCACATGAATATCTGCATATAAACTGCTTTGAATTTCTTACAATCAATTTTGATTGGAACATGTTGTAATCTTAAATGTAAAATTCTTTCAAAATGAAGAAAACATCCATACGATAAATTATTACAATACGCCTGCAAGTAATACACAGTGTCATTTGCCAGGTTTTTTTTAAATCGCAATATATAATGCTTCTTCTCAGCAGAAATTGCACTTAAATATTCGAGCTTTTAACAGAATCTAAAGTTGTCATTACCCGACGTTCCAAAGGAAAATTACAATGTAGAAACCTATAATCTTGTAGCTTCTCGTGCGAACATCAGAGGTGGATGGGTAAATGCATGGCGACTTACCATACCCACGCACCGACTGCAATTACCATCCGGGTTTAAAATCAGTGATTCACGGAGATACCCTATCCTAGCTTTCTCCGAAGAAATTACCAAGGTCACGTCCAAACAGAATTCATCGCCCAGGAAGGGATAATGAACACTCCCATTTCCTAGGAGACACGCGTAAGGAATATATGAACCTGTGCGGTTTTGTTATATAGGAAAAAGTGTCATTAATTGATTTGGTCGTCGGCAGTTCGACCTTTTAAGGGTCATAAATACACTTCGATGCTGAAAACTTGCAATCTACCATGTGGAGGAAAAGTATCCATCAGAAGCTCCGTGGGTTACCAAATGTAATCACCTCATCAGACGTCTGCGAGAGCGACAAATTGTCCGTAAGGGAAATCAAGCAATAATTTTCCGATCCAAATGGTGATGAAATATCAGATGGACGTCACTGCCGATCTGATACATGGTAATGTGGTTTTCAGCGGCAGGCAGGCTGTGCGGAAAAAGGCCTATGGTACAAACCGGAATCTCTAAAAGATATCTGACTGTATAAAGGGAAAAAGCAATACGAGAAAGGAGACCAAGTTTTGCTGTAATATCCGAGACTACACCTACAGCTAGCATGTCATCTGTCAACAGCATTGGAGTGTTATGGAAAAAGGATGCAGACTAGATACAATGGTTACCAATGTTAAATCAACAGTGGTAACAATACATGTTAGAATTGGTAGATGACCCAGCTAGCAAGGAAACGTTAACATAACAGTCGTAAGATAAGATCAAGAACAAAGAAATTCGGGAAACAGTCGTGTACGTTGCAGATTGCTGTGCATTGCTGATTGCGGATGACTACCACAGAGGAACGAGTTTTCGTATGACACATCCCTTTGATCTGGTTGGAAATTCATGAAAATTTTCAACTGCCGGAATACACAAGGACCATTTAGCACAACTGTTACGAAAACAGTTTACGTTTCGATATCAAAACCGATGAGCATTGGACACCTAGCTAGTAGGTACTCACCATCACAGGCTGCCTGGAATACTAGGGCAAATTGCAACAGCTGGAGCACAGCCATTTCCGAACTCCTTGCTCTAATAATGTCTCTTCTATGCATCAACTACAAGAGGCAGCTCTGCAACTACCAGCACTGCGACAGCGCCGCGCATTTAAAGACCAAAGGTTCGTATTCTGTTCACTTGCGCACCTTACTGCGCAGCTGAGTCGATTCCCACGCCTCTAATACGTATGGAATCGGACAGGTTGTAACGGAGGTGACAGAGCGTGATTGCTGATGTCAGGAAAGATAACTGCGTGACTTCCGGTAGTCCACTAGGTGGCAAACAGGTTGACTGTTTCAAAAGTATGGTAATAAGTTTTACAGAGTTTGCAATGTACTTCTCCTGCTTAATGTGGTATCCAATGCGGTAGGGAAGACATAGCGGCAAATATGTATGAGACAGTCGTGGCTTTTCTATCTATCATTGCACGGAAAACCTCGAAAAGAAATGTGGTTCAGAGATGTTTAAAGAAATGTTCCATTCTCTACCAGACTTTCTGTAGGAGGAACGTGAGAATCTATATACATATATATGCTATACACATATATAACATATATATGTATGTAACATATATATATATGTCATATACATATCATACGTACGTCAATGCCGATATGGTTCATGGTAATGTGATACATATATAGGTAACTCTAAAATGTTTTGCATTCACGAAAAAAATAAAAGACAAACGTTGCATCTAAAGAAGTGTTTGCCATTCTCATGATTAATTCGGGGCTAGTTCTAATCTCGTAGAACGTAACCTTTCGAGTGCCAGCAGGGTTATCACGGAGTATCATTATTATCGGAAAGTCATTAATCAGTCAAATTGGAAAAAAGCAGCACAATGTAAAATGATGGACAACGTTCTGCAATTGCTGAAAATGTTACTGGGGAAATGTTGTACCCCAAGCTGTGGCTACCATTTTCATTAAACAAGAATAAATGGAAGTGACGAAGAAAACTTTCGTATATTGCACCTGGCTTAGTTGATGGACAACGTTCTGCAATTGCTAAAATGTTACTGGGGAAATGTTGTACTGGAAGTTGTGGCTACCAGGTTGATTAAACAAGAAGAAATGAAAGGGACGTAGGAAATGGTTTGTATATTGCGCCTGGCTTAGTTTTGCCCAATAGGCATACATGAATAAGGTTGACGTTGACAATGGATTGAGCAGCACAATGCAAAATGATGGACAACGTTCTGCAATTGCTAAAAATGTTACTGGGGAAATGTTGTACTCCAAGCTGTGCCTACCATTTTGATTAAACAAGAATAAATGAAAGGGGCGGATAAAATCATTTATATATGGCGCCTGGCTTAGTTTTGCCCAATAGGCATACATGAATAAGGTTGACGTTGACAATGGATTGAGCAGCACAATGCAAAATGATGGACAACGTTCTGCAATTGCTAGCAATGTTACTAGGGAAATGCTGTACTCCAGGCTGTCCCTACCATTTTGATTAAACAAGCATAAATGAAAGGGACGTAGAAAATTGTTTGTATATTGCGCCTGGCTTAGTTCTGCCCAATAGGCATACATGAATAAGGTTTGACGTTGAAAATGGATTAAAGATAATACCAGGATTACTGATGCTGGCAAGCCGTGAGTGAATGGGAGTGATGACGAACACGGATTAGATACATAACCTGGCTTAGTGATGTTGCCAAGGTGACCCTTTCCACCTCTAAAGCACCTTAAGCTTCTTGATTCATAAATCTTTATAGATCTTGACCTATTCGTGCAATGTTAATGGCTTTCACGCTCCGGAATGTTTCCCGTACTTCCTGTACGTGACCTCAAACATGGCAATTACGATTCGTCAAAATCCTATTTCCCTCTCCTCCGGGCCATGCATGTAAGATGGGATAAAAGTTGCATTTCTTTTCCCAAAATGACAAGACCTCTGGCAAAAAAGGAGTACGACAAAAAAGGTATATTGAAAATTGATAACATATATGTAATCTGGGCAGATAAGCCAACCTTACTTTGAATTTCAAAATGTATGCTATTTTATAGAACACAGCACAAACTCTTTAATTCTATTCATCTTAATGTTCTAAACGGATTTTCCATACTTTGTAGAAATGTCTGTAAATAAATTACTGAAATAAATACAATTTTTTCTTCCCCTGTAGCAATATTCTAGTATATAATACTTAAAAAAAAACTCAATGCGTTAAAAATACTTTAAAGGGGACAATATCTTTGACCATAAAGAGAACAAAAGTTCCTTGAAAGCCAAGTATTGAGTTGTTAAGGAAAGTTGTCAAAAATCTGGCAAAACTTTTTGCCTCATCGCCTCGACATAATTCCAGTCACGTACTGCAACACCTTTTGAAGTTCAGCGCCGTATAAAGAGGGGGCGTTCAATAGAAAACGTCCTGCTCTTTAAGGTTAATGTCACGATTGACGTGAAAAGAATACCGTATGTGCATAATTCATTGTTTCACAGATCAAACAGTGTAGTAATTGCACGATCCGACCTTCTTCAAAAGTTAATTGCGGTCAAAAATACACATTAGGTCTTTACTTGTCTGTCATGACAAAAGGCTCCGTTTGAATTAACTCTTGACAATTACTTTCTGACAAAAAGCGCTGATGCTGAACATATAGGTGCGTTGGTCATGCGTGAGTGAAGACAGACAGGGATTTTATGGATCATAGAAAAAAATGCGTAATAGGGAAGTAAGGAAAGACATTTCAGTAACGCCAAGGTATTCAACATAATGGTCTAATATAATATTAGATATCTTATGGCTTTAATAACTAAAGCACATTTCTGTATTTCCTAATAGTATTTGCTAAGAATGATTAAGAACATTGCTAAACGAACCCCCAAATGTATTATGCTTACAGGGAAACAATTGTGGGTATAGCAAAGTACCGCACAGTAGGAATCGCTTCCTAATTCTAGGAACTTGTGGAGGCACTTTGTAGTGAACTGAACTGAACCGCATTTTGTCTTTGGTTTTACAAAATTGAATTGTGTATACACATGGTTGTATTACTATGATGTTCGTTCTTGTACATTTCAAATATCTGTCAATCTTTTAGGGAGTTTATTTCCGATATTTCGTGTCAGCAACACATCTATGTAATCACGACCTAACAGCTTTGATGGCAAAGCAGCTTAGCAAAGTATGCCAAAAGCAGACAGGTTGCTCATTAATTTGAAAGCTTTTCTAATAATGCGATGAAAGTTTAAGACTCAAAAATCCAACCTAATAAAAGCTGTCATATATTTTATAATTAGATGAGGGTGATGCACAGAGGCTAGATGAATTAGCTCTCCACTGCATCACTGAAGCTTGATTGTAATATTTGATAATGGTAGAGATTGTCACGAACATGTTCACCAGGGATTGCTTCTTAATTTTTTTACACTGTGAGTTTGCGTGTAAGAATGTCCAATGTGAGAGGACGCCCATTTTCAATCAATCATTCGCATCAAGAACTTTTTGCAGAATCATCCGCATGAAGGCATCAAGAATTTTGTGGTAAATGCAATTTTTACCCAACAGAACATCTCGTTAAATTAAAGTGCTAAGACACTGCTAGTCTGGAGGGATATACGTTGACATACCAGCCCTGTGTAAGCTGTCAAGGCGTTTTTCCCCAATATACATCGAACGGGATTAAAAATAATCTTTATATTTCAAAGCAAGTATATATTTCCGTTTACCAAGGGAATTTACACATATCCTAGATTAACATATCCTAGATTAGTCTATCTCTTTATTACGTTATGATAACAAGATAACAAACATTAATTACAATTTCAAGTGTGCATTTTTCTGTGCATTCACTAACATGTGATTAGAACAACCCTTTTCTCAAAAGTTGCAAAAATCGTTCTTCGATAGACTAAACAGTCTATCACAACCATATAAAGTATTGGCTATTGCCAGTACCATGTTTGGAGTAAATAGAATACATATTATGATTAATTAAAACCGAAATCTAATTAGACGCCGTGTGTTTTGGTATTCATACAGTGTAACCACTTTGTTCGATATAACAAACGTTGACTGTAATTGTTTGTAGGTTGTATATCTAAACAATTGACAGTCTGCCCTTTTACACATGACGAATTGGATTAATTTCTAATGAGGAGTTCTAAAATGCTACCGGTAAACAACAAACGAGGATAAATGCACAGATCAATTACAACAAACAAGTCATGGTAAAATTAATGCCAAAAGTTCACAAAGAAGTATTTAATTACAGCATGACATTTAGTTGAAATGCTAATAGACGTAAAGACGCTTATAGAGAGAATGTATCGAATTAAGTTTTCTAGAAGTAATTGTTTGCAAACAAAAATATTTTTTTTCTGATGAATAAAGGCGAGTTTATTCATTTTTTTCTTGCCAACATTCACCATTCAATTTGAAAAATGATCTTTGCCAGGATGCTTTGTTAAAAACTTTCAGTAGTCCAAAAAACGTTCCTCGTTAACAATTTAAACTTATTCAGATAGGATGAAGATTTTGCCGTGAACACGAATAAGAAGCTACTGTTGTCATATTCCAGAGTGCCAAGCCATATGGCAGATACCGATTATCAGTTGATGGTACGAAAATAAATGGCTGTGCATGATATCAAATTGCACAAATCTATCTAAAATAAGTGATTCATTTTAATTGGGCGTGTGTCTTGATGGATAGTATGGCGATGGAGTGTAAAATGGGGTTTCAAGCATATAAGATCACAATCTACTTAAGCCTCAATCATAAGCTATTGATGGAGTACAGGATCGGGCAGAATGTGCCGGCCATCTTCACAGGCATCACAAGCTATACATTAAAAGATGCTGCAGACGAAGCGAGTATGTCAAGAAATCATGAACATATTTAGGGACTGATCACATTTGTCATACGATCGTCGTACGATCGATCACAAACTGAAGGCATTTGGGAGATAGTCGTGCTAATGTCGTACAAAATTCAGCTGTCTTGTTACCGAAAATGCTGGTTTTAAGTTGGATTCTTGTCGGTAATTTTGTCTCCTTTATCAGCCTGCCTGAAAATCCTACAACATCAGAATCGTACGACGCCCTACGACGAATGTGGCAGCGCCGTTATTCATGCTTCCCTTACATGCATGGCATGTGACACATTCAATTTGTCGGTACAAAGCATGGAAGAATCTTTCCACCATTAACGCCAGTTTTGTCAACCTTTATTCTTTCTTTTTGTATTTCTTTCTAGCTGCTAAAGCAATCACCATAACACGAAACCTATTTGCAGCTTGCTGTTGAGAGAGTCGTCAACATTGTTTGCAGAACAAAGTGCAAAATGACATCGCCAATGTCTACAGGCTAGGCTTTTTCAACAAGGTGTAAGGAATATATCTAGATCTGTTCCAGCTTTACGACCTCCGAAGCTTCAGGGTCTGTGGCATGGTAATACGATTTCTGTGTATGCTACTTTGGCTGCTTACCCGTGCGAAGCCCGTAAAGCAGCATAAACAGGCATGCTTCACGCGTTGAAGAACAACGATGTTCGCACTTTAACAGCTGCATATTTAGATATGTCACTGATCAATGGTGGTGTATAACAGGTATTATACTGATTCTTACATTAAAGAAAATGTCCTAAAAGAATTAGGATGTTGAGTAGTGCGATTGTCAAAACAAATTATAAAGTTTCCCCGATAAGATCCTTATCTCAGGTGTAATTTTACGGAACTGCAGTATAAAGTCGTTAAATTCCCATTTAGGTCCTTAAGTCTTAACATGTTTATCCTTACGTCACAGATGATAAACAGCAAGCTTTATCTAAAGAGCTGTACACAACACGTTATCTTTTGTACCCAATTTCAGGTGCGGTATAAAGGTATAATCGATCCCCATGCGATCTAACGCGGCTTTTCCATAACCCCAGCCCCCATACTTCAACACTTCGTTCCTGCCGGGTTAAGCTCGGGCAAAATTGGGCAGATGGTGCAGGCGCCAAGTGGAAAATTGGAATGAGCACGCTAGAGAGTAAAGTTGCTGAAACAGCGATGTGTATTAAGACTGAAAACAACCCTCTATGGCATTGTAAATCATATCTGCATTCAGGCAGACGCGACGACAAAATGGATTTCTATACTGCCGAGAGACATCAAAGCAGAGGAAACGTACAATGGTATCAGCTATCAGGCTATCATGCCTCCAAACTAATATGCGTGACTTTTTCTTTGTGTGGGATGTTGATTTGCCGAGGAATGCCAAAGAACGATGATTGTACTTTCATGTAATTACCGCCTTATATCAGCTCAAAGTAGTAACATTACCAAACCATGCAGCTCTGCGTGCTCTTGATGAGATTTTGCTTATAGTAATTTTGTTCACGAGAGCAACGCGTGTCTTTTAAAAGCACAGGAGTATTGACTTCATTTTTTTCGTCAAGTAATTACCGCAGTGAATGGACAGCGATTACAAAGGGAATTGAGGCCAAAGAGGCCCAGCACTGCGCCATATGGGCAGGGTAAATGGGTTTGATTATTACTTGTTGTATCGGACGACCAAACGACAAAGGTTATGAGTTATAGGAGCCTACAAAGGGTCGTGAACATCGTAGCTATATTGGCTCAGGACAAATTGAGTTATTTGTCATGGTGAATTGTAACTTGCTTATACCTGCAAGTAATTTGTCTCCTTTTATGGCTTCTCCAGGTAACGCCCGAATCGTAATTACCACAATGCATGTATCTAGTTGTTGTGAGAACATTATCGCGGCTTTTCTTTTGAGCCAATTCCATCAGCACTATGCATTCATGAAACCATGATAAATAGTGTAAATGGCATTCGTCAATCACCTCGGCAATTGCAACGTTTTTATATTGAACCGCAGTTTACGCAGTATTGACGTATTGTACATTTAACAGCTGCTGAGAATAAGACATTCAATTGTCATTTGTTATCATAGAAGCTTATGTTGCAACACGAATGTTGGATTTATATTTGAACTTAGTCTTACTCCATCGCTGGACTATGGAGGGCCGTTTTAGTCTTAATTGTGTGGTCAATATGTGAGTGACACAATTCTTATTGTGCAAATTGTGATTTATCCTCAGTACTGCTGATAGTAAGGACTATATCCCTGGGAACATGTACATTCAACATATTTGCTCTGGAACATTCCTTTTTTTCAGAACATTTTTTTTCCTATTACCTCACATTATCACTTAGTTTGTGTCTTACATAATGCTTTAACCTAATTGTCCTCATGTAGCATTATCATCCAGTACATTATTAATTGATACAATCAAGGCAATTTACGATGATAGGCAGACGAAATCAGCTTTAAATTTATTGGCACACCGATATGTGGTTGAAACAAGATAAGACAATGTGTCCATGCGGACCTGTTCTAACAGCACCCTAGAGACAGTTTGCTGGTCGCAGATTTAAATATATTACGTCTGTGGGGCAGTTTCTTATTTTGTGACTGTCTGAGATGATGCTTTATTTACGGCTTATGTGAAGGCATGAGGGGCAAACAGTAAACCCATACGATGATTGTATAACAAAACCTCAAATGGCAACCTTTAGGGAGAGAGAGAAACTACTGTAATTTAAAGTTTCCGAACCTACCTTTACGATCTTGAGGATAGGCGACGAGGAGTCTGATAAAGCGATATATAATCTAGAAATACGCTTCCAGACAAAAATGCAAATTTAATGTGTGGGAGACTGCCGTGCGTAGGACTAGTCAGGCAGTTCGTAAATGCTATTCTCTCTGGCAGGTACCCGAATTTAATTGCTTTGTAGGATTGGGAATAGTTATTATTTCGTCTCCCCATCTTTTCCTCTTGGCTACACCCATTTCCACTTGGGTAGTTACATGTTCTCTAAAACATGCATTTAATCTGTCAGGTTGCCTGACATACTCGGTTCATTAAATGGTCTGGTATAGGAAATGGAATACGAAAATGGTTTTACATATATAAGGCAACTCATCACAGTTTTGATATGCCATATTCTAACTTTACCAGGGGCTGCCAGCTGTGTCAATAACTATGTATTACTTTGTAGTTTAGACAACTGTTATATTTCGGCTAAAGGTTTTTCATCTTGGTACAATACATGAATACATGCATGGGCCCAATTGTTTCCAATGACAAACAATGTATATATGTAGCTAGTACAGACAAGGTAGGTTTACTTTAAAGGTTATCGTGAAAGTCATATAAGTTATCATTTCTATCTTCTATATGATATATCGTCTTCGCAGTTCCTTGGAGAGCAACATCCTTTATTCAGGGTCCATCATTTGAATGCAAATTCAAACAGAACAGGTTAAGATTACAAAATCCTAGTTAAACCGGTATATACGGACATTGCACTATTCGTGGGTTCATGATATTCTTTACTTTCTTGTGGAAAGCTCGCGATCGATTTCCCATAACGGTTTAGTAATTTAGAGCCTCAATTAAGGAGTGGTCGCGATACCCTGATTGCACATTACCCGTTCTTACGGCCATTTGGTGTGCAACTCTACAATATTACACTGACAGTATTTCCCTTGGTGCCATACAGGAGAGCCATGCAAGTGGCTCATTGTTCCTGGCCAGTTGTTATCTTAGCTGGGTATCCATCCCTTTTGTAGCTGCTGGGTGTCTTGTATTCAACCTGCAGAGATGACTTGCAGATATCCGGCAGCCAAGATAGGAAGGGGCACCGGGGTAACTTATCTAACATCGGCAATGTATGACATATTAGATGATAGACACTGGTTGGTGATGTATTATGTGATAGGTAAGATATAGATAACGATGCATCAATATGACAGAAGATGGGTATAAAAGTGACACTACTGAAAACAAATTAGCCTTAAGGGAACTGATTCTTTACTGTTTATGGTAAAATATGCGTGCGTATGCTGTATTTCATCAAAATATGCCATACGACATTTGTGTGCTCATCGTTAGATGGCCAATGATAAATATTAACATCTCTTATAAATCTCTTCCAAACACATGAAAACTTATTGTAGCATTCATTCCTCTGAGCCACAACTGTTTTCTATTGGTTAAAGGTATATGAAAAAATTATCATGTGTTGATTAGTTCCGGCTATCTATCATTGAAACAATAAAAATGTAAAGAAATGGATAAATATTAGGAACTAATTTTTTCAATGTTTGTTATTAAGTTATTCTCGTTTTTTAATGCTACATTTAGATTTGATTTATCATAATGAGTATTCAGCGCTCAGTTGTAGTCTGTATGATGTAGATTTATTCCAGATTTTTAACTGTCGTCAAATGATTTACTACAGTTCAACTTGATTTTGTGATAAAAAAAAGATGTACCGAGTCTTTCTCTCTATAACCTCTGTTTCATTAACATTTGGCAAATAAAATTGTACTTTGTTTTATTGTCACTCATATGTTTATGGTAGTAGTAAAACATTTTCAAACTTTTTTTAACTTGTAGGCAGCAAACTAATATTTGAAATTCAAAACTGTCTGTGGATCTCTCCATCAAATATTCTATTATATGGCAAGCCAAGAGGGACTAGTATCTGTTGGAGAGGTAATGAAAATAAATGTTCCACTTGGTCTTTTGTGATGGAAGCCATGACCCGAGGTGGGGTTGTCATTACATCTTGATGAGAACTTTAAATGTAACCATTAGGCTTCTTCAGCTGGCATAGAAGACGGCGTCTCCTTGTATCTACGGCTTAAGAGATCAAATTGCCTTGCTCGGACTAACACTAAGGTGTACACGAGATGCATCTATGATGAGATGGCATGACAGAAGACGCACGCACATGCTGATTTTTCAGGTAAGTTCTGACAGCAGATTACCCTTTCCTTGTACTAGGTGAGCAGACATGTTTGCAGAGGACGGCTGCAACTCAAATGAACAACGAGTGTATTGGTATGCATTGCAACGATTTACTCGTCGTTTCATTTTTCAAACCTAGCCGACTAGGCATCAAAATTTTTTTTTTCAAGTGAATAAAAGCCTCTATCTCATTGATAATCATCGTAATTTGGAGATTATTCGCTATTTACCAACAAGTTGACTGTTTTTACAAATATATCTGTCCATTTCTTCTTTTGGAGTATTGTATAACCTTGGTGTTTTTTTTTTTCAAAACGCTGCATTAGTTTTTTTAATACCTGCATTCTCCACCACCCTTTCTAATTTGCAAATAGCGAACCACTGACCTACTATAAACGTATTGGGCCGTAAATTTGCGAAATTACCTGTTTGCCTGCAGCAGTAAGGTCGATAACGATTCCAATATAATAAAAAAGTAAAGTTGTAAGCCTGCCAAATGATTTATCACTTGTTGGAAAGCGTTGACTGTGCTAACCGCACACTTGTTGCGTAGATAAGAAAGGGTTCTATTACTGTTAAATCTAGGAAACAATGCCTTACACGGCAGATATATGATTAAATACGACGGCGTCCAAACTCTTGCGGACTTTCCAGTATGATAAATGAAATGACGTCAGATTTGTATGACTTATCCAATGCTGGTTAATCCTTGCTATTAATAATAAGTATTACCAGTCTCTCAGAAGGTTGGGGTATCGGAAAAGCTATAACCATAGAAAAATTATGATTTAGCTGCTCCGTAAAGCTGAGCCCTTGATCCCTAGCTGTGCCAGTAGGGTCACGTAGAACTAGGCTTTGTAACCGGCTGTAACGCTAGGATTGGAGCGTGCCTGGCATGTTGAAGATATTTTGAAGTCAATCTGCTGGGTTATGTTCATGTGCAAAATTATCCAAATTATATATATATTTCATATAAAAAATAACATGTAGAAAGCAGACACTCTGCAAGAATGCTGTCAATTCAGAATACCATAATTATGCGGCCGTGGAATTTACAAACAATCTAAATGTTCAAAAACTTTAAAAAATCAACTTAAAGAAGAAACAAAGTAGCAATATGTTTTTACCACGACTTCATGATTTTTATTTGGAAGAATGACAGACCTAGTTTTGATGTAGTAATCCCCATCTTTTTGTCAGCCATATTTTTATGACACGTGATACTTAACGGCATTACCTTGTTCTGCTCAAAGGCATATTGTTTTTATCCATATTCCCAAAGCTCCTCATAAAAGTCACCATATGGTACTGAATTAGTCGCATTGTGAATATAGGTCACGCAGATATTGTCTCCTACACGCAAATAGCTGGCAGCTTAGAGATATAAGTTTCAACATTACATAAAGCACTATGTTACATAAAACATGTAACTACACATTGATATACTTCTTTAGCAACGTAACGTAGAATAATTACTAAAGAGCAGAACGCCATTGACATGACATACGTAGTGTCCGGTGACAGGGTTATCAGTGTCAGCTGGCAATTTTCGGGTAGATTCGTATTTTATGGCCGTATGTTATATACTACGTAGATAACGACCTTACGCTGGTAACCCATTCTTTCGTATTGATGTGCTTGTTTCGCTATGGATTTGGCATAATATAATGGGAAAACGAACCAAGAAAACATTTTCCAGGACGTTCAACTTTGTTATACACTATCTTCTCTTTAAATGTATCGAGCTCAGCAACAACGATTTAATTTCCGCATAGTTTACCATCGTATATTTGTAGTTACACATTCTATAACGTTTAGAAAGTGACATATTCAAAGACTGATTGACGTATTCAGAGACTTTTTCGTAGTATATTTTCCTATCTAAAAGAGGACGAGCTGTCGCACTTGCAACGATTTTGCAAGCAGGGCACACTTCGGGAAAATCGCTTCTATAGAATAGCTTGGCAATGAACTCCATAAAGGCGCTAAAGGGCAATCGAAGAGCCCGATTTCAAAGGCACAAAATAGCCAAGCATGGAAAAGAGACCTGCAGCCGTTAAATAAAGATGAGGTTGAACAAAATAAGACAGATGAATAAAACACGTTTAAACGTGATCAACATTCTTTAGGCTGAAATTGGTCGAAACCAATCGACATTTCAATACAAAATAGAAGACTTTAATGAATCTTGTTAACAGAAATGATTGGTTTGGAGCCACGGGACGTTACATCTCTTCTTTCAGCACACCCATTTGAAGTTTAGAGAAGCTTTCATCACTTACCTTCAGAGGTTAGGTAGAAAACCAAAGGAATCTTCAGCAACAGGGGTACAGCCATCCCGTAGGATCTTCAGGAAGCAGTAGTTTTATCCGACCTACACAGGCTGCAACACCTCGTCGACTGCAGACGCAGTGCTGGCGCCGCACGCATTTAAGGGCAAGAGTTCGCTTTCTGCAGCATCTGCGCACCTTATTGCGCAACCTAATTGATTCCGGAGGTTTTAACCCGTGAAAAATCAGCCACAAGTCAACGTATTCACCGGAACATGATAACTAAAGTCACCACGGATCGCACGAAGCAAGGGCGACGTTACTGACCCTTTTCTATTTAGAATCCGATAGCAACCAATAGGTATTCTCCGTGTGATACAGGATCTTTAGGCAACCGACATAATGAATGTGTAAAGTTGCCCTTAACCTCCTTAACCTCCAACAAGTAGCCAACACAAATGCTAATTTTTGTCTCTTAGAAGGCCATAAGAGTTCACGTTCTAAGGCTTATAGAGTTTAAGTTATTTTTTTAACATCAAGACTCAATGTTGTCTTACCACATATTGTCTGTGACAATGTCACGATATTCTTTCATCCAATCTACATACAGTATATGTTGTGCCTTTTTTTCGCCATTTAAGGTTATAAATGAATGGTATCATGAAACGTTCACAGTATCGGACTATGCGCGTGTGTGCGTGCGCGTGTGTGCGTGCATGTATGTGTATCAGTTTGTGCGTGTGTGTATGTGCATGTCTGTGTTTATGTTGACAAACACTCGGATAACACTCATAAGTCTTGATACATTCCAATTTTTCAAGCACAGTTCAATATATCTCTGCTGTTCATTAACCTATCCGTCGCCTCCTCAGCCTACTTATTAGCATTCTGTAGGCAATTCCCGCTCTCAACTATATTCATAGTTTTCACACAGAAATTTGTCACAGAACTGTTGCCTTTGATTTATTGCACATAGACAAAAGCGACGACTTTTCGTTGCATCAAAGATTATTTCTAACATGCTGTTCACGTTTTCACACACATGAGAGAAAGGCTGTCGGGCGATTGATACGGCCTTCTCTTCTTTAGCGTAAATGCCACACCGAACATCAAACGCAATCATAAGCTGCATAATTCATTCTTGTTACAGATCAAACGGTGTGTTATTTCCATAGGACTACTTCCCCTTTTACACGTCCTTGCGGCTAAACTTTTTGTAGTGTAAAATTCGGCAGTGAAGCTACTAAAAAACGAGTAAAGGCCAATAAAATACTCATGCATTTGCGTGCTGTTAGTGCTAATGGTAATGTACTCTATTTTATGAAAGGAAACACTTTTGTAATAAAATTAAAAGTCTTGGTGTTTGGTCGAAGTATCGTAGTAACAGAATTGTTAGGACAGTGAAACACTTCATTAAAGCTAAGATATGTGATACACGTCTTTGTAATTGCGTACTGTTATTACTAATGGCGATGTACCCTATTTTATAAAAGGAAAATAGATTTACTTACAACTCTTTTGTAATAACATTGAAAGTATTGGTGTTTGATCGTAGTATATGAGCAGAAGTATTAGGGCAGTGAAACACTTCATTGAAGTTAAGATATGTGATACACGTCTGAAGATATAGCGGGGTTTATTACCTACATGTAGCAGGTATATCAAAACTGTATGGGAAATGCATCAAAACGTGTATTGACCTGAACATCCTGACCTGCAATATAAAGAAAGATCGCCTTGCTTGCTGCGACTATACAATGTGGCCTGACGTGTTATGAATTCCTGAATAGTTTTCACATGTAGGCCGATTGTACTTCGACAGAATTTTGGACTTTTATATAGCTTGTAGCCATAATGTACAACCTTGGTACAATATCTTACTACGACATAAAAATACAAGATCAATTATGATAAGACTTTTTCCATTACAGCATTGGTAGAAAATCTTTTGATTTCAACAGCGTTCCTTTGAGTGCATACTATATGAGGGTAGTGAAAAGAAATCATCATTAAGAGATTATTTGCAAATACCAGGATCAACTTTTCTCGCAATCACACAAATGGAAAATATTTCAAAGCCGCTAATGGTAGTTCTAAAGCCGACAGCTGTGTAAGTCACGGAATCAGTAAGCAGTAAGTTAGAAACGAACTTGAAAGCGAAAATGGGTACTACGGTTTTATATGCATGTTGAGGTTTGTCCATAAATCATCATATAATACACTGTTTCTTTCGTCGTGTAGATGGCCAACATAAAACTATTTTGACTACTGACGTTATGAATATATAGTTTTAGTGACTGATTCAATTTTGCTGCATTCCATTTAATGGGTCTATGTTAATCTACTAAATGGTTTGAAAACAATTTTGTACATGATTAGTTATTATTATATTCTAGAACTAACCATTCCGCCTAAAGAATGTTTTTGCTTTTATCATTTTCGGTTATAAAATTGACTTCTTTTACCCTTGCTTTTAACGATTTAGATGACTTGGCCTTATTAATTTCTATATAAGGATATTTATGTTTCTATGGTGTTTCATAAGCCCATTCTGACTGGGCGTGTCGACGCAAGGCACGCGCGGCAAGAATAATGAATAGTAAGTCATTTATTCACATACCTTTACCAGAGTATGTATCATTGCCTTCACATTGCACGTACTTATAATTAATGCATTGATACCTGTTGAAAAGATACTGCAATCATCATAGTGCATTCATTTTAGGTACTGTTACAGTAGCCTATGGTGACCTGACGTTTTTGGCAAACCCTTTTAAGTTTACCTTTCTTACAAGTAAATGACATTTTAAAATTTTTAAATTGTTTTCTTGTGTTTTCACGTAAATTTACGATCATACGTTTTTAAAATTAAATACTATAATTATTGATATAATGTGTAGACCGTACTTAATGATGAAGACAATGACACACTAACGGTACTTATTGGAGCATTGCCTTGCGTGTAGAGCGTGTTATTATGTGTAGTTGTGAACATATAAAAATAATAATTAAATGTTTCAGACTTTGTAATGATAAAGCACTTGCTATCTTGCAATTTTTTTTTTAAGAATAGAAAAAATTATTCTGCCAAAGATTTGTAGTGTTTACATGGTTGTAATGTACTGTTCAAACAGAGTAAGGAACATACGAAAAATCTACACGGAACTATCTATTTCATATTCGAGCCTCCGTTATAGCTAGGGTCGTTATTATGCGCCTTACCACACACGTCTGCTCTGTAAAGCAGTCCATATGGTAAAGACGATCATTGATGTGCTTCTTGCGTTTGTCTCTAGTCAGACCTGCCTTGTAATCTAAGTGTAACACGCTCGGGGAAAGTGAAAGTCTGGCCTTTTTCGTTTCAGATCAATGCACGTGGAGTAGGGAGGAACACGGCTTCTGGATTGGTGTCAGAAACACTCTTCATACCAATTAACTCCGGGTTCACCACAGGGTTTGAAGGATACCGTGCATTCTAATGAGATGAAGGGTTTGGCATTTGCAATAAACTTCGTCCATGTATGTCATAAAGAAATACCAGCTGTGACCTAAAAGGTGTGAACGCTACAAGAATTTAAATGTCATATAATGTAACTATTATTTTAAAAACATACACAACACTCAAACACATAAACGCGTTCATAGTCACAAAATGTGTCCATGAAAAATAAGATTGCCATATAATGGTCTATTTCATTGATAAAATATAGAGAAGTTTATTGCAAACACATGCCCGAGGGCTAATTGCAAGTACAAACGAGTAACAACAGACAACATGAGAAAGAAGATACAATGGTATAAGAGACTACGTGATACTACATACTACAACATACGTGGTACTAATTTGGTTGGGTTTGACTTCTTCTTTTCAGGCAGTGGGAGACGAATTTACCCACGAATATAAGCCGAGGGTTTCACGCCGAGTTATTATTAGGTTTATTGAAGGTAAATCCTGCTGTCTTTCGATTTCTGTTAGGATATAACGATGATATGGTTTGATAATTGGTCAAACTATGATTGAAAAGGTAGATTATCTATGAGAAAATGCTCTTTAAACGTTGACCTGTGAGTCCTATATGGTCCAAGCTGCGTTCGGCTAGAGAAAACGGGTTTGCTACAGTGATTTTGGCTTTCGATTCGAAAATACCACGGATTTAGTTGCCCTTCGTGCTAGATTCAGCTGTTAACTTTAGAAGCATAGACCGCAGCGCTATATCGATCTAACTCTGTCAGTTTACCTGCGGCGAACTGCTATATACATATCACATGGTTCTCAATTCGACCATACCTAAGCTTGTATTCACACGACAGTAGTCCCGTGTGACTCTAGGTTTGCGTGTTGTCCTTCTTAAGCCCTGACACATGCTTCAGGGTGAAAATAATAACAAGCACAACAAAGCAGGAAATGTTTTCTGAACTGTTATGCGAACACGGCAAACACATTTCTCCACGCCTAACGTTGTAAATCACAGACTGTAGTAACGAGATGGTGCCGCAAAGTGGATTGCTGCCTCTAGTTTGGACAAATGCCCTGTAAAAACGGTAATGACACTGGCAGTCGTTCCAGATGGAGCGAGGTTATCTATTGCAAAATCTACTTTGGACACATTGTGCAATATGAGGGACGCACGTAGACAATTGGGGGTCAGTCTAAATTACGTGAGACGTCATATACAGCTGCGTCTTGGATTTGTAGCTGAAAGTCAATGCCACCAGAGGACCATTTATATCTCTTCGACGAGACAACAAACATGAAGATGACATTGCCTTGCCCGGAACACCGGGCATCAGGCCAAGGAAGTCGACAAAGTCAAAGTCCAATGTCACTGTAAGGTCAAACTATACAATGGACGAAACTGGTTCATTTCATTAGATATGTAGATTATTAGAAGCAAGCATATCTAAGGAAAATCTGAAAAAAAAATGTCCCTATACTTTTTTTAACGAGTTTGCTCAGTGCGAAACTACAAGGACCACTTCTAGGTATTGAACTAACGCTCACTGCAGCAGCATCTCTTCTCCCTAAGTCAGAAACATCAAGCTTAGGCAAGCTTGACTAAATAAATGACTCAGTATGAATCAGTCAGTATTGTATAAAAATCATCTTGTAGTATCGTTTTACTTATTTTACTTCTAAGAATAATTTACGAAGGATGTGATGCTAAAATTCGACCAAGAAGTGATGAATGAAGGATGTGGTTGTGAGCGTGTATGGCTTTACCTAATCAATTGCTGATGTACCATATGGAAGTATTATGTTGCACTTGGAACAGGATTACTAGCTAACGACTTCATTAAACATTTAAGGTACCGATGTTTTACCAGATGTTCGTATCTCCATAACAAGCATGTTTGTATAATCTCCAGGAGAGTGAGTAAATCCTGTTTATGCATATCTGACGTCACGAAGTTTCAAAGACAGACACGATGTACATAATAGTGGGTGCATTTATATTTTAGTGTTTTTTTTAATTTCAGGTTCCCATCATTTTCTAATGAATATATTAAGCTAAAATAGCATTAGATAAATCACCTACTGTAAATTTTGAAATGTTAGCGGTGGTTTTATTTTCGCGTAGACCTCTCCAGTGCAAAATCATAGCATTGCGAAAACGACCGTTCTGTTCTTCTACCCTTTTCTTGACGCAAGTAATATTTGCGAGTCCGTTTGCCATCTTGCATGGTTTCGTGCCGGTTGTCCGGTGTTTCCACTATATACTACATATACAGTATTTTTTTTCAAAGGCGAACATCGCGAAAACCTTTCTCTCCTACCGCTACGTTTTATCCCCGCGAACATAATTGCATTCACGCAGAATTTGTACGTCGGCGAGAAATTTGAAAGTGTGCGATTCACACATCGTTTACCGTGATGGTGACACACGCAAGCAGTGCGTGTTTCGATAGGTCTGTTCTTTTTGATGCTGTCCAATAAAACGAATGATACATCAGCCTTTGGTGGTGTATCTATGGACCGTTTTATGCTCACTTCATTTTTTCCATAAAATGCACTGAACTGCTTCATAGTAAGGTTTTTATATCACGTTTACGCTGCTTGCTCGATCAGGCAAACCGTAACTGAATGCACCATACCAGATGGTAACTCCATTGGTAGGGTATAATATGCGAGGATGATGCTGTATGTTATGGTTTGGGTAGGTTAATGTGACGCGATAGCTAATAATGCTACTTTGTAAAGGAGGGTGGGTCTTTAACATCCTGGTTAAGCCTTTGTCGTCTGTTAAATGTGTTTGTGCAGTAAGATGGACTATGGATGGATTGCCGTGATACCGTGTTTTGGAGCTCTAGCTTTTTTCCTTGGTACTGCAATGGGACTTGTATTTGTTTTTTCCATGTTGTAGTTTGGTCACTATCTTGGAGCCTTTGTGTAATTGTGTTCAGGGAAAGGTGATAGATCGTTGGGACTCCCAACAATATCTATGGAACTGCGGGCATTTTGTTGTTCCTGACTTCAAAATTTAAAAATGATTGAATTAGCGTTTACCGTGACTTATAATTTGTGTAGTTGTTGGTAAATAAAGATACAAATTCTAGGAAATTCCATAATTGTGCTTTATTGGAGTATACATACATGCATAGCAAGTAAGAACTTCATGCAAATATCATAGTGGTGAAAGAACCATTAACATACAATGGCTATCCACACTGAAGTAGACAGACCTTGGTAGGAGATCATGATTATTCCTGGAAGTCTCCATAGTCATGAGCCCATGCCCGTGTTTAATCTACAAACGGCAATGTTGTCGTGATACGTCTGAGGTAAGGGCTGTTGAGACAGGTGGGCGAAGACTGTAAAATCACCACCTGTAGCTTTACACATTGAGTTGTATTTCAACCATTTTATTCGTTTAAATATTTTTGTTCATTTTCCGCAATTCTAAAAGCAATAATCTATTGTTTCTTTGATAGTTACCTACCGGTTACCTGGCAGGAAATTGTAAAAAAAAAAAACAAAAGAAACCTTTGATGGCCACTGTTGAAGTATTCAGCAGCACGCTTCAGAGTACCCAGACAATTAACTAGCCACCATACCTCCAGCAATGTGAAACACGTCACACACAGCAAGGTCTTGCAAATATTCAGTAATATATTTGGAAGAGGACGGAGAGGACAGCAAGATACGGAGTCTTACGAAAGTCCTGGCAAAGATAACTCTTTTCGAACTAGTTTTTTCTGCAAGACTCTTAATCTAAAAAGGAGAGAAAAATAACAGGTACGAGCATCGTCGTTTTCTGTAGTCTTATTAATTTATTGTTGTGACGTGGTCTGTTGTTATCCAGGCATCCACTTGTCGTGCTTGCTATGTGATGTCGAATGCCTAAGGCGATACCTACGGTGACTACCAGTTATGCGTTCGTTTTGAAATTGTGTGTGCATAACCGTAGCATTATTTCTCAACAATAAGGCAGAAAGCAAAACAAAACAAAAAAACAGATTAATCCTACAGCTACAGCGGCCATTCTATTTAAACGTCGGTCAGCTTTGCATTGCCACTTTTTACCCATAGAAACTATTTTGCTTGTTACCTGCGTTGCATATTTTGAAAGAATGGCAACAGAGCTGCATTTAAACTGTATTCAGCTGAGAACAGTGGTTTAATAAACATTGCCGCTCGGCTAAGGAGATAAGTACATTGTATTTAGTAATACCCAAATTTTTTTAGACCTTATGACGTTATTATATTTTGTATGGGTCTAAAATCTTGCTAGACAATTCTGTCGTTTTCCGCACAACGATGTAATACGTTTAAACAGAAATGAAACCGCTTTATTTCATGCAGGAACTTGAGATCAAAAGTCCATGCATTCAAGACACCTAGAATAAAACCACATGAGAAGAGACGAGAATCGACGAGACAATATAGTAATAGCGAATACATTGCCATCTCTGGTACTGACTTTTGAAACCGAGAGCGAAACAGTACTGTACAGTACACTCCCATTGCATTCTAATCTCGACCTAAGATAGCTCAAACCAAAATGTTTCTTGTTTTGCTTTTTCTGCTTTTACCAAACTTTTCAAAAGTAAACCCGTCCAGCACGTGCTGGACGGACGGGTCTTGTTCCAGGCAAAAATTTAAGAATATGCCCAACAACATAACCTATAGCACTCTGTCGAGCCTGGTACTCACATTTAATGACATTTGCGAGGTAACATCGATACCTAAAATGCTGACCCTGACCAATCTGGATTTTTCGTATAATCGTTTGGATGCATTTCCCTGGTCCTCCCTTTCCAATGTACCAATGATAACCCGATTGTCACTGAATAACAACAAAATTTCACACATAGGTGCCAACGTGAATTTTCCTCGATCTCTAACACACCTTTCTCTTTATTCTAATCGTATTGCCACTATTCCTGAAACGGTTCTGAATACGGTAAAACCACCGAAAAACATATTTTATCTCGGTATATATCAAAACCCATTCCACTGCGACGGTAAGATCCGATGGATCAGTCGTTTACGGAAATGTGTGACGGACCACCGTAAGGATGGTTGCGTCAACACTTATACCGAGAGTGTGAAGGCATGCATGTTGTCAAACTGCAATTTTCACCAAAAAGGCGTAGTTATAATCCTTGACGTGCCAGAAAACGCCGACCGCTATATAACTCAACTGAGACATACTTACGTAATGAGGTGCAACACACCGGATGAGTTTAAAGGGAAATTCTTGAAAGACATTTCTCTGCCGACGCCCTCACCCGTGGAAACAAAAGCTGACAAGAAGACAGTAGCACCAACGGAACCACCAACTGATTCCACCACGGCTTACAGTTCGAAAGAGACCACCATCAGCTACTTGAAAGGGACAACCATCAGCTACTTGAAAGGGACAACCGTCGGCTACTTGAAAGGGGCCACCGTCAGCTACTTCAACGTGACCACCGTCAGCTACTTCGAACTTGTCATTCCAACTTTTTGGAGAGGTGAGTTTTTTTAAAAATTCAATTAACTGATCCTGTTACATATGACTTTGCTCGACGACCTGTGAACATTGGCTGGTCGCACAGTGAGCAAGCCGTGTTTCGGCTGAAAACGTCCTTGTAGAGCTCAGACTTATTGGGTGAGCTATTCCCTTGCTTCGAGACGCCGGCTTCAGTACGCACGTTGGCAATAGATCGTTTTAATTTCCGTTCCAATGAAGCAGACAGTGCTTTAACCGCCATGTTTGTCTCCTTCTCCTTGACCTTCATTACAAGGGATCGTACCTCAAGTGTTCACAACATTCTCTCAGTTATTAGCGATTCTGTATTTAACTATTCATCTGATATTCTGTTCTTTGGGCTCTACACTCTTCAAAGTAGTCATTTGTAGGGTGCAAAATGATGCCCTAGGAACAATAACATGATATTACATCAGATGACAGGAAATAACTTGCATATAAACTAACGTTTAAAATTTGTAAAAATATCCCGACTAGTTTTTCAACAACACATTGTAACACAAAGAAAAATGTCGCCGATAGTTGTAGAAAACTTAGTGTAAACAGTTAAACTGGTTTTCTATTGATAGTTGTGCGTCTAGAAATATGGAAACACTTTTGGGTCCTAGGAACCAGCTCTTTAGCTGACCAGACAACCTCCCACTTTACCCAAAATGGCTTGGTGTGGTTATGTTCTATTCTCAATGCGTTTCATGTACGTGGTCGGCCATGTCTTATCTGTTGTCCCTACACAGTGAAATGTCTTGAAGAGTGGCTACTTGGTATATTTTCTTTGCCTCTCACCATGTGTACAGTTCGGCTGTCAGTTGCAGACTGAACAGTGATAGTTTACACCAGCTCCATTTATTGGGTGCTTTTGGAGTGTAATATTGAATGTATAGTTTTATCTTTCAGCTCATTTGACAGTTGATTTATGTACGTGTAATCTTTAAGTTAACTTTTGTGTTTACGTTACTTTACAGAGAAGACAGCTACAGTTCTAGGTGTCATGCTCACCACTTTACTTGTCGGCTGGATTTTTCAATACCTCATCCGATGCAAGAAAAGGCGACAGGAATTACACAACAACATGGCCGCTGGTCTGCCACTGCGGACTGTAACAAATGCGAGCGTCTCAAACAATGCTGGCCAGGACGGTAACAACGCCGCTGGAACTCTCCAACAGCCTTCCCCTGGAAAAAGCGAAGATCCCTCCTTTCAACACAACTACGAGGAAATCAAGGACGAAGACATGGGCGGGAGTTGAAACGTCAGATTAGTCATGGTAACTAATAAGGTCACAATTCCCAACCCGGGACCCGTTCGGGCAGTTTCCAGGAACGAAAGGTATGATCATGATATAAAAGACAACAAGACACAAAAAAAGTTGAAAAAAACAACAACTAATCATCAGTACTATTTGTGTATATTGTTGATATGAATTGTTCGGTCACAAACAGCCCATCCGGTCTCCGGTTGAAAATTTGACCTTAGCATGAGGCAGGACATACCGGGGCCCGCGGACAGCGCGAAGGACCAAGACAGTCGCCTCCATCCTCCCCCCTATGATTGTTTTTGGTTTGTTTGGTTTTTTATTTTGAAGTCTCTAGCCACATGCGTACTTTCATGTGCTTTTCTCAAGGTTGCAGCTCAGACAAATCATCAACTTCGTGCATAAGCATTACCTAGTCATGAGTCAATCTCATTTTGAAGCAGGGCTTGAAATATCATCGATACTCACCTGCAACCCTCTAGCTGCATACTTACTATCGAAACTATTCAATCCTGGTTCACACACGTATCTTTTGACTTGCTACTGCACACCTTTGCAACCTATACACAATTGGAAATAACCAACAGTACTGTAAGGAATTTTTGAAAATCATACAATTTTAACTTTTTAGAAATGCATGCCGTTAGTTGTTGTAACAAAAGTTTCTTTAGATTTTAATGAAGCTTCAAAAGTAAAGGCAATCAAGATGCCGATGTTTCTGCTGTATTCATCATTCCAAGGATACGTATGATTAATTTTTGGCGTAATGTTTATTTCATTCATTTAATAAATTTCAATACACATTTTAAACTTTATGCTACAGCACGATCAACGTATATTTTTAAAACCACCATTTGCTTAGAAATTGAGTAAGGATATACTTCAAGGAAAAGGTGTAGTTGTAGAGTACTATGATGTTTCAGAGAAGAAGGTTTGTTGAATTTACTGATAAGATGGTCGTTATTTTGCTTTCATGCTTAACTTTAATATCTTTCATTTTGATTGGTCAATGTCATCTTAATCCGTAGCGTCCAAAACATGCTATGTATTTACAGTTTAACGATCTTCTCAGATCTTTAGTCTAGACAGAAGCAAACATTTATCTCTCAGGCTGGCTCTTTATTGAGTTGGTCCGTTAATCAGTGATCTACAAACAGTCAACACATTAGCAGGGTCGGTCGTCCACGATAACAAATGCCCAGACAGTAGCACATAGCAGACCAGTTCTAATTTTATCACGTGCACAATCATGGCGCCAGATCTTATTGGAGGATCAGTCACTAAATCTCTGGTGCCAGTTGGCTAAATAGGTTTCACACTCCTGGTCACTCAGCTAGACCATGAACAGATACATGGTGGCTTTTCTGGTAGTGCAGTTCCTGACGCAAAGACAGGTATACGTAGGTGGCAACCCGCACGTGAACTTACGTATGCCATCTAAAGTCATTATATGCCATTTTATGATGTAGTAGAAATGTAGTATATTATACAATCTCTTGAATCCCATATAAAATGTAATGTACTTTTCCATATATCGCCACAATGGCAACCCTCACCAAATCATTTTGGTTTATATAAATGTTCCTTTTTAACATTACCATTAGAAAATCAAGTTCTTACGATAACACTTACGAGCCCTTTCCACGAATACCGCAACTGTTGAGCGGTAAAAATAAGCACCTCTATTAAACTTAAATTAATGAGTTTACTGGTGCTAGCAGGATAGCTGATATTTTCTCAGTAGTTTTCCAAGATGGAGTTGCCTCAGGAAAAGTGCCCTGTTTTGTCAGACACTATCAGCAGGTGTGGCACAATGGGATTCCGAGTAATAACCGGTTCTCTCTATGTAGTATATTGACACATTTATCACCAAGTATCAGTTAGATGGAAAACGTACCATTTCGCCTGATTGCTTGTAGGAAATTGCCTCTGCGGGGTTAGTTGTATCGTTGTCTAATGATATACACGTTAAGACAATAATAAATGGAGCAGTGTTGTCTTTTTATGTTATTTTATTGTTCCCCCTGATCAATCAATTTAAGTATAAGTTACCTTGACATTCTTTCTGCACTAAATTTATGTTACCTTACTGGCATAGCATGACTCATAAGATTTGGCGGCTATATGTTGGAATTTCTCATTTGTTGTGACAGTTCCATACTGATCACGTTCGATGGCAACATGAATGATTTGATATTTCGAATAGAAAAAAAAACTGTTATTGCAAAAAATAACTAAAGCTTAAGTGTATTGCGATATACCCATAGATGCAACAACACGTCCAAAATTCTTTAGGACTTTCATATTAAATAAACAACTTTGGAAGATGAACTTACAGAGATATCTAAAGCAGAACACAAAGAAGTCGTAGCTTTGAAGTTCCATTGTTATGCTTATTTGTTACATTTCATATCGTATAATGCATTGTATTGCATAAAACTAAAACTGGCAAAATAAAACTAAAAGACAGATGAAATGCAAGCAAAAATAACTCCAGTTCAAAGCAACGCAGTGTCCGATTCAGTAAAATTATTTTCTTTAGTCCATTTTTCTGTAAAATCCGCATATAACGAACTAATACATCCAGTTTATTACATATTACTCTCCTGTTCCTTGAGTCCTTACTGCTGTTGTATGCTGGAGACCCCCGTCATGCCACTAGTGATAGCTGATAACCTTTATGCAGTATTGGTTGTTAGCGTGATGACTTGCAGTGTTTTAAAGGGTTATTTGATGTTAACGGCAATAAAGCTAGGATTTCATCGATGATACGTAAAAGGGTCGAGTCAAAGAGACATGTTCCGGTACACCTGCTTCTACCCCAATTACACGCCATGGGTAACATTTCTTTTCACCTTCTAAGGGACAATTTATGACCGTATTGCATTAGCATTTCGTTTAGGATGTTAAAAGTTGACATTAAAGCATGTATATCTACGCATAGCACGTATCCGTCATGTTGTTCTGCAAGGTATTATGATACTAAATGTAAAAGCATCGCTTTGGGTTTCGAACGTATATCAATTGATACTCTGCAAGCATAGTTCAATAAGATTGCTGAAATTGGCGCAAGTTGAACAGGATAACGATGTTCCCATTCCAAACTTTAAGAAACAACAATTAAAGAGTTGTGATTCATATAACTTAGAAACCCAATGGGATTCTTCTAAATTTTCTGTAAATTATGTAGATCACATGTATAGCAAGGGTCGGCTATCCTAGACCTTGTTACGTAATGTATTGGTCATGTATCACTTTGTAATGAATCAGTAAATATAGATTGAACAAAAAATATTTCTGGAAAGGGCCGAGTAAAGAAGGTTTGCTGTTGCTCTTGGTTGACAGGCAATTAAAACTACCTGAACGTGAAAGTTCTCGTTGGTCTTTTTTGTTTGTTTGTGTAAGTTCAATATTAATAAACGTAAGAACATTGTTTTGAATTTGAAGTTAAGCAAGAAAATTAACTATGATGCCCACACTATGATGCTCACGCTGGATAATGCACACTTAAATAAACTACTTGGAAAACAATTCCCAGTCACATCAAGGAATGATGTGACTGGAATGTGGCATCAAGGAATAAGGTTACTCCAATATAACGCAACTTTCGTCTTTCAGCCGTTAGGCGGCGTGGATAGCATAGACGAGCCGTCAATAGTTTATATCGGTTGCAAGCGTTGGAGCATCATTCTTTACCTCTACAAAATTTCAATGCAATTATATTTAGTAGCATCACATACGAAAATATGATGTTTATATTTCTATTTATATTACATCTTATCTATGTCATTTGGCAGTCCACGAGGTCAGAAACTTTTATATATTTTATCACAGAAAGGCCAGGCCCTGGAATTTTTTGGATGAAAATCAACAAGAGTTCCGAGCCCAAATGAGTACACATCTAGTCAGAGGTCAGCTTGGCCTTCAAAGTATGTGTAAACGGTAATAATGACCATCCAAACTTATTTTCAGACGAAAAATCACATTGGAATTCGAGCAGTATCAACTTTGTAAACTTGAATTATTAGGAAATTTTATTAGGAAAAGAAAAATAGTAATACGATATTTCTATTCTTACTCACATTTACACTGTGTGTGTTCCTGTTAAATCAGGATTACCATTGCAATTGGATATTGAAAGAGACATTGACACAAGCAATATCTCAAACAAAACTGTTCTGGCGAGGTTTTAAAAGGGGTCTTCGTAGATACGGTCGATTCTCATGTGTGGCTCAATATTAGGCAGATCCAAGGTCAGCATATAGGCTGTCTAGAATGGAAAGGCATACGCGATAATAGAAAATTGTGTTTGATCTGTAGCTACATGATAGGGTCTTGGAGGCTCAGTGTTACTTAACTTCATAAACTCTGACAGAACCCCTTCAAATAGAACGTTTGGGTCCAAAAGACAGCCTGTTAGCCTTGACAGTGACAAGTTGAAATATAGTCCTTTTAACGAAATCTCACGACGGTCTAAAAAGGAATGTCAGACCTAATGGGTTTATTTCGATCTAAACATGTAACATGTTAACAAGGGAAGCTGCCGGTACTGACTTTAATGTCACTATCATTTGCAGAGGGATTTGAACATCTCAATGTCACATATAGACTAAAGGTGTAACTATTGCCGTCCTGCAATAAAAAATGTACTTTTAGCGACCTTTCTGTACAATGAATATACTAGTATAGCTAGATTTCAGCGCAAAGTACCCATTTCAAACTATGATTGCATCGTCTGTGTGAGTTTCACGTGAAGGTGTTTTAGCTTCAGTTAGATGATAGCGTGTGCTTGCAATGCTGGAAGCAAAGCACTCAGGATATTTATTAAATGGCTCGGATATACACTGTAGAATTTACCTCTATTGGTCAATCCAGCTGCTGATCTACCAGGGATGTTATCAACAACCCATTAGTAAGGCCGACCCTCTCCTCGGATTTAAGTTAATGTTAGTGTGAGCTCGAGGGAGGCCAGTGCAATCCTACTGCCTGTCTTATCGTGGCGCCAGACACGGTGATGTTATTCCCAGATTACACTCTGCTGCGTGCGCAACATCTACAATATTGATCTTCTTATCTAAACTAAGTCGCGTGACGTGGAGTTTAAGCCGACTTTCAGAACTCGGATTAGCCGTGTCTGCTTACTAAAAGGTCTGATCATCCGACAAAGTAAGGATATCGTTGACATAAGCGATAAACATCTGTGAAGGCCCTTTCTTTAGAATTCCATTAACAGTATCATTATAACATAGTAACCGCAGATACCTATAATCACAATCGCATCACCTTAGAGATCAGTTAAGAATTCAACGTTTTTTCTGGAATCCGACTGTTCACAACTACTATGCCAACACAGATGGAACACAGTGAATGCATGTCTTGGGTTCCTTACCCGCACAATCATTCTGTCCATTCCCCAATTTTTGTAACACCATTGTGTACATTTAGTATTGGCGGCGGGCGTTTATACCAACCATGAAATACTTTAATTAAGATCTGATTACATTTAGACCAAACCGTATTGGAGGTACATTTACCAAGTTCCCCAAGGGTAGTCGAAAATGTGTAGTTAGTTTTCATGTTAAGACGCTATAGGGATAGCCTGTAATAGGCTATGTGAAAAGAGGTTGTTAATTGTCAATATGACTGGAATAACTGATGACGTCTAGCAATGAAATTTTTGGACGTTCGCTGAGCATCAAAGAAAAGAAATGACTGACTGCCATTGGCAAACCAATGTGTTCATGAATAATGTTAGCAGCGATGCAGATGGATAGTGCTGTAACTGAACACGACAATGTCCCTGGAAATGCATGTAGGCCAAAAATATTTCAAGGTCTTGAGGATTAAATGCGCAAATGGGGGTTAAAGCCTTCAATGTAAAAAGGTTTGACGACAAATAGTGTCTTACTCTTATTTCATGCAAGATACATGTTAAACACGACGGTCCTTTTTCTTAACATTGCAACGTCAATACATGACATAAACGCAACATGGTCGTTCGTATATTTTCTGCGTGTAGACATTGTCCATTCCAAGTACGTGTCGTGTCCACTGGGAGATTTGGCAGAGTACAGTTAAGGCGGTAAGCTGTCCTTTCATCTTATTTGCGGGCTCACCATGACTCAAGTTAAGTATCTATGGTTCACTGCCTTTAAAATGCGTGACTGTCATGCTTCAAAGGCGGTGTAGGATATAGATTTTTCAGCTTTCTTTAACCGCTCATTGATGTCACCCCCTGCCCCAACAGCAACCTTAAAAACCTGCGTGTGGACGCCAGCTCACAGTGGTTAGCGCACATAAAACGCCCTAAGTAAATGCTCGTCCTTTGTCAACCATGACGGTTGCATTTCAAAACTTCCAAGGTTGCAGTCATGCTAGTAGAAAACGTGGCCTGGCTTAAGGATGAAAGGTAAAGTTATTTTTCACGGTCGATAAATATTAAGCAATTTGAAACTGTGTAGGCGCCAGTAGTCATTTTCAACCATGGTCGCTGTAATACATTTTTGTAACTTTTTAAAAAGATCTTTAACCACAGGATTCTCCAGAGACTAGATTTTTGTGTAGGTCCTAGCCTAAACGCAAACTCATTATTAGTCGTCAAACTTTCCATTTAGTTGGATGCTTCCTAGTGAATTTTTTTTACTTGGTCCAAGAAAAACAATTCTTGTCACACGTTTAAAGAAGTTTATCGGACGTCATATTTTTAGGTAATCAAAGACTACACTCAAGAACCGTATATTAAATTAAGCATATTGAAAACTAATTCAATTACAAAATGATTCAAGACACATTTTACACGCAGATATCAAATTCTAAGACCATACAATGTACTGATCATGAATGGATGTATTTTCCACAACTATTCAACCCAAAATGTCCCTGACTCAGTCCCTGCCTTTTTATCTTTACAAACATGCATATAACCACCTACTAACGTTTCGAAGACCATCTGTCACCTTTCTTAGGGTAGATACTGACTGGTTCTACTTCGAATTGCAGCTAGGGGTCGTTGTTGCTGTGTGAAGAATGCGGTCCCAAACGTGACAGAGTTTGTATCCCCCCTCATCACGGCTCATGATGGGAGTGAATTTTCTTATCTATACAACTCCTGAATTAAGGAAATGCATGCATTGCCCTCTGTGCCAAGAAATGCGTTGAACTGCGATTCACTAAGCTGTTCACAAAGTCAAATGGACTTTTCTGTTGTTCAGCAAGGCGTGTCATTGTATACGCGAAGAAAGCACAATCATAAAATTTACAGCCACTTGCTTAATGAGCAGTTAATCACCAGTTGAAGAAAGTATATGGGGATCCCCTGTCTCTTTTAGGGGATTCTTTTGAGGCCCTGATATATATTACTTCTTTTAGCTGTCTTGCAAAAATGTTTGGTTCTGTATCCAAGATTCCCACCCAGGCCAGTGGGACAGAGCACCTAGAGGAATACAAATGCATCGCACCACTTCGGAGACTGTCGAGCCCGGATGCCCACGCCAAGAACAGGGCTGTTTGGGCATTTAACAGTTTGACTTCAAAAGCTTCCTTTCTAAAGATTTCCTGAGCGTATCCAAGATAAATGACAGCAAATTGCTTGTCTGGCGCCTGTTTGTTCTTCTGCACAGCATGTTGATTTGACACGAAAGAGCTGTTACAAGAAATATGCTTTAGGTGTCTGTAGATATATTGCTACTTTAGAGACTGTAATGACATTTAGCGGGGAGTCTAGCGCCACTGCTGTGTCGATAACAACGTTCTATACAGGAATGAAGACTTTTCCCAGTAGGGTTTGATGTATATCCCGTAGCACTTTTTCTTTTGCTTGAACAGAATATTATAAGGATATGTAAGGTTTCTCTACACCCACGCACTACATTCTAACACCTTGATTAAATATGTCCTCAATAAGATATGCTACATATTCTTTTTAATGGGTTTCTTCAGACACATTTGAAACTAAGTATCTTGTTTTTTTTCTCGACAACAAGACATAACGAGATTTCAACACTGGCAAATTGAAAGGCTAACTTTCAAAGTAAATACACGAATGACGAATGTTTATTACTTTCATGCAGACGAACCTGTCTCTGAAGTACCGTCTTGAAGTGCATTATTTAGAAACAAATTGGTTCAACCTCCTTGAATGGCATCATTGGTAACCATTAGATGGGTCAAGTAGGGACAAATAAGTCCCCCTGGGGCCATTCAATCGGGCTCTGCTCAGCACGAAGCTCATTTTGTAAGTTTTGACGGATGTTTCCTTACTTGATGATACATAATTTCTGTCTACGGACTCTTCAGTTCAGCTTTCACAGTTAAAAGCTTGCTGGACTGACTTTTGTTTCAACGCATTGTAAGAATTCCTTTATTTCTTTAATATTTCGATACGCCTGACGGCTAGTCTTACAGGGTTCACACAAAATAAAAACATGCATATAACAGAAACACACTTAACAGCATGAAATGAAATTTACATTATTTACAAAGGAGAAGAACATAAAGTACAAACTAATTACATTGTTTGAATAGACATAAAATAGTGTATTACTTTGCGGTCATGCATTTTAGGGTCAGTTTGTATTACCTTGAGTGAAAGATATACATTGAAGGTGGGGGAGTAGGAAGGAGACGTCCTTCGCATTGATTTGACGACCCAAAGATCAAAGTCGTAATGTCTGTATATACATGTAGGACGACTTACGCCGAAACAATCTTCCAATTATCAGAGCTTGCAACACCCATGTTATTCTGTGCAGCAGTCGTCTCCATTGGGATATTGATGACATAGAAGCTAAGCAGCTTTTTGCAGAGGCTGCCGTATGGAGGCGATGGCGCCAGATGTCGAAATCGCAGTTCGCATTTCGACTGATTTATGTACTGAAAATGTTCAAAGGATTATTGATCAATGACTGAACATGTAAAAAAATATATGAATGGAGTGATTCATCTTCGTCATGAAACGTGTTTTGGCCTACTTTTTCCTACACTAGAGATCTAATAGAACCCACTGGAAGTGAAATAAATGCATTGATAACATAGCTCTACAATAAACATCACTGTGCAACTATAAATAGTAGTTTTTAGACGAACGTGAAAATGCCAACTGCGACCAATTTGTTGACCTAACGTTTTGTATTGTAAATATTGCAGGAAAATAACAATGTCATGACCTGCATATTCATGAGAAAGATGGCATATTTACTGCAAATGTCTCATCCTTTATTAGTTTCGGCAACAGGCTTTGTGCATTAAATTTTCCTCTCCAGATTAACCTAACGAATATTGCAATAGATGTTCTAATGATCAAACGTTTCAGTAGAAAATTCTGCTTGTGTCGACGCCTTAATGAGAATTTCATCAAATAAAAGTAGCGTGAAAAACACCGACAGGGGTGTGACCGTGCAAGGACCTTGCTCTGTATTGTAAATGTCCGATCATGTACACTAGATTGTACGGAGACATGGATGAGTAGGAAAATCTATCAATGTCGCCTGTTGCTTCTGATTACTGATGGTAAACTATAATAGCTTTCGATCGCGTCGACGTTTTCCTGTTCAAGGCAATGAAACTCTGTCACAAGAGGCGCTGTTACTATAGAATGCTCTTTTCACTGAAGGGCATCTTTAAGAGAGGGATCCAGCAACAGTTTTATATCATATATTCTTGTTTGTTACTTTGTTTAATTGAAAAACTTCAGTCGGCGATGAGAACAGGGATTTAGCATGGGCAACTCTAAGGCAGAACGAGTGAATAATCCCATTGCAATAAAGGATAATACATTGCGATAAAGGATATCAAATGTAATGAGATACACATCCTACCATCTCATCCATTTTGGCAGAAATTTTTAAAAATTTATTCATTGAATAGAGCACAAAAATAATGAAGATTTGTTGATGGACAGAGATGCACGCAGTCCATAATTATCCGCCTATATCTACCATGTCTACAACTTCGAGGGGGGGGGCACTACTGCAAACTGGGAGTTCAAAATGCTTTGTTCTTGACAGAGAATGAATGACTAAGTGGTCAATAAATAAATAGGTCACAGTCTAGTGCTTTTAAGGAGTTGAATGGATAGCATTGCCACGCGGTCGTAAGTTGCCATGAGTAGTTGGAACGCATCGCATCACACAAGGAGCACTGTACGTCCCCTTGGAAGGATAGCAAGTAAGCCTTTAATGCCATGGAACCTCGTGGGTCGCCGTCAAAAGCTCTTCCTGCTTTCAGAGGCTAGATGTGGGATGTCGCAGAGGGATTGAAGAGCGTCTATGTTAGAAACCAGGCAGGAATGGATAAAAGTGGACCACCCTGTGTCTCCTAAAGTTCAAAGCCTGTCGGAATTTTCTGAATGAATCTCAAGTATTGTACAAACTTCTCTGACTAAAGACGAAGATAGTTACAGAGATGGGGGTTTCAAAGCTCTGGCTAAGGGCAGACAATATAATATTCATCTGTGCTGCAGTTTCAATATTTAGCTGTGTAATGCAATAAACAGCAACTGTAAAATAATAGCGGTAAACCATGGATTACGGTAATAATTCAGTGGCTTCAATTTACTGCAGGAGACGTTCATTGTGTTGCGAAAAGGTTTTGTTACGTTTACCCATTTGGCAATGCTGAATACATCATTTTTGTCAAAGTGTGGCATTGATATTATCATTATCTTCGTGTCTATGGAGTTATAGTTTCAGTTGTAACAATACTTGTATGTCACATGAAATATGCCGAAGTTCATGTATGCAATCACAGTCCTGGGGTGCCATCTACATAACATCAAATCCAACACATTAAAGGTCGGTTGGGAATAACTGATGATGTCAGTCATGTGCAGTTTCGGCATATTGGTGACAGGCAAGGTCTCTTCCTAATTCACCTTCTTTGCCTTTATGCACCTATCGATTTCTTTAAAGTGCACTGAAGGTTAAAGCAATCCATTTCGATGCAGCATGAGGGCCCAGATTGCGCTCTGGATTTATAATCATATTTGGGGATTTGTCATGAGTGACATGAGCAACTAATTTGGGGAACGCTTGGCCCTGGAGAGGCAGGACATAGCAAACCATGGCTTACTTAATGTTGCAGCTTTTCCTTACAGTCTACTTTAAATGTCGTGCAGTACGTGGCTTCAATGTCTGGATGTTAAGTCAGTAGAAGATCAAAATGTTGACAAACTTTTCAACAGCAATTTCTATGTGCATGCTTAGATACTTATTGAATGAAAATCTATTGACATTAGCATGATAACGTTAAAACAAAATACACTCAAAGAATAAGATTTGGTCAACACGAGACTAAATTTAAAAAATTCTTTTCAAAATCAGTTTGCTGCAACTACAAGAGGCAGTTGGTGACCCAGCAACAGTGGACCTCACAGAGTGACGAATGAAGTTGGCAAACCTTCTTGAATGATGTGGATTCGCAATTACGATAAACTCAGTCTGTCTGCGAGCAGCCCAGACAGTTGATTATAGATAAAGAAATCCACAGGAGATGCTTGATGTATGATCTGTCACTACGGCTTACCGGTGACTGCTTTCTCAACAATGGTACCCATCAACTTTGATCCAATAGTTGGAGAGCGAAAGCTTTTGTTGATTTGGTCAGTTTTATGCAATGCATCCCGTATCTCTTGCTAAATGCAGGCATACATGGTAGACAATATTAGGTCAAGGTACAACAGACCTGTATTCTTAAGATAATTGCCCGGAAGCACATAACGAAGACTACGACAGAAAGATTGGAAGATCCCCAGCAGGGTTTTGCCTCCCTGTCGAAGTTAATCGACCTAGATATACCACTACCGCCCCGCGGTGACTGTGAAATTAGAGCTTTTGCAGTTAATATATCACAATTGAGCAAACAAGCCTGCTCCAGTGGGCAACAAGGCTCCGTAATTACGTACACTCCAATATTAAACTCATTTGTCAAACAAAGTAATCAGAGCATGGGGTAATTGATCTCCCTCGGCCAGACTGTTATGAGACGAAACATCTCTTTAAATTCCTTTAGTTTAGCAGAAGACAGGGGTGTACTGGCTTTTGATTGCCATTGCTAATACTAAGCTTGTCTTGTAGCTATGGTTCCATGAAGACAAGCTTAGTATAGTATTAGTTACTAGATGTATCTTTACTTCCATTAAAATGACGTAATCATTTCAACATTGTAAAAGTCATAAGCTAAAGATAAAAAATATGTTTGGATGCAGTAGTACTGCAATAATTTGAAAACGTATTACATAGGAAGATAACCATCATTCTTCAAGTATTGCATTATTTGCTTTAATAAATAAAGACAAATAACTTCAGCATAAGCAAGATAATCGAATGTTCATATTTGCCTGATTTTAAGTTTCGATTTGCATTTACCCACTGCGTTTGCTCTCAGTTGCAAATGTATTTTGTCAGAAAGTGCCATGTGAGGGATCCTGGATAAGGGCCGTATTTATAATGTTAAGCACCATCGTTTCTAGATGAATAATAAGGCAACATTAGCAATTTCACACATGAAAGTCACAATCATGAACCTTCATAATGCATTCTTCGCAAGTTGATTTTGTTGATTGTATAGAATAAAACTGTCACATTTCTAGCATCGCGCTTATTTATCACTTTGTTTGTTTTACTAATTGTTGACAGGCTTATTGTATTGGTTTAAACTGATTCGCAATCAGAATTTCTATCTTTAATAATTCTTTCTAACACGGAGTGCAACTTAGACGTTTTTGACAGAAACAATTTCATATCTGGGCTGTTACCTAGCTAGCGACGCCACTTTCAAAAATTAAGGGACATCAGAATTGCACATAAATCTATAAAGGTCATTATAATATCTCATCTAAGTACACCCAGGCTCAGCTGAAAGGAGATGTAATTATCTAATAATATTTCAACAATAATCATCAATGGCGCCATGGGAAAAGCAAAAGGTCGCTAACAGTATTAACCCGTCTAGTCTGAGGTGTTACAGTGGTAATAAATCCAATGTATTTGATATTTTCGGGGCAAAGGGTGTAATTGTTTCTTGGCCTTTGCTGCTGCTGGCATTTCTCCTATAACCAATATAATTACGCAAACGAGAACAAAGCAGGTCAGATAACTTTAACGAAACCCTTTCTAACTTGGTGTACTGTATATTAACAGAGCACAGAGAAAGAATACATAATGTACAATGCAAGCGTATTAATTGTTCGTTTTTTTATTGCCGTCCAATGTCGTGCAATATTGAGAAACCTCTCAACCATGCAACCATGCAGGCTGTGTTCTCTCGCAATAACTGTGGCTTCGTTTTTTTTTTAACAAAGCCCATTTACTTTACTGTTGTCATCTATGTACCCATTGATGTCTCCGGGAGACGCTAGAGGCTTTTCAGACTGCCTTGCCGTGAATTCGTCAGATCGTTACATCGACATTTCCATTCGCCTCTGTATTCACCTAGATCTGGAGTTTCTGGTATCATCTGAACTGGGTCCAAAATTGCGTACTCTTTTATGGCTTTTTACCATTCATTTAAACTCCTTACTTGCTACAATCAGATTCTTTTCAAATAGTGGTGGTAATTTACATGTCCAAATGGTGGCTAGCTGTGTTAATCAGATATCATTGCGAATATGACCTTGTATACATGTATGCTTGTAGCTTGTACCTTAAAGGGGTCATTGTAACCTTGAAGAAGTTTTGTATTAATGCAAAGTTCAAAGGCAAGATAAGTAAGCAAAGGCAAAAACGACAGAAATTTACCATCTTTGCTATTTAAAATGTTAACTATAAGTGTCATAGATAAAAGATGTATAAATACTAAATGCTTTTGGGTCGATGTTTCTATATTAGCAAGATCAACTTTATGGTTACATTGGATATACGTCCCCCTCTAGTTTGACGTCCAATGTAATAAAATCAGCCATTTGGTGTATGAAGAGATTCGAGTGGATTTGAAGGTGGCGCCATTACTCGTCATCCTGGCTTTGAATGGACTCAAGACTGCCCTGCACATCATCAACCATACATAAAATTCCGTATCGGCCTTCTTTTATGTCGATCTGTAGCACCATATAGACCAGACGGTTAATGCACAGGTTTTTGTATAGGCCATAGGAAAGATTCGTACACGAACAGATTTTTTTAAATATCAAGGAATTCTACTTACTAAACAATAACGGCTAACATAAGTAAATCTGGAATATCTTTGTTATAATCAGGTTGGGCTAATGTGTTTCTTTTTTTTCTCATAACAAATCAATATTTTGTATATTTACCTATTTTGCATTGTGACTGTTGTACTGAATACGTCGGTAAAGGTTAGACATCCAGGTAATAAGATACGCCAAAAAGTTACTCAAGCAACTGGATATGTTGCTTGAGTAACTGCTTTTGGCGTGTTGTACTGAAGCAGAGAAAATTAAATACTAAATTAGTGGCATTCAATAAGTGGCAGCCTTAACTTATTAAATATCTATTCTAGTAAAGAAATGCTGACGACAAATCCATACAATCGTTATCATTTTTTCCCAAATATGTGAATGGCTAATACATTTATCTAATCGACACATTCTAGCACCTTTTTTTCTGTACAATAGTATTATATAAAATTAACATCCGGTCACACATTAAGCAAACATAAATGGAATTGTAGGAAATTATACACATAGTGTGGGTAGAAGCATTGGCATATTTAAGGTTTGCAAATCCTGTACAATTCTACATGAGTCTGAATTTACAGTTCAATTGAGTTGGTTCTTGTAACTGGGCAATAGTAACATGTTAAAGGTACCAAACTTTGCTTGCAAAATCTTTGCTTTAACAGAAACAATGAGAATGAGAATAAAGGCATTTCATGGTGGCTTACTTGTATTGTAAACAAAACCTTGTTTATCTTAAAAGGCACATAGAGCTTACACTAACAAATTTAAAGTACACCATCACATTCTGCGAATTGTAAACGATCGTAATACTTTGGTGTTAGTAATACTGTACCGTTCACGCGACGTAAGAGTTAAGCTAACTGGATCTTCTATGTTGTCCTCCTTTGCTGCAGTCAAAGATGACAAATAGATATAGGCATCAGCTTTGGTACCCACGGTCTCATATGAAAGTTAAAAAGTTAAACTAATTTTTTGTCTTTCCTTTTTCCTTATGAACCCGGGAATACTTGCTATAATGAGGATGATTTGTTGAAACGTAGGAACGACATGTACCAGAAACCACGCGAGTATATTCTTCTCAATTTAAAAGAAAATGGCCGCAGGTCTAAAACTGGTCTACGGTATCAGCCCAGCCATCCTGAAATAAGATCAGAAACATTTATATTCCATTCTTTAGAAGATATAAACACAAGAGGCCATGTAACCGTGATTATATTACGTACATGATATATTTAGTACTTTACAAGAGAGGTATAAGATTATCTTAAAGCTCCTGTCATGTTGACATGCTTTTGATTAAATTGGAACTCAACTCCAAAACCACATGTTCTGTTTTAATAAAATTATATTACATGTAGCTTTTGCCATGTTAAAAATCAATACTTTTAATTAAAGGGAACTCAACTTGAGGAGCAAGTGCTCTGTTGTGAGGCATATTACAGAATATCAGAAGAATTAAAGTGACTTATATATTGCTTGTTGTTATATGTTGATGTTATATTCTAAATTACTTACGTGTTGTACGGGAAGTCGCTTAACCTTTGTTTGCCTGTAGTTCGCTACGTGTGGATGGATGACTGGGTTGTGGTGGGCACCCCTATTGTATGAAGACCCATGTGTATGTTTTCTGTGCGGTTCATTCTCGTCGCTGTAAAGTTTTCTTCTCTCCGTGTCAGTATGTGAAGGGGTCTGCATGACCGAGTCTTAGAAAAAAAATAAGCAGAGTAAGAACCAGTAAATACACGTGTCATATTGCAATCTGAGCTGTGGTCAACGTTTGCACATTCAGTTTAAACTTTAAAACCTTCCTACACAGAGGAACAACGATATGTTATTTGTAACACACCATGTAAGCTGCGTAATTTTTACACGTGACCTAAATACGTACTCTTGGTGCATTATGCTTTCTATGGTAAATGCAGCAATCAAAATAAACTTGAATCACAACGAAGAAAGGCTAAAATTTAACATCAAAGTTAAAAAATTCTATCGTTGCCCAATATGGATCCAATTTAATGATGTATTCAGCAGATTCTTTTTCAATGCAAATAGTCCGAGTAAAACCTAAAGACATGGTGATTAAATGTGAACCGATATCATAGAAACTTGTCAACTTCTTACGATGGTATGGTATTTCAATGGCGTACGGGTCCTTCTCCACCCAATGAGGTCTCTGAGGCTTGATGTTGCCTCCAAACTCCTCCAGCTCCATTATAACCGCCGTTTGTTTCGGAAGCGGTGGATGTTTGTTGTCATTTGGTACATGTAGGTCTCCTGAAACAAAGTCTAAGTATCAGATTAGAGTGCTAACGTTAGATATGTTTATTATTAGTCAAGGTCACAGACATTAATATTTATCAACATCAGCAATAAGTCGACAAACGTGTCTGTCGAAGTTAAATGTTCCGAATTCTGACTTTAATTTTGATATGATACAACTTTAATTTTGATATGATACAACTTTAATTCTGATATGATACAACTTTAATTTTCGTATGATACAACTTTCTTTTTTAGCTGTGGCCTTGTTCAACATGCTTCAAGTAATTTCCTGAGACCGTATCTTTATACTTGACTGGCATTTATCGTGCCGGATACATCTGCTGCGGCGAATAACATTGGGAATACCCAGAAGCTCACTAATTTCCAAGAACGGTTTTCTGAGCTATAGGGATATATACAAAGTCTCCGATCATGAATATTATATATGTCGGAGAAAATATGTTTGCAGAAAGAATAATTTTAACGGTGTCCGTTCTGACAAAAGAAACTAGCACTGAGCAATAACATAAAAAAGCCGTATTTACGTGTTTTCATTTTGCAGCAAACACAGCCCCATTTCCTGGCTATGCAGATCCCAGCCACCACAGTGAGAAAGATGGACACAACAAGAACTCCTGTTACCACTGCTATTACAAATACTGGTGGACCTAAAGGAAATAAAGATACAACCTTTCTTCAAAATTTAGGAAAAAATCTGTTAATTCATAGTCATTGACTACTGTTCTATGACAAACAAACGAACAGGATAGTCAAAACATTAATTCTCGCAATTTCTACCAACTGTGAACACAGACCAAAGCACATTTTTATAAACCAAAAGCATGCTCTTTCCAAATAGTTAGATGTAATAATGTGCTGGTGCGTAAGAAACAATGACCATGGTGTGTTTACTAAAGTCATAGCCGTTATGCTTGTTAGGCATCTAGAAAAATTAGACTACGTTAACTTGCATGTGTTATGCCATGGTTAAACGGATAAAAAATTACGTATACCCAACTACCTAACGTTTTACTCACATGGGTACAGATACTCTTCCACCTACCTTCCACGAGTATTGTAAAGCCACGACTGTCCGTTCCAAACATGTTCTGTGCTGTACATGTGTATTCCCCGGTGTTGCTGGTACTGACAGGGTCTATAACAAGTATACTGTCCGCGCCCATATCTGTGTTCCGACGGGTCAAGTCCATACCACTGAAGGTATTCCCGTTGAGAACAACTTCTTGACCGTTACTACTTCTCCAAGACCAGGTGATGCTCTCGGGAAGAGGATCGGCGTTTACCTCGCACAAAATAGTAAGAGAACTCCCCTGCGATGTTCGTAGAGTATCTGGACCTCCTAGAATGGCGGGTCTGCCTTAAAGTTTGAAGGGGAACAAACAAGTTCATATGAAGTAAAATTTGATACATGTATACAGAGAGAACACCAAAAGTTTGGAAACTCACATTAGATTAATCATTGTATTATATTATGTATTATTGTAAAGCTTACTTATAACCATTTACAATGATAACATGTCATAAGCCCACAAATTTAAAGTGCTAAAATTTCCCTGACAACACACTCTCTGGCGTTGTCTGGTTCTCAACAATGGTATATATATACAAGCAAGCTTTTTCTTAAAATGATCTCATTACAGTAAAACAGTAGCCGTCATTCTGAGTAATTATAAATTACATAATAGTGATATTTGGGATGATATTCATTTCTAAGAGACATTGTGTATTCCCATTTACGTTTGATGTAAATAACAGGGAATTCTACCTACCAATAACATCAACGACTGTTCGCTTGACGGTTGCAGGAAAGCCGATACTCTCCGCTACACATTCGTATTCTCCTTCTGTCTGGTAATCTGATCTGGAAAAACTAGAGGACAGGGTTAAGTAGAAATGTGAAAAGATATTTCTGTGTCTTTGTTTTAAAATCCAGGGTCATTATTTTTGAACACTGACATTTATTTGGTTGTACATTCACATTTAAGAGCATGCTTCAAACTTTAAATTGTATCAATTTTGCGTGAGGCAAAAGATAGAAATAGTAAACATTACCTGAGCGGATTATTGAAGTACAAGTTCGTGTTTGTCCTTCGCCATCTAATGTTGGGCTTGGGGTTCCCTTCTGCTTTACACTCAAGAGACTCGAGAGACTTGCCGAACAGCACATTCACTTTGTCGTCGAACGTTTTCTGGATGGTCGGAGGATCTATGAAACAAGTACATCAAGATCTAGACCCAAATCCATTGCTTGGTTTGTTACAATTAAAAAAATCACAAACCATGTCATCAGCTACCAGGTAAATAAAAATGTAGTGTGATAGTATTAAAAATATATATACGAGTTTTTTTTTACTATGGGTAGGTCCCAAATGCTATAATCTAATAGTAATGATATTATGACTGATATGTACTGAAGCTTCTTCGAAACGCCTTACACAAAACATCCAGTGAAACCGTGGCCGAGTCTGCAGGTCCGATGCCGTTGTCAGCTTGGCATTGGTAAATCCCGGTGTCACTTCGAGATACCTTGTCCAGTAGAAACGACCAGTTGCTGTTAATGAAAGCCAAAAGGAAATCATTAGAACACATTCCAGAGAAAGGTGGGTGTTATATATCAACCCGGGTTTCGACTACTGTAGGAAGAAACTTTAGTAGTAATAGGGGTAAACGGAAAAAGCCTGTAAAGCAATAACTGCTTCACAAGTGCGATTAGGTCTTGATTAAAACACAAATACCTATCCGTTCAAATGACCACGGTATGCAATTAGCTACAACTTTCCTGCCAACCACTACACCATTCGGGCGTTCGATTACATTCGAAGAAGCCAAGCCATTTTCAAGAATTCGACTTCAACATAAAAAGCACAACAGGGGAAATATGATGATGCTCTGTATCATATCTGTCGTTTTTCTTTTTGTTGCTCTCTCTCTCTCTCTCTCTCTAGACAGACACAAACATAGTTCTTTACCTTTCTTTTCCTTTGATAGGTAAAGGACCATCTAGTTTCTTCCATCTCACGTTTGTCCGAGGATTGCTATCAACAAAGCAGCTGAGGTTTGTAAACGTTCCCTCCTTCACACTCCACAGGTTTTTGACAGGATAAACTGTGGGTGAATCTGTAATATAGAAAATAACGTATTATCATATAAATCATCATTTATCGTAATACTATTTGATACCTTCTGCCTTCTAGCGTCTTCTGTTTGAATGAATACACAGAATATTTCTATTTTCATTACTCCAGATATAGAATCTGATGTGCATTACATTAGTGGCTTCTACAATCAAACGTCACGTGCTAACAAACATTGTTTATCTTTGAGAAAGAATGTGTGTTATTCTAGCTCTTAGATATATGTACTTGTTTGCTTGCACTTATATTTGAACAAAGACTCTCTACGACTTTAAATAACCCTAGCTGAGGTCTTCCCTTACTTACATTGGACGTCTAATGTCAATGAAGTCACGCGTGGTTCCACCAAATCTGGAAAACCTTGGTCGGCTTTGCAGGACATATTTACTCCATTATCCCATTTTACTACCGCAGGTATCGTCAGGTCAAGTATGACTTCTCCGTTGTCTAACGCCCTGCTCTGTACGTATGTGTCGTCTACAGGAACTGTTCCATTATTCCAGGTAAGTTTGGGAGGCGGTAGACCGCCTCTGGAGTGGCAGCTAATATGCAACGATTGTCCAGTCGCCACCGATCTACGGTTGGGAATTATTTCTGGTGGTTCGGCAGGAGGCACTGTAGGAGGTAAAACAACACTGTAGGTGCAGAAGCTGTAATATATATCCCATATCAATTTTACTCAGACGATACTAACATGCAATGTTGCTTTTGTTACCGAATTCTGCATCTCGATAAAACTGCACTAAATGTATGTATGATGACCAGACTTACAAGGTATTGGAAGTCATTTGTAAATTTATAAGAAAATAATTGAGTCAATAGATGGAAGCTAAACTACAGTAAATATTACCATATTACAACAAAAAAATTACACATGTTGTTGGCATAATAGTCAATTAAAAACAGATTCCAATATATACATACTTACTATCGGCACATAATTCCTTATGGTGCCCATATATAAAGACCACGACGAAAAGATATAAAAAAATTGATTTAAAAAAATTACATTCGCATATGCACCAACGCTTACCTATGACTGTTAATCTTGCATCTACGGCCTCTCCAGCGGAGAAGGTGCTACATCGGTAAACTCCGTCATCCTCCAGTTGCACATTCCGAATCTCCAGGTTGAATTCCCCAAAATCCGCGTTAGAATCAACAACTGAGTATCTGAGGATGGACATAAAAATGAGTAGTAAATTATGATTTTAATTATTTCGTAATTTGCTAAGTTTAGCAAAAAAACTGTGATTGTTGCTCTTTCATACTTAAATTGATACCTGCCTCTTTCTTTTTTGCCTGTTGTGGACACAAGAAAATATGGCAACAATGAGAGATTGAGTATGACTTGACAACAGTACAACATTAATTACATGTTTTATCTTACTAATTCATTTTTCAACACATCTACTAAAATTTATTATTTCAGTATCAACGTTATTAACAAGTTATAAATACTTCAATAGGTTTCCGCAAAGTGATTATAAATGTTAATTCAAAGGAATCTCTTTGACATGAAGCTTCTTCAAGAAAGCACCGATTACCACTGTCCTATTGATCAGATCAAGATAGCTGTTGCATGGTATTTTGAACATTAATATATTCGCTACGCGTTACAAAAGTATTCATAGAGTATAATGGCAGAAATTGATTGATTGGTCTTGGCTTTATGTATTGGTTGATGCATTGAAATCATAATTTCATGTAAGAGCAGTATTTAGCTCAATTTACACGTTGCTTTTTTCGAAATGTGTTCATCTGTTATTCAATTGCAATCTCAATGAGTTCATTTGTCAGCGACCTTCAGTACTAAGCCTTACATTATTGGTATGCTAATCTAATGTGTTTGTGATAAGCATATGAAGTGGAGACCCTTATCTTTTTGATCGTCTGACGAAGTCTTTTCTTTAATTTTGCAGCAGAAGTTCGCTTGTACATTGTCCACACCAATTAAAACTTGTCCAATCTCTTATGACGTACTTGCATCTACAATTCATTTATGCAGATACACATAGTTATGTACATTTTCTACGTTAAATGCTCCCGTTACAAGCTTGGAAATCCCTGGATTCAATATATTCTGCATATCATCACCTTGTGTAGCGTTTGTGCACATTTCGTCCTTTAGAAATGTGCTGGAAGTCCGGCGGTCCAAACCAGTTTACCACGTCTTCTATCTCCAAGTCGTCAAAGGAACATCTGAGCTTCACCGTCTGACCCAGCAGAGCTGCCGTGGGCTGGGGAGCCGTCCTGTAGGACGCCGCATCAACTGTAGAGACAGTTAAAGAGCAGACACATTGATCACATACAGTAGTCCGGTTAAAATCAGTAAACCTATGTTACCTGTACCTTGATCTATGATATTATTTGTTAGTTATTATTTGTATTTTTGTGGGCTCTCATGGAAACCAGTTTAAGACAGATTGCCATGGGATTATCCACGTGTTTACAAGATAAATAAATAAAAAATAGGATGTTGAAATTAGAAAAACAATTTCTGAAAAAAAAAGTTTTTTTTTCTGAACACATATTTTGAGAGAGACACCAAAGAAGATAAAAAGATTGAGACATCTTTTTTAATGCCTTTATCTATTCTATTATCTATTAGGTCGCTAATGGTTATATGGGGATTATGATATTTCTCGTCTGCTAAGATAATAGTGTTACAGCCAACAAAGAACACAAACAACTGTTAAGTGGATAACTGGGGGTAAAGCAATTAGAAACAACAGGGAATCAAATCGGTTGCGTCAAGATGTACATGACAAGGTTAATAAAATGACAACGAAGTGCGCAGCAATTATATATGTCTAGATCTCAAGCGATTGATCATCTAAAAAAAACTAAAACACTGTTTCTATTGTCAGCAGCCGTGTTCTGTAACATTACAGCATGAATTCAGCCCTTGCTGACCGTGGTGATATGAAGTTCTATTGATGAAACCTAAGGCAGAGAGTTCCTACCATAACGGAATAAAAAAACTCCAAGAGCTTGCAAGATGTAAGACACAGTGAAACAAGTTAAAGAAAGACCTATTGCAACTGCAAGGTATTTCCACAGCTGCAGGACCTGATGCAGACCAAAGTAGAGGATGATGATGACTGATAATGCAAAGTTCGAATATCGGCAATGACAAGCATTGCTGCATATACGTCAAAAGGCCCGTATCTCAAAATCTTGACGTAGAGCGAAGAAGCCCATTAAGTTTATCACTCTGGCGTAAATGTCCCCAAGTAAGATACGCTCTTCTATCTATCAAATCCTTAAAACACGCTTGTACGTTTTCTCGCGGCTGTATTTCATGGAGGTGTGGATGATTTACTTTGTGCTCTTCGGGCCGGGAAATGCAAAGTCGTTAATGAATCGTTCTACCAATATCCATTTTGACACTCTTTGTGACTAAGGTATTGTCTGTAATAATGCTAAACTTTCTCAATAACACTAACAAAATTTATCTTTTTTACGCTTTATATTATGTCATTCATCAGACATATTATTATAATATTTTTGTTAATGAATGACAAATGTCAAATGATGTTTTATCGTAATAATTAGATATTTCTTATAGCTGAATTTATCATAGCTGATATCACATCGCATGCCACATGCGTCGTCGATTTATGTCATTTCAATGAGCTTTACCTTCTCCATCTACAATATGTATTAGGTTTTAATCATTCCCATGTCGCTTGATATACCAAAGGTAACGGCTTAGAAAGGCAATAATTTTTTCAGCCTCAAGTCACTATTTTTCATTCTAATGCAAGATTCACATTTTAGAGTCTGACTGTCCATTGTAGTGAAATAGCATATTACAAACATAAAAATGTGATGACATGTATAATGTAATATAGTCAAATTTGCATCCTGTCTAGCTCTTATTTATTTAAGAGCTAGAGTTTGTACGCCTTATCTCAAAACTCTTTCTCCCAGAGACCACTGAATTTTCCCATTGTAAATTTGAAAGAATGGAATAGAAGGAGACAATGACCCTTGCTCTAGCTTTGACCTGTCTTGCTCTAGCAGATTTATCAGGCCATAACCAAGGCGCGCGTTGTCTAAAGGTCTGTCTAAAGGTCAGTACAGTAAGACCCAGATGTCCGCTAAAAGGAGCTAGCGTGGAAATCCGGACGACTCCTCACTTAGGGCATCAGCCAGCATCTCCCCAAGGCCAAGGCTGCGTCGTGAAATTATGTTTTATTTAACAGGAGACCAGATGTAATCTTTAAGGGCCATTGCCCTTTGTGACAGAACGGTTTGTAGGTAAAAAAAAAAGCTGCACGTGAGTGTAAAGCTTAAATTCCCAAAGTGTTGAAACCGCACTAAATCTATTATAGTTTATTCAAAATTGCGGCATTTTCGTCTTCCATTGGAACGTTGCATAAATTTACAAAAATTTAAGGTTCACCAAAAACTGAACAAACACCATGGGAGATAATAACATCACTACCGTGGTGTTGCAGAGATGCATTCTTTGTATTAATCAACGTAAAACCAGGAAATAAGTTGGAAACATACAAGGGAATCAAGTTGAAACAGCTGAAAGGAGAAATTGTAGTACAAACCATAAACGAAACAGCACAACAGTTACCAGTCATTTCTGTGTTAAAAACGATATTATTCTTATCTATCGCTGGGAGATATGTAGGAACTGACTGAGCACAGGGGCAGAAGATTAAGTGGTGGGAAATTGACTGCTAATGAAAGTGCCCACCTTTCATGTTGGCTATATATTTTTGCAATCACCATAAAATGTAATCTAGGCCAGGGCTTACACCCTGCAAGATATTGCCCCTGAAGTTACTATATCTTCTTGAATGACACGCGGACAAAAGAAGCACTGTGTAATTGTGTTTGCTTGATAACACGTCGGAAAATAGTACGATATCAGTCTCTGAATACTTTTAATCTTGTTGGATTTTATAGCAATCTCCATAACAAAACAATATAAAGCTCATATGAATCTGCCATGCATATTTATCAGACGTAATGTCTTAAAGTACGTACTGTTAGTACTGAACACGTATAGTGAAGAAGGTATATCTTTTAAGGGATAGGTAGGGTTATGTTTCAGTTTCAAACAGATAGAATAACAATCGTGTAACTGAAATTAACACTACGTTTGCACAAGTATAAATTGAATACCGTAACCGATTCCATCTAGTCATATCTAGAAGAAGCCTGGCATGAGGAAGATTGGGACAATGAAAATTACAGAAGTCACATGAAACAATCTATAACTTACAAATTGTTTTATTAATGTATTTTGAAGCTAAGAATGTTGTGTGGAAATATGAATTAATAAAGAATAAACAACCATTTACGCAAAATACAAACATATCAAAACAACAAACAAACAATTGCCTTTTTACCTAATGACATGTAGTAAATTGTTCGTCGTTTATTCTAATATGATCCAACAAGCAATATGATAAAAACGTCGCCCTTAGTCATCGCAGCTAATACAATGACTCGTCTATTAAAGGTTTACTGTTACGTCGATATATTTTACGACAGGCCGTATATGTGTGAACGTGCAGTGTTTGCCTGAGTTACATGACGGAACCAAGTACACTGTTGAAGCAAAGTGATCATTTACCCTTGGCCTATTCTTTTCAAATCAAAAATGGTTTGGTTGTTACAGTATATGTCCATATGTCATTACCATGCATAACATTGCATATATATCTGAGTTACTTACCTTAACAGCTCAAAAAGTATCTCAAAAAGCATGGTCGGCAGGTCATTTTTAAAGGAACAATTCCAAAACTTCTTTTGGTGCTAACACAGTGAAATATAACAAATAAGTTGCTTGAATCAAACCAAAATTGTTGGCATTAAGCATCTACGCACCTTATTGCGTAGTATTGTACATCAAAATTGATTCCTACGGTTTTATTGGGAAAGTCGTTTCACATATAACCTTCCTTTCAGTGGCACATAAATCTCCTGGGGATAATATATCAGCATGTACTGTGTAGGTCCTCATTCATAAGGATGGATTCAAACACTTGGCAAACGATATTGTAATTGCTTTTGAAAAATTTTGCAAGAAACCCCCCTGCAGTTCCAGAACAAGCTGGTAGGGGGACCAAACCCACACCACTTGTTTCTGACACGGAAAGCTATCTGCCACCAAAACATAAAAACCGGAAGTTCTGCTGCAGTACCAAGGTCAGCAACCATGGCCAGTAGACCAACATTTGACCTTGACCTTTGCCTTCCTAAGACCTACCCACGTACTCATGACATGTCTACCACCAGAGCAGTCTACCTACGAGACAGGAGGCTACAGATAAGCACTTCGTTCTACTTCAAGTTTAAATAGTCGGTACAAATGCCTTTGACTTTCATGACTGACTGTCAGCCTTACAGTCAACCAATTAGGGCACAGCCTATTGGTTCAGAAAATTCTTTAAGGCCTGTGTCAAAGATTTGTTAGAGATTACTCAGTTTATTAGATATCGACTGAATGGATATGATATGGCTTGGAGCTGCGTTTGTGGGCATAATTCTGTATTTATGTATCCATAAAAAGACACACAAACTAGGCAAGCTTCTTAGCGGGTTTACTACAAGAATGAAACTATAAATTAAAGAACTTTCGGATAATATATAAATAGCATGTCTCCAATTATATTTCAATTAGGCACCTCGCGTCATAACGAGCGGCTCATGAGGATTTGAGATGACACGTATCGTTAGGAGAAAGTCATAACGATGAATATCAACATGTGTAATGTGTATTTATGTACATGTCATAAATCATGTATCAGGGGGGTTGATTTTATACATGATTTTCCAGGGAATCACATGTGCCTGCTGGCCTGCTACAGTCAAATGTGGCTTAAAATTGCTTCAAATTGTGACAGGTGCAGTATTGCGACGATCAATTGATTTATTTAAGAGATTAATATCTTTAATCAAACTATAAATGGAGAAGAAAGCCGTTTTGTCTCATGGTTACAAGGCAAATATGTTTTAACAAACCCTTCGCGCGTCTAGGAATATTTCTCAGTCGTTAAAGTGACCCACTATATATTAAAGGATTTGGAAATATTTCTTAAATACCCTAATACCTGACCCTGGCTAGTGTATTCACAAGCGAGGTTGTTTACCGGGTCGTGTGTTCCAGACCAGAAATCTGCCAATCATCTAAAGCCAGTATGCTGATTGGTTCTGGCGCCCTTCACCGATTGAAAACTGAAGTCTGGTGGCATTCTGTCTTTCCTGAGGAAAAAAATCACACTAGACTCCGCACTGCTATCAGAACGCAAATATAATAGATATTCACTGTCATGGATTAAATCTTTATAATTGTTTGAAGCTCTTGCTTGTCAATGATGATCACAGATTCCTGCGCACGGAAAGACCAGTCCTGTAACCCGATATCGTATAATGTGGGTAGGGTGGTGGTCTCGCATTATTTTGGCGGGGCACATTCCGTGGCGGTATGCCGATTGGTTCTGTTACCTTGCACTGTGTAACTGCAGTCTGGTGACATTCTCTCTGTTCTGAGAAAAAAGCCACAGTACACTCCGTATTAATATTAGAACATTAATATAATAGATATTCCTGCCACAGATTTAGTGTTTGTAATATTTTAAAATCTGGCGTGCCAATGGTGATCCCATATTCCCGCGCGCGGGAAGACCTGTAACCCGATATCGTAACCGGTAGGCAGTGGGGTCATTTTCTTGTGGCGGGAAACAAGCTGTCAACCATTCAATGACAGTATGGTGATTGGGTCTTACCTCTGACTTTACCTGCGACCCAAGGAACTGTGAGACGGAAGATTGCTGGTGAAAAAATCTCCTACAGCAAACATGATTTTGGGAAGAAAGGTAAAAACAAGACTGAAATTATTTGACCACCGTCAAAACAATTGCAGTGTAGACGAAATCAATGTATGTACGTAACTCAAATAAAAGCATATTATGTAATATAAGTAATAATTCTTTTATTCAAGTTGTGTAGAAGTCTATTGTCATTTTTTAAATAATTGTGAAGTATGCGCAGGATGTTAAGTTGTGCAGAAGTCAAGTTGTGTAGAAGTCTAATGTCGTTTGTATATGATTGTGAAGTATGTGAAGTTAATGTAAAAAATAAATGTTGTTGTTATATGTATTGCAATCCAGGAAGATTAGTTGCATTTGTGCACTAATGGATATCCCAATAAAGTATCAAAGTATCAAAGTCTGAAGTAGAGACATGGGCCTGCTATTAAGCCTAGCCAAGCCTTGAAACAGCTATGGAGGTCAAATCTTTAAAACATTTTATCTTAAAGGCTGATGAGATGGACTATATGAGATGAAGATGATGGAATAAAGGTCATTTGATAGGAAAATCATCAGTTTCACTATAGCTTTGACTGTCTGAGTTTTTCAAAATAATATTGAGACAGAGCAGAGGAGTACCTAAATCCACTATGTCAATACATAGGTAACTGTCCAACTCTCAGAATCTGGCACCCACTTAAGTAACCTATAAAGTTCAATTTAGATTCATTGCTCCGACAGTCACCCTAACCATAGTAAAAATTTCATTGTGTCAGATATTATGATGACATTTTGAACTCATGCGTATAATTCTCTATAAATACGCTGATAACTTTTAACCTTAGCTATACAGCCGTGACATGTTGTACATAATGCCAGGCTTATGTGACTTTTAATATTAAAGTGTTCTATCCGATTATGGATTATCCTGTTATGGATTTATCTGTGTAGCCCCTTCAACCCCATTTATTACAACAAATCCTAGGTTTTATTGCAATGTTAGCATAAATATAAGCGTCTGCAGCTGTAAAGTTTGTTTTTAAATGAAAAATACTAATGCTAATATCTTAGAACCTTAGCCTGCATTCTTTACCTGTTTTCAACTAATCCAAAATAATTCCCATATTATTGCAAATTGCATTTAATATTTTATCGAAAAAAATCAGCCAACTATTAATATCAAAGGTGACATTTCCTTGTTACACAATCATTATGCTATCATATTATCCGTCTCCATTACAAACTCTGAATATCATTAGATGAAATGCTTGGCAAATGTTTACATATAATACAGCATTAATATTTAATCGTTATTAAAGTTTGATACGGGTAGGTTCGTATGGTAAACTATTTTTAATTACACCGACATATGGACACCATTATGGGGTTCAACGCAACACAATCCAGCTTTATGGATATGTGAATTGAGTAAAAACGTTCAGTACGTTGTTTGCCGCTATCTTTCCTCACATTCAGCACATGACATGTAAGAACTGAGGGCCTGGACGCTCAATGCCAAACTGGAATGTGCATTTTCACTATACAGGCGGACTGAGCCACATAAAAATGCCTACGAGAAGCCAGGCAATACAGCACATAATAGGCGTCCCCGCCCATTTTGCAGCTTTTACTGTGGCCAGTCAAAGTTTGTGGCCATTTCAAGTGAAACCTATCTACATTGCAGCCCTTTAGTTTTATCGTAAAATCACAATTGGAATGTGTTTAATTCCACAGTTGCTCGTTATTTCTGACCTGTCCATGAACTACTAGGACGATGACGTTGCCAGAGGCATAAACCGCCACAGTATAGAGCGATGTTGTAATTATTTTCTCATCGTAAAACTTTATTTTATCAGGAATTTTCGCTTCGCTCTTAAAATCTATACTGCCATCTAGTTCATAAATGGCTACATTAGCCGTTATGTGTTGTTTTAGTGCCTGCAGGGTATAAAACGTAAGTAATGAAATTCGTAGTATAATAAGGCCAAAGTACCCTTAGGGGTATAAACTGGTGATTATAGACGCTACTGGTAATGAAACATGACATAGTATCCCCACCCCCAGTAGGTATGGTTATTGAAGTTCCCATTTGAAGGTCGTTGATGACGCGTATTCTTGATTATAATTCATTTATGCAGCGCTAAGAAACCGTTACCTTTTCGATCTGTGCCATGTAATAACATGATTGAGAAATCGAGACGAAAATTGGTCGGCGCTTAAGATGTTTATTGACTATTTGATTTGAATTACTATACATAAAACGCAATAGCGTCAACCGGCACGACGATATTGATTGATTTAACGGTGAGAAGTAATCACTCGCTCCTACATTACTCCGCGTTCCGTAAAGTGACGACGACTCGGCATAATAGAAGAGTAACATGCATGGGGGCAGCGTATACTTTTACACTGAGAGTTTCAAATTCATAAAAAAAGATGCAAATCCTGTTTTTGAAAAGTATCAAGATTTAAAGCTGGTTTCCATATTTCTATAGATACAAATATCTTGGATATGGTTTGTTTTGATGGAAGAAACAAATAAGTCTTCTGCTTTGACAGATGGTTGCTCATCTTTCAACATTAGTATTCGTATCACAACTTCCAATAAGGGTAAAATTGGGCTGCCAGCTGATTGGACATGGATGAAGACGCTGACAGGTCATTAACGCAAAGGACAAAGCACGCAATGCAATTAGATAACGCTGATAAAGAACCTCGATTGTTCATTCAGCAGAGCGTGTTGCAGATATCGTGACAACAGCTGCCGGTGTGAGGGGATTTAATTGCAGAATGGAAGATAAATCTTGTATTCAGAGCTTAATTCACTAAGTTTCAAGGCCGGCTTAGGACTTCAGAGAAACTGAAACACTGTGTATGTTAACAATCAGTAGTGACAGCACTGCCTTGATATATATATATTACAAGTGTGAGAGAAATTGTTAGCCATGTGGAAAAAAATATATTAGTCTCGTCGATAATATGCTCAAGGCAAGTTACATATTCAGGGTATGGTAATACAACCAACGTTTGTTCTGATGTCATCTAGACTGCAGATGGTTTCATTTTATTTGATCACTTAAACCATTTAAATCCACGACTGTAAGACACAATTGCTTGAAGTTGATCCATTCTCTCTTGATTTGGTGCATATTCATACCACTGTGACCACCGCAACATTAAAATGTGATGAATAGTCTAAGGCTGCGAGATTAACTGATTGAAATCGACAGAGTTACAGACCATCCTCCAAATGGTCATATAGGGGAACATGTTGATAGCGAAGAAAATTCCGCAGACAACTTTTCCATAAAACATCCTTCACGTTCACATCTTCGTGGAGAGAAAATTGTCGTAAGGATGTGCTTTATATTTTACATGCCAAAACCCATCCACATTCCCATTTGCTTTTATCTTCAAGGGTTCCATCAAAAACGTATTGCTATCCCAGTAGGCTGCCCAGCTGGATGACGGGGCACCAAAGGCACTAATGGTTACACAGGGATTTTCACAGGTAAGCAATGGAATAAATTGCTTCTTTTAAAAGGCACGACAGATATTTATGTTTTTATGTTGTCGGAACGACCAGGTTTTGACATTCTCTACTTGAGCACAAGTTTCTTCTAAGCACACTCTAAGGCAGTCATCAGAGTTTAAGTGTTCCTCGAACTGTCTGAAGTACTATATATATTTGTGTCTTTTGAGCTGCAATTTTACTGTCACGTATTTCTTTTTTACTTTGGCATTTTAATCCATCTTTCTCTCTCTCTCTCTCTCTCTCTATATATATATATATATACATATATGTATATATATATCCTTGCCGATGAAAAATGTTGCTTTAGTGATTTAAAGCAAAAAAAAAAAAATAGCAGATGAATGTTAATTGTAAAATCTGTTAAGGCCAGGATGGTAAATTTCAGAATTGGATATTTGTATGTGTGATACCTTGTATTAAATGTAAACAATCTTAATATTACTTGGGGTTTGGTTTAAGTCGTTGAAGAGATTATTACGCAAAGATGTTATACAAATGGTTTACAAATAAAGCAAAAACACATACGTAACTATTTGGATCTGCGAAATGATGGAAAGGCACTAATAAAAGTGAGGAAGCTGCAGTAGTGCTATCATAGCCTCCAGGGAGTTGTTATGATGTGGTTTTGCTGATTTGTCTTTCAAGTTGTTAACGTTAACTGCACTGGGAACGACTGAAGTGCTCAACCTCACATTGCACCTAATATATCCTTATATGACGTTTGACATTAGTTGTAATAAATGCATACTGCGTGTCGCTTTTATTACATTTATCACTATATATAAGAAGAAAGGAAATTGAGAACATAACGCTAGACGCAGTCTAACGAACAATGCAAATTTTTATGATTAAAGTTTATGTATTATTTCTGTGCTTCCATTACCCATCTTATCGTGATATATCTAGTATATTAATATTGTATACATCTATTGTATGCATATATATCTATTACATATATCCTACTTTTATCTTGTACTCTTGAAGAGACCACGAGAAGCCAATAACTAACAACATGCTCTTTACTTTCATCATGGCCGACCAAAAAGGGAAAACCCCAAGGCTATAATCAGGCTAAGAGAAAACCAGACCTTGACATTTTCTGTCTCAGCTTGACAAATTCTATCAAGGAAAGCTTTCAGGCATATAAAATTGATATATGTTTAAGGGATCTAATGTCTGGTTAGAAATAATTCATACACAAAATCTAGTTTGTTTTAACACTCGCAAGGACCCCCTACGGAAAATGTTGCATACGTTCTTCAGTTTGTATGACGTGTGATTTGTTGCTTTTAAAATGTTTCATGACATGTGGAGATTCGAAATAAAAGCAAGGCCCTCGGACCATCCGTCATCATTGCCCTAAGGTGCTTTTACCATATATTGTAAAGCCTCTGCCGAATCAAACTGGATTCTTAATACTCAACCCAGCATGACGGGGATGGAATTTTAGTTCCATTACAGACAAACTTATCCATTTTCCCAGCAACCACCCAAGTGGAATCCCAGCTTGTCGTTCTTTGACGTATGGTAAATTAGGTCTTGATGTTCCTCTGCATTTTCATGTCAGATATTTTCTTTCTATTTTCAAAAGATTTGATGATTTCCATCAGTCAAAAAACACTCTTGAGCAGGGGCAGCCATAAAAGTGCGTGCAGGATCAAGACTACATTTTGTATACAGAATATAACAATGAATTACACGCACATAGCAGTAAGCTCATATCTAAATTTAACCCGCAACATGTGTAAATAACCTAGAGCTAGTTTTCTTTTTATAACTATTGTTTAGAATGGGTGCCCTGGGGAAGGATATGTTGGGATTAAAGTTCCATTACATTTGTGCGGTATAAATTGAATAGAAGCTTTGGTAGATTCCAACCGTGTCCCATGAGCTGGCAGGCCATATGGCAGTACTGATTACCATTTGTTAGCGGAACGGATGGCTATGGAGAATATCAGTTGGCACATTTCGTGTGAACCATGAAATTTACTCGAATTGTATGTGGCATGAAATCCAATTTCTTGTCGATGATGCCTAACGCAGTTGCCTGTCTCGCGTATTCTGATGAGTGCAGGTGCCTTCCCAAAGATTGTAAATTTATTCGTCTATTTTCATGACCAAGTTTATTTTATATATCTGAAACTGTTTCTATACCTTTAAATATATTATTCGTTTCTTGACGCCTAGTACCAATGACAACTAGGCAACTCCAGATTCTAACAATTACAAAGCTGGTAGGTGGAGTAGCAAGTAGGTAGTCTTTAAGGCAAGGACACAGAATGACGTAGATTTTACGTCGTAACGCCACCAATACGAATATGTAGCATGCTATCTTTCTCCTGCCTGTCAAGTTCTCCTTGGCGCCAGTATTTCTTTTCCTGACGTCGCCAGATCGAAACGGCATAGGAGTGAATTTGAAAGGAGACACCGGCGTCAGGGATATAACCACAGAGGTGATGCTTAACAAAATGTCGTGACAGCTGATAACAAGGCCCAGGGGCTGCATCAAAAATCATACGACATCACATGACTGAAAACACCTTTTACCCCCTCTTTCTCTGTAGTCAGTGTTATTTGCCCTGCAGTAGAGTTGTCTGTACATGTGGGGATATTACTTGCCCCTTTCTTTTGTCAGTGCCTAATGATTGCTGACAGGGCGTGGCAATGCCGGCGGTGGTTGGTAGATGACGTAGCGGTCCCAACAGTACGTGAGACTGATAGTGGGTAATCCACAGGGACCCCAACCAGGTCTGCTTTATTAATGTGTCCATACTGACTACGATTGATGAAGTATCAGTGGAAGAAATTTCCAGTCCCATTACAGCAGGCGTTATCTATAACGTCTCATATGTCATTCACTGTATCCTAAAGGACTGTATCGATTCAACGGCCGGCCGGATTCTCATTCTTGCAATCAACGTCAAAGATTTATGTACCAATAAAAACTGTTCAATTAGTAAGTGCCATGCCCGAGCAATTTATCACGACCCTGATTTGTTAGATCTTCATGTTCGTTAGCCCTGTCTTCAGATTAATTGTGAGTCCAATAATATAAGGATCGCTTGAGTTCTGTTTCACAAAGACAAGCAGTACACAGGAGCCACAGTTATTTGTGGCAAAGGAACTCAATTGTTCAACACATCGATGTGTATAAAACCTTAAAAATTAGTATTCTACAAAAGATCATGTTCATTTTAGGGACCGTTATACAGACACGGATCAGATTTTCCGAATTTTTCCATTGCAATTCATGCCCAGGCCTTATTCGCTATATTTGCAATAATGTTACGGTGAGATTGCTTTCATATTCAAAAGTCAGATTGCAAGTAGCCCCTGTTGGCCCATTCCATGATGATAAGCGAGCGCAAATAGCACATTTTGACCGAGAGACCGGCGTATATATAAACTTTCCAGGCAGGAAATTGCCAGACGAGTTATAATCATAACTTTAAATGTAGCTAGTGCAATATTATTTTAAAAAAATCACATTACTGGTTCACATTATACTATATTAGGTAAACTTCTCCCTAGTAAGTTCCTTTTCAATGGTACTGCGGGGGTGTAACTAACGTTACATAAGTACAGCCATATGTATGCATGGCAGAGACACACATTTATAATTAGTGATAGACTGGGAGCATTTACTTTTCTGCTTAACTTGAATGCATCTCAAATGATTCGCAATACATTGTTTGGGTTTAAAATTGTACCGGTCTTCTAAAATTATTAGACAAATGGACTCGGCGTCGTATTCATACTAATATTACATTTGACACATTTTTTCTCTTTACAAAAGGCACCGGACCTGCTTTTTTTCTACCGTTCTTTTTTTAATTTAACAAGAAAAGCCATTTGATTTCTAGAACATATAAAACAGTGTGCCCAACAAGCAAAAGAATTTGAAAATGTAGTTTTTAATCCCTGGCTTCCCCCAATGCAATAATAGACATAGTAGATTTGTTCTTTTGGGGTCGATTTCCAGGTATTCGTGACAATCGTAAAATAATATATTCATCGAAATTCAATTACTTGCACTCCTCTGAGTACTCTATTTCAATCCCAGGACACATTAAAAGATATCATATGTCCTACGAAACACGAACACGCCGTCACTTATCACATGCAAAATATCTTTTTTTGGGCACGGATAAAATAAATTAAGATTATGGTACGTGATATGGAATATCAATTTTAATATTAACGCAGGTGTATCTTAATCCTATCGTCCAGGGTTTACATGTCCAATACGTTAGCTTTATCCCCGTATCTGCGCTTTCCCGGGATAGCTTGATTGGATTGTCTAGAGAGGCTCCCACGACTGCAAAGTCTGTCCTTTGCTGAACCATGGTTTAGTTTAAAGCCTATGTTTAAACAGCCTTAAAATAGGTAGGGTTAAAGATGCAATACGCTTTGAAACCCTAGTTGTTACGACTTAGTACAGTGATTGCTCTTTTCAAGACATTAAAGCGGGTGAATCTTACCTTCGTTTTGGAGAACGAAGTGCTGCATGAAAATCAAGGCAACCACACATTGCTGCAGCCTTGTCCTTTTTTGGCTGATAGTCCCCATGTCGAAAGGCTACTTTTCTAATCTCTGCAACACTGTCCAGGCCTGATTCAAGTGCGGTGGAGAAAGCCGATGCCGGCCCGTTTTGTATGACAGAATCTAAGAGGTTCTCAGGAGGATGAGCCGTCCACTGTGTCGCAGACTGCGAAAAGATCACCGCACAGTCATATCCGAACCTTCAATGGTTTCACCAATGCTTCTACGTAGATTGCCTTAAGTTGCACCGTGCATCCATCCGTGAAGATAATGTCCTGATATCGCATGCTGTTCTCACCGAAATAGCCGAGTTAAGTCGAAAATGTTTATGTATTGGGACATCAACCGTTGCCGTATACGAAGTACCATAAAAATGATGCATGGCCTGCGCAGGGTTTCTAGTTATGCGCTGCCAATCGCTAAGATCTACGGCTGCACGTCTGTGCCAATAAGCTGACTGGGACAGTTAATACCTTTTCGTCGCGTGTGGCAGTTTTCGCACGCACAGGCCGCCCGATGGTATTTCCCTTTTCCCTGCTTAATGGATAGCAGGACAAGGGGAGCAATGAGGTCGACTAATCTCGATATCGCTGTGTGAGCCGGAAGAAGGATGTGACCCACTCGATGCAGCTCGAGATGATCAGACGATGAACTGAATGACTTATTAGATACACAAAAGGGTCGCCGGCATTATAGGTACATTGGTTCGCGACAGAGTACACCATCCTTCACAACCGTCCACGGAGCTATAATCGAGGACAGTTCTGTCATCTTTCTGTTCTTAGATCACACAGGGTCCATCCTAGAGGGTGTTTTTGAGCCATTTGTCTGTTTTACCATCTATAGTCTATTACTCATTCGTCGGAACTAATTTGATCGGCTGAGATCACACAAAATAATGTGAAAATGTGTCTTCATAAAAGAACGCTAAATCTTTTTTCGATAGGAAATATATTTCTGAAACAATATAAATGCGATATTATCATCGAGACAATAAGCATGAGTTTGTGATTTACTCTTGCTGCAGTCTTGACTATGACTTTTGAATTTTTTATAGAAAGAAAATTAGTACGTTATTATTGTTTCAACTGAAATGCCCTTTCCATTACAACCCAATTGTTCCACATCAGTAACAACCTGTTATGGAAAAACATGAGATTTGCTTGCAGTGGACATATAAGCATAATATTCCCCGAATATCTAATTCCAATGTCGCAGCTGGTCGTTATACTACGCTCGTAACATGAACATAAAATTAAAGCCACAAACTAGTTGATATGCGTGAAGCATTGATGCTCCCTTGTTAGTAGAAGCTGCCAGAAAAAATCTCCTAAGCGCCATTTAATTTATTGGCGCTCGGTCCCTCAGGTGCATTGCTCGCCTTGCTGCAATCTCATCTTGCCTATTCAAAAGATGTTGCGGCTGCTACTGATTTAGTCAATGTAGCGCTAGAGATACGCATGGGACTGAATTTACCTTGTGATATCATCTCTCACTAATACTTGGTAGTGATTCGATAGGAATCAATCTTATGACATGGTATTAGATTTGTGCTTAGATTAAAACAGCAAACCGTACTCTAGACGCACAGTTCTTTTAGCAGCAGGAATTGAAAAAAAGACAGTTGAACATGTTCGAACCATCCTTACTTCTAAAACGTTACAATGCAACTGATTTTAAGAGAATTATTTACATAAGTGGATTGCTAAATGTCACTGAACATATCATATGTTAACTTCTACCGATACGAAGGCGTCTTTTAAATTCTAATTATAAAAAAGCAATAAGAAACTACACAGCTTAAAAAAAATCGAGCAGGCAAGTAAAGAAGGTAAAGTTTTAATAAATCAGTTACCCATTTTTTAATTTAGATTTCATATCATTTTTAATACATACATAACACGCGTTTGGTTTGGCCACGCGAATTACGCCTATATTGGAACCGTGGAATTGTCCAGACCTGGAACACTAAACCGTTAAATTGCTCCCTGTGGTATTGTTCACACACTCACAAAACTATTGCAACGGACATCTTGGCAAAGTGAGGTGGATAGCGAATCCTAAATCACCATTCCTCTTCGTCGTAAATGGTTATACTGATATGCGTGCAGTAAAGCAGAAATAACTGGGTATGTGGTTTGTTACGTTATGCAATGAACTATATTTTATATTTGTCTAGAATACTATTAGGATCCTCTGAAGTTGTGTTTTTTAAAGCTGGAACTGCATTTGTGGCGTCACTCTAGTAGTTAGTTACCTCGATTAAAGCAGCAAAACAACAGCGAACAATATGTGAGAAATTCAGAACGTTTACTATGCCTGATAGAAAAGTACAAGGGCGCCCCCTGATGACCATGTGTGCAGTGCAGACACCACTAAAACATGTAGAACACATCGTTGGCTGCAAGGTCAAAAATCCAGAATCAAGAACATCTCCATGTACCACGTTTTGCTTTTATCCTGGGTTTTTAGTATGACACTGTGCCAATCGGTCTCCAAGAAAACGCATCTACTACTTTTGCTTTTATGTTGACCTTTTTGAACGTACACGTAGAGTTGGAGGCACCAAGATAATGGGCATTTAGTAGGTGCTGCAGTTCGCAAGAGCTGTGTTTCATTGGACTAAACAGATTTTCACTGCAAGCTGGTCAGCTCTAGATCACCGCTTTTCACATACAGATTAGTTTTGATGGTACGTACTGGTGAACAGGGACGGCTCAAGGGATGAAACAGGAAGGTGTTAACTGAAAACCTTGCCTAGCTACATTTGCCTAGATTCAGATGTTGAACTAAATAAATAGCATGGCTGAAATCCATGCTGAAGCGAAAGCAGGTGAGGCTTGGCAATTTTCATATCGCTGCCTGTTTTGTATGGCACATGATACATGCCAACGACCATCAAAGATGGTGAAGATGGACATAGATGATGCTCTGCTTTTACTGTGGTGAACAAAAGTAGGTTCAGTATTCTGCATCTGTGGGTGATACCATTAAGTCATCAAGCTCAACGGACAAATTTCGCAATGGTAGTCCAAATCTCCGGATAATTTTTGTTGATTCGAACCCTTTTTATGAAATAGGGTTGAATTCTATATAACCATTGGCTAATGGTAATGATAAACCACACTTGTCTTTGATGTGCATTTGAACAGGATCTCCATCATTCAGACATTGCCATAATACGACTAATTGTCCTTGATATGATTGTTCATTTCATAAAAGCTCTTGGTTAACTTAATTAAATACAATGCATTTTTTCCACATCTGTTTAAATTTCCAACCTTAAAGTCTAATCTAAAGAAAATAACATTGATAAATGTATTAATTCAGGGTCTATCTGCTATCGATATAACCAAAAACAAACGTTATGTTCATATTACCTACAATTATTGTTTATAAAGCTGCACTTTGGTTTCATCAACAGTCTTGTATTAGCCTCACTATTACAAGTTATAGATAGATATTCCATCCCCAAAACATTCGGTCATAGATCTTTGAAAATGTATTTCTGCTTTTGCTATGAGTTTAAGCAACTGTTGGCCATTCTTGTGGTTAATAACCTACTGGATCGACTTGTTGCATAATTTAATATGTCATATGTAGACTTTATTACCTCCGGGGAAGGAGGTATCCTTCCGCGGAAGGGTAGAGCGACTGGAAGTCATTTTCATGTTCGCAGCTATATCTCGCGGTTGGGTGGACGGACTTTTGTGGGACTCGGTATACGTTTTGCTGTTAGGCTGCAGTTGTGGCACGTCCCTTTTTTTTCGTTGTGTATGTGTTTTCGGGCGTGGAAATGAAACCTTTTGGAGGCCCCTGGACACCCCTTTTTGTCTGAAAATGGTTATGCATAAATTACTTGGCTGTTGTTAAGGTATAGCCGGGTGCGTCCATTTTTATCAGGCGTCTGACAGAGGGGTGTGTGGTTCCGATAAAAAGAAATTAGGTTTTAGTCAGATCGTAGGCGCGGGACGGGGTCGGAGATTAGTTGTTTCAGATGTAGGCGATCAGATGCAACATGGCGCAGTTGACGGCCGTGGTTAGCTACTGTATTACACGTTATTTTTAACGTTTGATTTTACTGTTCTGGTTGTCATTCTGTGTTTCGTTCCGTGTTCCTTGCGGCTTTCATAAGTTTGTAGGTTTATGTTTTAAGTTGCAGATGAAAATGGGTTGGTGGTTTGTTGTTTCAAATGTTAGTTTTTGACACTATCGTGCGGAGCTGTCAGAAGTGTGGACTACATGTATTTAACGTTATTTTTAATGGTTGCCTTGTATTGTTAGTAGTTATCGAATATAGCGCATTCTGTAACCGAATGTTGCTTTAATTTTTTTGTATGTAATGTGGTTTGGTTTTTGTTTATTAAAGTTATGCTATACATTTTTATTTTTCGTGTTTAAAAAGGATTTAGGTAGGTATAGTATTCCGTTAGTTTTTTATCGCGGTATGATGTGAGTTGAATGTTATAGATAGTCATCTGTTATATGTACACCATCATGACCGTTATATACACAACATCGTCAGTTTAGATGTAATTAGCCGTCAGTCAGCTTAGATGTAATTAGCCGTCAGTCAGCTTAGATGTAATTAGCAGTCAGTCTAGCGTCAGTCGGACGTTGCCAGTTATAGCAACAACTGTAACATAACACCACCGTCAGACGGAGGTTTTGTGGCCATCAGTTACAAGGTTTACAACGATATGGCCTTTAAAGTTTATAGCTAGTTTTTCAAATTTAAGACAGATACCGCATATGTTGTTAACATAAGTAATATCGCTATAGTGGATTAGGCATAGACATAGTTTAGACCGTCACGTTATTAAGTATAGGTTAGAAGAAAATTATGTTCGTTGATGAAGGACGCATAACATAACAAGCTACTCACACTACAAAATAACACAAACCGATCAACAGTTATGTTCCATATCTCACCATGCTACATCAGAAACTCTTGCATTTACTACCAGTTACAATGCCAACGCCCAACCATTACCCGACACACCTTTCATTACCACCATCAACTATATATAACAAACAACATATACAAAAAGAAATTACAACAAACCCGGAGGTACAAAATCGCCGATTTTACTTGTTTTTGTATGGATTGAACGACACAACTCAACCATGCAGTCGGTGTTGTCGAATGTATCTAGAACAACTAGAAAATGAATGGCACAGATGATGTTAAAGCGGGGTTGTCATGTTTGAACAAACTAGTACTAGATACAAGTACAAAACGATAAAAAGAGATATGAAAGAGTGGCAGAGCGTGTTATCGCTCACTTGCAAGGCTTCATTTGCCCGTCGTCGGCGGGCTTTATAGCTGTCACAAGCCACAGTGATAGCATGGTGGGCTTTCTAAACCATAAAGTATGCTCCACTAATCTAAAGCTACATGGTGCTCGGAGTTTTATTTCACGGCGCTCATGAATGAACCTGTACACGCAGAAAGATTTAGCGAGCCATACAATTTTGCTGCGACAGTGCAAAAAGTCAGGTCGTGGTTTGCTTTGTGCTTGATGCATATATATGTCAATGAATGGATAAATGAATGAATGAATGAATGGATGAAAATACAGTCCATGGAATAAATCAGAAAAAAAATCTATAGGACATTTTGATATTCAAGTTTGATGAATATCTGAAGCATATCCGACTAAAACTTTGACAGCTCTCCAGCATCTGCTTCAACTCTTAAAACCGTGTATTCAAGTCCTGAAAAAGTTTCTGTCTCCTTTTCTTTTTTTAACTTGATAGGCATATTTTTGCAACTATCCTTGCATAACACGGATATGATGGCGTCTCCAGTTGTCGACGACAGAAGTGTAGGCAATTAGGCATGTCTGGCACGTTCTCATCTGGGAATGCAGTCCTATTCACAGACCTTTTCCTGCGCTCCTAAAAATAAAACAAGTATACACTGGCGCCATCCAACATGTTTTTGTTTTAAACGCACACGTTCCAATGTAATGTTGGCAAACCATAACCTCTTAGTCTTACGTAACAGAACTTTTCAGCCCCTAAACGTGTGAAAAAGTTCGCAACATTGTTTCATCCATTAAGCCTTGAAAACGTTGAAAGGTTTTAATCACCTCTCTAGCTTTCCATTGGGTCAGTAAAAGCGACAAAATGGAGACCCGAAAGTGTCATAAGGGATACTTCAAACCCCGCTGAATCTGTGGGGATTTTTGCTAGTGTCGTCTGTGGCGTTAGACATGTCCCATTACATGGCTCCGTCAGAGTTATTTGTAGATTTGGTTCAGACAAGATAACACAGCGGCTGCCTTTCATCCTATTTTCACGGCTCATCAGCCACATTTTGAGTGTTTGAAGTTTTAACCCTGTCTTGCATACTGGAACCCTTTTATCCAGGCACGAGAAAGATTCGCCACACGGGGGCTTAAAACCCTATCTGATAACCTGACGTTGTCGCCCGGGGGTTTAAACTGTCACAAGAGAAAAGGAATAATGTGGCCGGGAGCGGATTAGAGACTTTGAAAGAGAACGAAGGCCACCCAGTAATCTAATATGCAGTAAAACGTTAGCGCCGTATCGACCCTGAAGGTGACTTTGAATACTCACATTTTCCAAGCGACTTCATACACATGGTGCCAAAAAGGAGTAATGTTAAAAGTCCGATTCTGAAGGAATCAAAATCATTCCTTACATATTTTACAGAGGAGAAGGCTTTTCATTAGCACTTTGTTTTCCAGCCAAATCTTCAATAAATGTGAATAAACAAGAAAACTGTTACTCAAGCAGCTTTATAGATTTTGAAGTTGTTTGAGTAACTGTTTTCTTGTGTATTTCATTACCTGGATGTCTAACCTTCATCGACGTAATGTGAATAAAATAAAAAATAGTTTACATCAACACGTTTTTACCTTAGATGTCTTGCTGGAATGTCGTTTTACCCATGCAAGGTTTACTGATATGTACAACGAATCGTTAAATGATGGCTAAAAGTTTATGTTACTTTATCAACATAGCTTTTTAGCGAATTTTATTGGCAATTGTAATAGAAATGTATCAAATAAACGTATTTAGAGTGACCAACTAAATTCGAGTTTTAAAATTTTTAACTCCAAAACCTTTTTTTTAATATAACATTATATTCCAAGAAATACGGTGGTAATAAAAATACTTTTCTCGTGCTAATAATGTATTGCTGTTTTAGTTTACCTTTTTGAAGTTTTAGCGATGTTCTTGAAACTAAGTAGTTTTAGGCATTTAACTCTATTTCGACGTCGTGTCAACAGATCATATATGGATACAGGCAGTTTTCCGGAAGTCAGTCATGTCAACAGCTTATTTCTTGTCTACCCGTGAGCTCATGTCATGCGGAAGGAGTTGATCAATATTGACATTCTAAATAGCAATTCTTTTCGTGCCCGCCTTGCCTATTATTTCCCCTTCCCTCACCCATCGATTTGCCAAAGGCCGGTTGGAACGCAGAGCCATTGATTTTGACATCACCACGGTTCCCTTGTTAGGCATTTATCGCACAATCTAAAAGAAATTCTATTGGGCTGCCACAAACTATTAGCGGACAACAATGTCCCTGAAGGTTTTAGATAATTAAAACTGATTTTTGGTAATGCTTCACCATTAATAACCATCAAATCACGCTCTAACCACTGATGGGACCCTCACGCGGTATCTCATGCTCTAGAAAGACTAAGAATATTGTATGTAACAACATCCCAAGCGTCATTTCTTCGGGATATTAAACACTGATATCTTTATTAAAAGACTATTATTCCTCAAGTTGGCACCGCTATGATGCAGTCCCAACAGACGTGTTTGCGTCACGCACTCATGTTTATTTTCAAGGCCATGTCCGTCCGTTTCCTGGAACTTATCTTACTGCAAACGCTGCAAAAGCCAATGCCAATGGCTTATAAGGCAATGCGTTTCCTAATAGAAGTATGTGTCTGATAGCAACTTTTAATTATGCTAAATGTTTAATTCTGGGTGACACTATACATTTTTTTGGCTGTTAAACACTGAGGCTGTTGTCTACAACTCCGTTGTCTTTTGTCAGGTTGAATATTCATTAATGTGACATGTACTACATGACTAAAAAAGACTATTGTCTATATCATATTAGTAAACAACAGCAGGGAAGTGGAACATCCAGTTGTCGATAAAATGATTTAATTTTTTTTTAATTACAGCTGCTACATCACTAGGTTGGATTTCATAGATATAGTCTGAATCTAAAGTTTCTCTCAAACCACAATTTTATTTATTCGATAAATTATGCTCTTATTCTATATAAGTCGGGTACGTAATCTCAACTTGTCTGTTTGATATTTGTGCTTTCCCTTAAGCATATCCTGGAACCATTTGATTGTATTAATTCGATCTCCTCATCTTCCTAACTTTATTTATTAGCGTGGATACAACTTTTCTCTTCTTTGTCGCTCACAGCGAATCAATGCCGTGTTTATCGCTCTGTAGAGCATCTTCGAGGTCATTCTGCCTTAGGGTAAAAACTGCACCATGAATCATAACTTACGTTCTGTTTTAATTTGTTTTAATTTCATGTCACAGCTGCTAGGTTCTGTTTACCTATACTTAGCCCGATAGGGCATGAATGTACAATAAAGGTTATTATTATTATATTTATTTTTCACTTTCCTTTATAGTGCATCTTCAGTGTCCAAAGTGATAAATAACCAGAAAGGGTTTATTCAGGTTAACGCCATAGCCAATTTAAAGAAACAAAATGTGCATTTTAACCAATGCCCCTGTCATTACATATACACGCAGGTATTTCTTTTTGTTACTGCATAACAAACTTACTGATCCGTTTTGTCTGGTTTTACTGCTCACCTGGGAGACATTATGTGTTTTGGAGGTTAAGCCTAATCCCACGTGTGGGAGTTCTGGAAAGCCAGACACGGCGTAAATGAGGGGTATAATTGTCGCCTGACCTCGTTACGTGTTGCCCCGATGGTGTCGTAAAACAGTTACGATTCGTTTTGTGATCGGCCTGTTAAATATTTGTTAGGTTGAATGTGTCTAACAGCGGACGGAAACTTCCTTTAACTTTACATTGTTCACTATACATATAGGTACGTTTATGGTACGTTTTGTATGTGCATTTCTTCGTGTATGTTGTTGGATTTTTTTTTCAACTTCATGTGTATTACAGTTAGTTTCAAATTGGTTTTCAAAAGAAAAAGGTACATTGAAAGATGTACAAGTTATAACAATAGCCTATTCCTGATTAATTATAGCACCGTCATTGCAATAGGTTAAAATATGTATTAGACTAAGTTCTCCCAAAAGTTTGTAAATTTTATAAAGTAGAATCAAGTTTTTGAATCCATAAAAGTTGAGACAAAAAGACGGATGGAACACCCGTCGTATTGATTGTGTTGGGAAAAATCGATAAACCCCTTGTCTTTGAGGTACCGTACATGACAGGTAGTATTTCATGATAATACAATACCCTGCCGGGCAATAGAGAGGTCTTCAACTTTAAACAACAAATATTCCGTACGACACTACTGGAGGTGTTGAATAATAAGTTGACTAAAACCACCATGCTTCACCTCTGTTGAGGATGAATGACAACGACGAAAATGAATAAGATTCTTGATATGTATTAAAATGCATCAAAGCGGTGTTGTTAACCGTCGGTTGAATGGAAAAGACCACCTACCCTGACGCTAACAACGCCAACGGTTACACTCTGAACCCTTCCCACATCTCTCCTTCAGATCAATTGTGGCTGTTTTTTTTATTTATTTCACTGGCACGATGACATGAAGACCCAAATCCAACAGAAAGCAACTGCATTCTAGTTACAGGACTTAATTGGCATTTGATACCATAATCTTTCCGTTGACCCAGTACCTGAGATTTAGGCATTCAGCTTTCATAGGCCTTATGTTTGAAATTCTGGTCACAGTTTATACCTTCAGCTAGTCCCTTATTTAATTTACCAAACACATTATGCGTTTCCTGCCATTTAGAGTGAGAAAACAATCTTCAGCCAGACGGAGCCCGGTAAATCTGTCTATTTCCACTGGATCCGGAGAGATAGGTTTGAGTGGTCCGCTTGCAGCATCAGGATGTCTACCTTCAGATGATCATTCTAACTCTAGACACCATATATACACACAAACGATTGCTATATACCTAGTGTAGGTTGTATGTGAAGTTAGTCCTAAGTTGAATTTGCTGGACGGACTCATGGAAGATTTGTTGGAATCTGAGGGACCCTGTAGGTTACTATGGTAGACGTAGGCGTATCCTATAATTAATTTACGGGATTTTTGTGTAGCATAGAGTTAAAGCCATTGTATGACCCATGCTCTTGGTCTTTCTTTGCTCAGGGTGCACCAGGGTGATGTGCTTTCTCATTGCTGTATTGGATGTAATCACCAAGACCATCTACTCCATTGCCTTCCAATATGGCTGCCTTCCAATACCGTCATTGGCAGTGAAAAAGTACCAACCTGAATATGTGGCATGCTTACATTTGCTGATTTTGATCCTTAGCCTTAAAGTACACAAGGGACGAATTCGATTAACCTCTACCTATTGCTTACGAATCAGGTTTTTGGTATAACGGCAGTCTTTTCATGAGCCCGCTCTCTCTTTACAACACCTCGCGGGTTAAATCAATCCCCTAACAGTTGCCCTCAAAATTTGTGAAATCGATTTTGTGTCCTTCTGTGACACGGACTACCAACTTTTCTCACGATTGACTGTGCACTCTATTGGGTTACAACTCAACTTCAGTTGTTGTGAAAGTAAATGTACAGTATCTGTGTGTATTGTTTCCGCTTGCGAAAGTTTGATATTATTCAATACATGCGCCTACATTATTCAATGTTAATGTAGCTTTCTTTTGACCTGACTTCCAAAAATGAATTCTTGCTTGCATATTACAATATACTTCTTGTACATTTTGGTAGTTTGTGCCATTTACACCTGACAAAGAACTCCGTAGATCCCGTACATATAGACGAATCTTTTCAATTTATGGTGAAATAATCACTTATGGAAGATGTTCTAAAATGCAACGCCAACAATGTAGATATAGAATCTCCTCCTCTCGGCAGCTCTCATTGACTTTCAGAGGTTTTCGCCCAGGAATTCAGCTTCAACCATACATGTATTGTGATGAAAGCTTTAGTTCGACCATTCGATATTTACAGTCTTATCAGTCTTTGCTTAGCCTCCCTGCTTCAAGATACAGTCCAGCAGTAAACGCAACACCTTTTGCATTATTGATCTTTCTCGGCAAACGCCATTCTAAAGCAAACCAGCTGTACTATCTTGATGGCGTATCAACAGGTACGTCTCATTGGTGACAGGAGAACAAATGTTAAAAGACTCTCCCCAAGGCCACAAAAGAAACAAGGGTATATTTAGTGCAACAGTACATTTTTTAAACTAGAAGTTTATTTGTTACTGCGAACTATAGCTGTGATACTCCAGCTCAAAGTAAGGCGATGTCCATCGCATAATGGTATTTACATATGAGACTATCGTCTTTGATGCAAATATAACGTCAATACTCGCATCACAAGTAGCGTCTAATGTGAATGATATTCAACACAGAATATGTATTTGTATGATTTTTGAGTGAATAGTAAATATATATAAGTATATCAGCAGATAAGATTCTAAAGAAAATCAACTTTCAGTGAACCCCGGATTTAAACTAAAAATAAGACTTTGGGATTAGTCTTGATGGAGTGTCCCTTAAACTGCTGCTCATTCTAATTCTTCAGTAACGAATGCCATTGACATTGCATTAAAATTTGGAAACATTGGGCATTCATTGCTTCTAGAGCAAAATTCTATTACTCTATGACTCATTGCTGCTTTTTACGTATAAGCTTCCTAAGGTTTCTTTTATTATACCGATACGTAATTATAACCCTAAGAAAATTGATACAAGTGATAGTCTATTTCATTCTATGTTTAGCTCTGCAACATTTCATGCACTATAGACAGAATGTTTTAGAAGTCAATATTACACAGCAGATGTATTGTAATTGTTGGGCTTAATGTTCCGTTATTAAATAGGGACATAATTTTTGTTGTCACCAAGCGCCACTTTATCGCTAAAATCTGTCAGGGAACATAGCGTAATTCCTGTCAATAATCAGTGCTTGCCTTACTAATAAGCAAGGGGGCATATATACATCATTCCAATACATTGTCTACCGAATGAACACTGGAATCGATTTTGTTGGTTCTACTTGTTAATAAACGTTCATGTATTGAATTGCCGATAAAGTGTATTGATTTCGTTCCTTAGTGAATAGAAATTGCGAAATACACATGTTGGCTTTATCGTGTGTATCTGTTATAAGGTATCAAATCTAACTGATGATCAAGACATATTACATTTCCTTTAGTAAAGTATGGGGATTACTTCTAATTCAGATTGGTATTGATTAGAAAATACTCTTGTAATATGACTTAAAGTCATACAGCTATGATGGCAACGCAGCCCTATATTTAACATTTGATGTTATTTCAACATATAACAAACTTCTGAAGACAACGACCGATCGCCTATTGTATTCAGGTCACGTCAATGACTACATAGTAATTGGTTACATAGATAAAGTAGTTCTTATATTGCTTCTGGCTGTTTTAATGATCTAGTCTGACAGAAGAATCTAAGGCGCCTTATCAGGGATACCTGTTGTCAATCTAGATCCCATTCCCACGGCGTCTTAAAACAGCTCTCTACTTTATTGAGGGTCATATTGTAAACTTTATCTTAAGACACAATGGTTCCAAAGAGAATTCTAGACGATACACATAATAAATAGTGTATGGCAGTACATATTTCTAAAAAAATATACATGTACCAATATTACAGCTACGCCATTGTTTCATGACATTTAGGAGATTTAGGTCAGTTCATCCCAGTATACCTACAATCTTCTACACTGGTTAATTCACATGGACCCTAACACTATTCCACATACATCGTGTTAGAGCAAAATAACTTGACATTTTGAGCAACATAACCTGACATTTTGTGTGTAGCTTCGTGCAACAATGAGTCTTGAGAAACCATGACGCTATTCTAATAGTGGGCCAAGAATGTGGCAATGCAACCATTGTTCGGTCATTGGAGACATTTCCTCATAATACAATATGGTACAAATTAAGCATCTGGATCAATTCTTTAATTCAGGGAATATGAAGAATTTTAATTTACTTTGAATTATTTCATGTTTTAGCTGTATATCTTACATTCATCTACGCATACTCATTACGATTTTATACAGCTAGCGAAATATCGTGAAATAGCCAAATGTATTGGGTTTTTTTACCGAAATATGCCCCAGAGCTCATTATAAATTTGCTACCATAATGTAGCAACAAGAATTCTAGTTCTGTAATCTACCTTTATAAATCCTTTGGCATTTGTCATTGTTCAAATTATTCATGGCGTATACCATCTATTCCAATGTTGAAATAGCATGCTGTATGGCTTGAAGGAGGGATAATTGCACCTAGGTAGCTATAATTCCTATATTTATGCTGTAATTGTCTCTTACGGCAGAGCTCGACGAGAGCTTTCCTACCATAAGCGTAAAAGTCAAAGGCCAGCAGGCGAACTATTACAGAAGACAGGAGTTTGCAGTGAATAAATCAAAATCTCTTATGAGTCAACGATACCATTTTCAAAGTCTTGCAGTCTTGAGTACCATTTTAGCCAGCAGGCAATCGACTGAAGTTACTTGAAAACCTGGTCGATCTTAGAAGAGGCTTAAAGTGTGCGAAGGTCAGCCGGGTCAGTGTAGCTGATGCACTTTAATGAGTTTGGTTGGTCACGGCACTTTTTACCACGGCGTTACCCTTTGGGAATCAATCAGATTCGCAGACGCATCACGCTTCTGTGGTCTCGACAAGTCAATGTCTGGCAGCGTTTCAGTTCAATCGCACGGCCGCAATCAAGTCAAGTATTGGGAACTTCACCCACCTGCGTTACATCTTACATTCAGCATCATCTTCATCATCATCATCATCATCATCATCATAATTAGTTCTTACTAAGAATTGTCAATGATCTCGTTGACATTCTTTCAGTTTGCACTGAAGTAACTATACTCTGCGCACAGTTTTACACTGATGATTGATGAGCGAGTACATTGGACAAAGCAGAGAATCAGCGTTTTAAAAGACAACGAACACTTAATTAACCAAGACACAAAATGGTTTGCTAATTGTGTGGCAATTGGCCGGTCGCGCACACATTTTTAAAATATTCATAAGAGGTGACTGAAGACATGATCAATACTTTGGACGCTTCTGGAATGGTAAATATAGTAATAGACACCCTTCAGTTACATGTTACTGATTCTACGTACGCTGTTTGGCATTGGTGTCAAAGAAGCAAACGATATGTTGTAAGTGTGGTCGTTCCCCGCTAGAGTACCACTAGATAGCCTCTTAGATGTAACACAAACCTTTGCGGGTGATGATATAGATGCTTAGCAGCAACTGTGGCAGGTAGAAGATTCTGTAGCCGGTGGCCATGCCTCCTGACTTCCTCACCTGAAGATCGGCCCCTGTGAAAGGATACGCAGTCCTATTTACCGCTGCACTGCACAAAGGCCACACCGGGGGCTGTTACGTATTGGCTGGCCTGCTGAGCATACGCCTCGCCCATTCCCTTATCCTAATTGGTGTAACGGTAGGGGAAAGAAATCGATATCGGAATCGTTATCACGTATAGGATTTTGCAGCGATCAGCGTAGGAGGTACAATTTAATTACCACACCCGCATGGGCGAGTGAATAAGGTTATCGGAGAAAGATAGGACATTGACTGTTCGAACAAAGCAGTGATGGAACACGCAGGGATCTGGGAATAGGGTGTTGTATAAAGAGCTGGACAAATTTCAAAAGCTAGCGGCGTTTTCTAAATTTTATCGATATTGAACCTTGCATTAAGATGTCGCCAGTGCCGTTATGTATTCGGATCATTTTTCAATGTAGTATGAACACCGCAGAGGCAAAATATGAGCAGAATACCAAACATCCACTTAAGAACCGAAGATATATTTATATATGCCGATATGAAAGGGCATGAATCCTGGAAAGGCCTCGACACCAGCAAATCAAATAAGGAGGCGCTTCGTCTCTTGCAGTATCCTGACACATTTGGGGTAAACAGTCTTAAAGAATTGGGTTGACAACGTAAGAGCTTTTTTCACAAGTTACAAGTGAAAAGAATATCCAAATTGGGAGGAATACAGGCCGTATAATGAGCAATTGATCACCAGAAGTGCAAATTATAGTTATTAGCAAAATGTTCTGAGGTTTGTCATACTGTGGCTCAAATGTTCTCCATATTTGATTTTTTCATAACTGTGTTATCACTTTAGTTGTGTTACCTTCAGTATTTTTGTACATTATTCTTTGATCAATCATAATCATGGCACACGAATCCTTTTTTTATTTATTATGAAACAGTTCACCTTCAGTACGCCATTACATATCTTTTTTTTATTCCGAAACCTAAACTACCCAGAAAGCATCCTTTATCATGTTTATCCAAGGACTTGGTTGATCACTTCATCCGATAGCTGGCAAAATAATATTTCACATTATCGTGTATAAGTACTTCCGATAACGTCTACTTGATTCATGGTAATCACCACAAGTGTTGACAATAAATTTGGTACATGCGATTATATTTCTTCATCTTTTCAGCTGTTGTCTGCCAACAATTAGAGACAAATCTACACATTTATATATTAAGTTAGACAATGTTCTTTTGTCAAACATGTTTAATGGACTTTTTAGTTGGTAGAGAGTTCATTACGAGCTTCCAACTTTCACAACTCACCATCTGACAGCATGATGTAAATATGCTTTATGGATACATTGCCCATATAGAAGGTAAATCTTGCTTGCAATGGCGTGAAATTCCATTTTCTGGCCCATTTCTCGCATGCTCATACCTCGGAGGCCCTTGGACGTGCAGCCTTTCGCCGGCATCCTGGCTTTAGTGGGAGTAAAGCTTGTTCTTCGGCTCATCAAACATGTATGAGGTCTCACATTGATCTTCCTTTAGTTGTAAGCAATGGGTTTGTGGGAGTAGAAGAATAGATACAACATCGCATCTACCGCAGTTGGTTAAAGGTAATATGGTATACACATGCAGAGATGTGAGAATTAACAAAACGCATAAGAAGGATGAAGGGGGGTTGGGTTCCATCTATTTTTATGCAGAACTATAACTAGATAACGGAGGCATTCTACTTCTCTATTATCTCTCTGGCAGGGATATAAGGCTATCTGAAAGACAATCTCTGGATTTTTTTCGATGCCATTGGTGGGAGTATAGATTGGTGGTAATTCATTTATGTACAATGGTTTTTGGCTGTCCTTGCTATGTAAGTTTAATTTTGGATCAATGGTGGGTATTATATAAGCACCAACGTCTGATTGTGTACCTTACATTAATTGTTTATAATGTTATTATAATGTTGATGAATACCAGTGATTCAATGTGATTTGATCATTTGTGTGATATTGCGGTCAGTACATTTGTTTTCACCTACATTATAAACTTTTAAAACCTATTTAGGTTAACGCCGTCACCCGATTTTGACTATTTCTATGATCTTATGAATTATATTTTGATATGGTCTATCAGCATGCTTACACTGGCTCTAAATTCGATTTTCCTGGATTGGCAATATTGAAGTCTGTTTAGAATTTGTATCCAGAAAAGATCTTCGTATTCTTTTTAAAGACAATCTATCAAGATGACCATGGTTAAATCCGCTTTATATTCGAAATCCAGGCACTCCTCAACGCTTTATATTCGTCAAAAGACGAATTGAAATGTAATTCATCTGCCCCTCGCTTGGTGTCCTTACATCCTATATTATGCTACTTAAAAGTCCTTTTGAAAGCGTTTAATGTTACTTCATCACATTTTAGATAACTTCATTTTTGTTTAATCCATGATCATGATGACTGCAGCCGGTACATATGGTCTGTTTAATCACTAGATATACTTTGGAAATCAGCAAGAGGTTAACATCAATGACATACCCCCCCCCCCCCCACACACACACACAAAACGTGTCTTTGTACCACCTGTTATTATATAGGTGATGGTTACAATGGCTCCTATTTACTCAAGTAGCCTTATTTTGAGGGGGATTAAATATAATGTTTTCATTCATTCCCTTGAAAAAATACATTAAAAACCAATTAGAACCTGTGGAAAATCATAAAAGGCTAGCAAAAAACGTAAAGCAAAAAATAACAAAACGATAATGGCATTTTGAGGTAGACACAGTTCAGACTCTTTAGTCAAATTGTATTACATGTTAAATCCAAGCCTTTAGTTAGATCAACTGATCTAAAAGCGAGTGCGTGAAGAGACAGCATGGTTTGGAATCCTGCACTGTATTGGCTGAACATCTCACACAAAAGAAAACCTTGTACTTTTTCTTAACAAAAGCATTCCAATTTCCGATTGAATATAAAGATTTGATGTTCTCTACTATCGTCAGAACTAAAAAGTTGATGTCTCTTCAGGCCTTTACATACAATGATATTGAAGATAATACTAAGGGGACAATGTATCAATTATTCATAGTAAGTCAATTTCAGAAGCACGAATGCAACAATTGCTGTGCACATATGTAGTTCATTCTTATCGAAGGTGGTATTACTGCCTTAAGTATCTTTCGTTGTCATCCTCGGGGTACAAAAAGCTTTATATTTTTGCAATATATATTAAAGAAAAGAGTGTAATTGTAAGTCTCGATGCTATTGTCAAACCCTTTTCTGCTTGAACAAGTACGCGACTCCAACTCGTAATAAGAATACAGGCAGTACAGTTGGCCCAATGCATATTCATGCTGTATGGAAATTTATATTCAAGCCCCGTGAAGTTGTACGGGGTACGGAATGCATTCCAGTTAAAGAGGGCATCATGACAACATGGCCTGTCTGAAAATACGAACAATGATGCATCGACACGTCTTCTGCATCCTTGTTGTGCTGTCTGGTCTACCGTGTTTAGTTGGAACGCAAGGTAAGTTTCATTTTCAATTTCAGCTAATTTGATTTCACATTACCCCCAAAGTTTCTCTTAACAATGTGCACTTGGCATTATAGAAAGAGAATACATGGGTATCAGTCCTTGATTTAGTATAATCGTGTTGGCTAGAATTCAGTTCAGTTCAGAATTAAACTCCACATAATAAGCTAATCTACTCAGTTAGCATCTCATCTTCTTTTACGTTTGTGTAATAATGTTCCAAAAAGAATGTGTCAAATGATTTGTTTTTTTTTTTTTCAAAGAAAGCTATGTTATAACAACCTTGACGAATACAATAAGACCACCACACCGAAAAACTGTTTTATTAAGGCCTTCTCATGAATATCTTGAACTCTGGGTGTGCATATGTAACAAGTTTGTTGTGCATGGCCAGTGAACTATCTTGACTCATAACACACCCGTTTTGTACTGTGTAAGGCTTGACTGTAGTGTTTGATCCACCTACACCGGCCGGGTATACTTAGATCCTTACTGTTCTCAAAAACGTTTTTTTTTTCATTACGTGCTGTGCTCATGACCAATGTGTAGCTCTCCTCAAGCATTACGTCCCCCCGACGTCCTTATAATTAATTCGCCGAAGCTGAACGCTCAACCTGTAGTCGAGTGAGGAGATATGTGTAAAATGCCTGTCCAAAGGGCATAGCACTAACAAAAAGACAGTCATGTTCTTTCCAAAGTACTGCTTCATCAACACAGCCATGTTTGGAAAATAGTTACTTCACCCCGAGAATACACAGAGAAAGGACAATAGTGCTTCACAAAGCAACTGTAAGGATCGATCTATAACCTACCAGACCCAGACAAGGCGTGTCGTATAATAAAAGAACTTAGCTACCCGGTCTTAGAGCCTTATCCTGTAAGTCGGTTGCGTGCATGTTTCACTGTGACTAAAAGGCACGCACCAAACCCATCTATTGTTCGAACATCTTTTTAAACCGTATCTTGTAAGATAAACTCAGATAAAAGAAACATCACGCAACAAACGGTAAATACACTTATCATCCCCCTCCCATTTATATTCATAGCTATACCAAAGTTATGAATATACCAAAAAGGTCTCAAAATTGAAAGATTACCTATAATCCCTGAAAAGATTATGTATAATCCTTCTGGCGTCTTAAGGACATTCAAACCCCAAAACGTCCCAATTTGGTCCATTTGTGGTCGGAATGATTTGGCATGCTGATCTTTCATCTGCAAGATGTATGTACAAATAAGGCTATTGGAATTGAAAGGCGAAGGTTTTCGCATTTAAAGTCTTATTCAGAACAGCTGCTATTAATAATTTAACGTCGAAATGATAACACGGATTATGGTCTTGACGTGTCCATTGGTGTCTTACATACGTGTTTCAATATCATATGATAGTAAATTGGCATGGTCAACAATATCTATTCCAAACATGTAACAGAACGAATTCAAGATGAAACAACTTGCTGAAGATAATATCTATATCATGGTTCAAGTACCTGTCAGGCTATAATGTTTTCCTTTTGGTGTTAGTGGACCAAACCTTTCAGTCCAGTTTCCTGGTCGATATCCTGAAAACGTGATAGTTACCTGTTATCATGTTACAAATATGAATAGGTTACTATATAAACATTAGCATAATGATGCATGTAGATATCACGTACTTGTGTTTCAACTAAGAGCAAAATTCCTTTATTTTAGATACATGTGGACTCCTGGCGTTTCACCAAGTCCCCCAAACTGATTGCCATCAAGCGGACATAAGTTACTATGGGTACGTTACTGCCCAATCCTGTGCGGAACTGTGCTGTGGAGTCCCGACATGCCTGTCATTTTATCACAACACTGAGTCTCAATGCTACTTAAAGAGCAAGATTTGCTCTCCTGAGGAGAAATCATATGACGCAGACGGCAGTATGTACGATCGGCAAAATAATTCACCAGGTCAGTGAATATTAGTAAGTGAATATAGAAATCAGTATATCGTTTGTTGTATTTTTGTTGAATCTAAAAGGAGTAGCCCATAGCGTCCAACAATACAAACAATTGGACATGTAATAATTATCTAGAATATGCCTTGTTATTCAGATTTTTTATAAACTGTCTCAGCGAAATCTTGAATCTTGCAGTTAGTATTACAACTAACATGCATGGAGAACATCCACGCACGTAACAATTTCGTCTGTTTTCAACACAAATAAAAAGAAAATTCTGCGCCTTTGGAACTAAAGGCAAAGATCTGTGACAAAGACAGGAATATTTGGGCATTTTTTGCCCAATCTCACTTAAGTACTTTTTTTGCGCCCAGAGGATTTCATTTAGTTGTTTAATCTGGCAAAGCCTTAATCCCACTATTTTAAAAACGTTGTCTGTACCCCTCCAGATTACTGTGATGTACTATACGAGGGACCAGGCGGAGTCGTTGTAAGTCAAAACCACCCTAATGAGTACGAAAATGACTTGGAATGTGGCAACAACATCACGTGCCCTGTTGGTGAGCTCATTGATATTGAATTCAACGCCTGGGACGTCGAATTTTATGATGAGCTATGGATAATTGATGGGAACTTGCACAAAAAACTGTGAGTATTCTTTTTTTGTAATTTAGATAAAATCAATTTCATATTTTCAATAATTTACATATCTAACAATTAAGCAAATTGTACATTAGTTTTGTTTGAAAAATGCATGCTTCAATCCAATAGACAAGAAGAAATATAAATACCTTGTAACTGTGAATTAAAATTGTGGTATCCTAGATTAGTCAATATCCCAAATTTGTAATTTGTATATTTGTATAATTCTGAAAGATATCCATTTTGAGAAGATTTCTGAATTATGACCCTTCCCCAAAGTCAAAGATGAAAGCTAATATCAAGAGCATTACAAAAATATACTTCCTTATTTTTTCATATATCATCTGGTCAGCTACTAATTAATATGTAGATTATCTTCTAGTAAAAAATGCGTATGATATATTATGTATAAATCACACCATATTTTTTTGCAAGGAACGGTGATCCATACCTTAGCAACACCAACAAAGCCTACCTCGTCTTTGAAACAGACTGGTCAGTTGCCCGTTCTGGATGGAGTCTTAACTACTCATGTAGTAAGTAATCAAAATGATTTTGTTTCAAAGATAATTCCATTCTTCTTTTTAGGAACTGACATGCAATACAGACTGATACAACATTTTTTTTTACTACGGTTAAATTTGTATTTTTCCATATCTTAATAGTGGACGATGTTACCTATTACGACTGAATAGTTAGTTCATAAGCCACTGACACACTTATCTGGGTATACATATATCAAATCTTTAATGATTAATGTTAATTTTCACACAGTTCAACTGGAACCGTATCCTATTTTATTCTGGCCTTTAAATGGTTATCTGAGGGGACAAGACATTGGAGGAAATGCAGTTCACAGCATAACCGATAGTCTTGAGTTCGCGGAGGGAATCGGTGGCATCGATGAAGGCTCAATCACGTTCACTACCAACGCACCAGACTTTATCATCCGCATGCCCTTAGAAATTGTTTCATCGTTCTCGATTGCTCTATTGGTTTATCCAGAGGAGTCGAGTTCTGTAAACAGCGTCATGACTGTTTTTAACTCCCAAGGACAGATACGAATGAAGATGAACATTTTGGACAATAAAGACCTCGACGCAACGTAAGTTTTTTAAGCTGGATTAATATGTATGTTATAATGCAGGAGACATTAACTTAAAAAATAATGCTGATCATACCTTTGCCGTTGCCTTTGGTTCGGAATATTCTAAGGGTATCACCCGACAATCAAAACATAATAATAGCATTGCATGTGATAGTAGTGGCCTGATGTCATTCGTAAGATCGCCGTACAAAAGCAAACAGGGATTCTTGGGATAATCGTGCTTGGTCATACAATCTTGTTACCGAATGACTAGTACTAGTTTAGTACGGTGATTCTGTCTAAGCGTGCTTAAAATTTCTACGACATCAAACTTTCAAACTTTATTCTTAAATGAAACTTGCAGTCCTTAGCTGGACTGAATTATATTGATTTTACGGTGTCCTTGCTTTGTAAAATACTGAATGATTAAGATATAAACGGCATAAAAGCGACATATTATTATTCAATATCGCCATTCGACATATGGTGATAATCATTAAACCTGTAACGTTCTATTTTGTGCCTTAGTTTCGTCATACCAAGCGGTGATGTGAAGCTGTTGGCTGTAAACGCAATACTCCTTCAGAAATGGGCATTCATCGTCCTCACCTATGACATCAACACTCAAGTGGCGCGGCTGTGGGTGAATGGTGTGGTACTTGCAGAGGAGCAGGTCGGCGACTTGAACATGCTGGTTGATAGAATTGCTGTCAGCAATGCACAGTTTCCGTTCAACGGAAGGATCTCGTGTCTTCAGATTTACGAATTTGCTCTGAACTCAACTTACATAAGCAGAGCAAGGAGTTTGTGTAACGGTAAGTGTTAAGTATGCACATGAAACTGAATTTTACTAGCCTCTCTCTCTCTCTCTCTCTCTCTCTCTCTCTCACTCACTCTATGTATATATGTATGTATGCAATTGCAGAATGGCAAGTAACTGATGACATACGCTGTACTCATAATGGCATTATTAAGTAAGTTTTGTATTTTTCATCGTCACAACTTGTTCTATTCTAATTTGTTCACGGTTTTTGTCGCAAACAACCGCTGCGATCGTGTAATGTGGCATATTTGTGCATTTCTCTGTCGTCATGCAGGTTCAGTTGGAACAATGCGGCTAGTAGGAGACACGAGCGATGCTGGGCAGGTGGAGATCTTTTACAACAGTACCTGGGCAAAGGTATGCCGACACCCACAATATACTATGAACTTCATAGCTGCCCAAGTGGTGTGCATGGAACTGGGTCTGGATGGGGGACATGTAACGACGAGTGAAGGGGTCTTGCCTCAACCCAGTTGGCTGAAAGACGTGGATTGTAACCTGCTGGAGGTATCCCTTGCAGATTGTGAACACTCTCCCTGGAAACTGGAAATGTGTCCCATGGAGGAAATTCTGACTGTGAGCTGCTTTAGTATCGGTAAGATGGTGTTCTGTTTTGTATGTCGGGTTAAAGACAAGTCACGAAAAGAAAAATTCAAGTAGCCGTTGTTTTATGCATATGAATTTATTCAATCGACAAATAAATACGGCGATATTTGCATTAAGTTGGATTCATATTTGTTGTTTATTTCTATTTGTATTATTATATATATCTATAATTGTATCATTTATTGTACAATTCTATAAGTGGCATAACAGCTTCGCAGCGATTTGGTGACAAAGGAAACTGCATCTCCATGTGTTGATTGTCGCAATCTGAAGACGTTATCTCAAGAACGGCAGAAAATAACAACATTGGCTGATATTGTTTTTGTTTAAATTGCAATTTACTTTTTCTTACTTTATTGCTTTTCTAGAAACGACGACGCAGGAATCATCTACAGCTCAACTGAAACCGATAATATCAACAACAGATATGGCTACACTGGATTCAAACTTGATTACAGCCTTTGAAACGATTACTGGAGCATTACCAAGCACTGCAAATAAGACCATAGAGACAACAGCTAACGCAACTTCATTTTCAGCAATGGCAACTGCATCTTCAGCAAAGGCTATAGCATCAGAAGCAGTGCCAGTTGAATCAACAACAGGCCAAACGACTGCGTCAGCAGAAACCACAGCTATCGCTACCGTACCTATGGCGACAACAACAACTACATCTGCAAGTACTGCAGCAGTAACATCAGCTGTGGTGACAACGAATCCACCAACCACGCCGGCAATGACAACAGTGGCAGTGGCATCAACTGCATCAAAGTCAACATCAGCCGCATCAGAGAACACGTTATCACCAACGGCATCGGCAACAACTAATGGAGTAATAAGTACTGAAGTAGCAACTTCAACTCCAGTGCCATCAACTTCTTTGCCGACATCTGCAGCAGTACAAAGTACCGCAGTGACATCATCTGCAGCGACACCTACCACATCAACGGCATCTGCAGGAACAACAGCCGAAGCACAAACAACTGCAGTATCAACACCTACCGAGATAACAGCTGGTCCAATGTTTGCAGAATCAGAGCAATCTGTTATTGGCGTGCGAGCAGAAAGTGAGTTCATAATTTTGTTTCAGGTCACATGCACCATGGTCAACTTCACCTTTTTTTTACTTTTTATTAAATGTTATATTTAAGAAAAGGTGTTTCCTACGCCATTGCCTTGGATGTTGCTGCTTTGCTGCAAAGCTGATATGCTTGGTCTCTTCCTCTTACCTTCAGCCTGTACCTTCTGGACAGCTTGGTTCGACCGAGACGATCCCAGAGGCAATTATGATACAGAATACCTGACCAGTCATCAGACCAAGTATCCTGGACAGATCTGTGCCAAGCCTGTCGGGATACAAGCCCGTGTTCACGGGTCCCGCATGGGGGCGCTATTGACCGGAGAGCGGTTCCAGGCCTTCAGTCCGACGTTCGGCCTCGTGTGCAAGAACAGCGATCAGGATGACGGTATCTGTCAGGACTACGAAGTGCGTTATTGTTGTGAGACCAGCAACGGTACGTCCTCCAGCTATGTAGTTTTTTGTAGCGCTTAACTATTTAATTGCCTTTAAATCTATAAATATTATATAATTTATTTTCGTACATAGAGAAGCGTGGTACCAAAAATGAGTTTCAATTTCAGATTAACATGTTCAATTCCTCCTCTTTCGTTCCTTGATTATACTAGCTAACATTGATTTTTTTTCTCGTACAAATGCAAAAAGGAAAAAAAAATGCAAATGCAAGATAGAAGTATATGTACTCCGCAGGCTATGATCAATGATTAAGTATTTTTTGTGTGAATAAAGGGTCATAATATGGTATATTCCAGTTTTGGTCCATTTTGTTTTCAAAAAAAAATCTTGATCATCTTGTCACTGTGACGTTTGATTATACCTAATTAATACTATATATATATATATATATATATATATATATACATACATAATTACTTTCGATAATATTCGTAAGACTTTCATTACAATGATGCTCGTCTTGCTTTTTTAGCCAAGAAAGACGAAAGAGAGGGAGAGAAAGAAAGAGAGAAACACATCTAACCTACTCTGACCTGTAGTTGATGAATGATGATATTCTTAATCGATATTGTTTCCATACAGCTTGTCGCATGTTTGCCACGGACCCCAGACTATCTTACATCTGGAATAACCCACCAGCTTCGTCTCCAGTGAAGTTTAAAGTGCAGGCCAGTGAGAACGTCAATATCCTTCTATCTAGTCGCAACTACTGGATGCCGAACAGGTACAGAATCATCATTGGTGGATCCGGCAACACACGCTCTGTCATTAAGAAATGTGACTGGAATTGGCCCACTGCAGAAGTTCCTGCTAACGCTGCCGGTAAGAGACTTTAATGTAATAATGAACTGCTTTTGCATTTTTTAATGATTCATGTATAGAAAATTTACTACACACAAGTCTGACGAGCTTTTATAAGTTGTAATCTGGTTGTCCCTTCAACTCGTTATATATGGAACTGGCGATTTTTAGCTGAACTTAAACTATTGCTTTCCAATTGTAAGGGTAAAGAATTTTTCTCATATTTCCTGTCACTTTAGTGCTTTATTTATCATTTATTCATCATCACCAATAACAATAGATAATCTTTTTAAGGGTTTCTATCTCAAACGCAACATAAGGGTTTTTGGATTTCCTGGACGCTGAACGGAACAATTTCAGTAGGGAGGGATGGCTACATAACCCCGTTCATGCAGTTCTCAGACCCCGATCCACTGCCGATCCGCTTTGTCGCTTTCGCTACTTTCGCCACTGAACAAAATTACGTATACGGATCCTGGGAAATCTGTGACGAAGGTAAGTTAATTCGCGACCTATTTTATAAACGGAAACATGTGTTGTATTCCCTTTAATATGCTTATACTAGCTGTACGACTTCGTGTACTGCTTTGTACGTTTTAAACACCTAGTAAAATTAGCACGATACAACAGTTTGAATGTCGTTTAACGTTTAAGAAAGTTGTACAAAACACAATTTATATTCATTTACAAGAAAATGTAGTCGTCAGTTTTGTATGTACTTACTGATGATGACTATCGAGCTTTCAAGTGACCCCCTACAAAAAAATTAGGGGGTACTAATGCTTATCTATATATTTTTTTCTTCTTTTCAGAATGCTCTAACGTTAGCCCTAATGTAGGCCTGGCCCTGTCGTACAACATGACTAAGTTTCCAAACTATGCAGGGCACCGGAATGAATCAGAGCTGCTGAGTTCACTGACAGAATTAGAGGCCTTTAGAACTCTGGCAAATGATAGTTGCCATCCACATATCCGCCATCTTGTTTCCTCCGTTGTAGTGCCTCAGTGTGTGTCAGGAAAGACATATCCACCATGTTATGAATTCTGCAGGCGTGTTAAAAAAAGTTGCCTTGACGTATTTCATGCATCTGTGGTCCGAAAACTATTTCGGTGCAGTGGAAATTTTCCCTTGGCCAGGGATGTTCTATACTGTGTCGATCCGGAATCGCTGTGGCGAGAAGACGGTCGATGTGGTGACGTGTTTCCGGCACCGGGTGCGACGGTAGCGCAGTGTCATCCGGAACATTTCCCATGCTGCAGTGCGGACGGGTGGTGTGGGCCCGAAAGCGATTGCATAGGTAATGTTTACTTATTTATTTATTTATTTATCTATTTGATATTCATTTCAAGCACCTGGGCCATATTCATACATACATACATACATACATACAAACACAAGCAAACATGTTTATATTGCAAGATACAGTTAAAAGTTTGCATCATGAATTATACATTTTCCTTATTTTCCTAATTGACTTAGGGGAAAGTTTTAATGTCACGGCTGATAATAGTTCATCCTTGCCATATATTAAAGGTAATGGATTAACCACAGGTTGTTTTTAATTCCCAAAGGAATGAGCGATATGTAGACCAGGATAATGTGTGCAGTTTTACTTTCACGAGTTAATTTTCATTCTCTAGCTACGACAACTACACCGGCAACTGACGAAACCACAAGAATAAAACCGATTTCGGAAGGTAAATAACTCTTTCTATTAGCTTTCATGCTATTAAAAAGTCCAAAATAATAATGAAGTTCGGTAATTTTTCTTTCCTGCTTCCAACCTTTTTGTTTTCCTTAAGTTTTCTTGCATATTATCCTTTAAGCTCTTTAATAGTTATAAAATAGAAAAGACAATAGTAACACCAACTGAATCCGACTATATTCCTTCTTCGCATCACTTACGAAGATACATCGACTTCGACCGCAGGATCTACTGAAACAGGAACAGAATGGACAACTCCTTCACCCGGTAATACCCTTGCTTACATGTATAACACAACTATGAGCTGATTTTGTGTCTCTTGCATGGACGTTCATTCGCATGGACATTCTTGATGTGCATTAAATTTGGCCGTTGGCACTTTGGTACATTTTTTTTTAATGGTGTCGCTCAGTGCAAGGCCAATTATTTTTCGCCACTTCTAGGCATAGAGCAAGCGGTACGTATGTGAGTGTAATGAGGTTGAGTCTGGAAATGGTGGTGGACCTTTGTTTTGAAGCTTTGTGGATTGTAGTCGGACGGGAAGCAGTTGTTTGGAAGAGAGTTCCATAATTTTGCAGTCCGGGGTAAGAAGCTGTTGTTGTAGAATGAATTTGTCCTCGATGGTCCTTAAGATGACAACAAACTTTAAGTCTTTTATACATACAGCTGAGAACAATTAGCTACATTTCGATATGGTAACTTTTTAAATACTTTCATTATCACTGATGTTGCTCTCGCAAAGACCCTCTTGTCCCCTCTGATGGTGGAACTATGGAGGAATTCCGGCGATGGGAAACTGGAGAGGCACTGCCAGAATCATATAACGCCAAAGAGAGCCCAATCGACATGCAGAAAGGTAAAATGTGGTTCTCTTTTTACAAAAATGAATACATTATTCTATTAATTGTATTAATATTCTCTTTCTAAGAAATTTTTCAGTTCATAATTTTAAACATTCAGATATGGTAAGATTATTCTGTAAAACGTGTCAGGTATGTTTTCAATATACATATATTCAAAACAGACCTCACTGAAGACACCAGTGGTTCTACCAACACTTGTTCCACCAGTAGCTGTTAGGCTCCGCCTTCTTTGTTTCTTTACCTAATCCTATATGCTGATCAATTCTAGGTAAACTACTGCCGACTTCTTCAGGAGTTAAAATCGAGAGTTTTGGTTGGCTGTCAGAGGAAACAATGGTGGGGTTGGGTTTTGTTTATCTATCGTTCATAATTATACTTTGTTTTACATTTTGGGTGTTCTTGTACGCTTGGTTTAATCTTGAAGTTCTTTTAGTGCAGTGTACCTGCCCTGTTAGGAGCATCCTGTAAGCACAAACATCTTTCTCAACTTGGAAAGCTTATGACTCACAAAACAACTTTTAAAACTCTAGAATTTCAACGTCACCGCCACCTTCACGGTAGCCTGGACCGACCCCCGTCTGGCTAACCTGGGCGGCAGGACGTGGATCCCAGTGCCGGCACATGTTCTGTGGCTTCCGTCCGTGAAGTTTGGCAAGACGGTGCGAGCCAATTGGTACGTCATATCTAGATCCTCAGAAGGAACAGGTGCCAGCGATGAAGAAGGCACCATGACAACATGGCTGTCTCCTGACGGGCAGATCAGTCACTCAATAAGGTAAAACATTTTCATGGCATTTTGCGTAAATCTTTATTAAACTTGTAAGGACTGTTAGCAATCCTTTTTTTTAACAAGACTGCTTGTAAACATTTTGGTAATCAAAGGCGTTCTATCAATATCAATGTAGATTTATGTTGGTTTCAGTTAAATGATCTAAGATAAGCCCATGACTGTATAAATAAAAAATTCAAAATGAAGTAACTTAAAGATTGCTATTAAACAATGTATTTTTGTCCGCTATAAATTTGGTCATGGTTATCATGGATCTAAACTTGAGTTAAATCCCCGTCATTGTCGGCCAGAAGTGGGATAACCATTGTCCTGTCCTTGTTACTAACAACTTATTTGTCTATTATCTATAATTACACATTATATATTTTTTTCTGAAATGTAGGCGGAAGCTGAACGTATTCTGTCTGTTAGATCTGCGCAGTTATCCCTTCGACAGGCAGACGTGCAGCTTACAGCTACAAGGATGTAAGTACCGATTTAAGGCTAGCAATGAAAATGGTGAAAATCGGTACAATAGATGTAGCGAGAAACCCTAACCCTAACTCTTAACCCTTAGTTAAACCCTAACCCTAACCCTTGCATTCGGGAGGACGTGGGTTCAAACTTTATGCAGAAAAGATATATAATTGTCAAAATATATGTATAAAGGATAAAACTTCCCAAAGACATTTGAGTTGAAAAGCAAGGCATTTCGTAATGCGAAATGTATTTAGATTTGTCTTTACCTATATTTGTTTCGGATTGCAGTTGGGGGCATCGTTTTTCAAATCAGCCATGTGCCTGATGGAAGACAGCCGATTGTTCTTGATCTGACGGAAGCCGATTCGCAATTTGTCCTCCGAGAGACAGAACTGTTGGGAACTGTGGCGTCAACACGACAAGACGGTCAGTAATTACTCTGTACTTGACTAAAACTAAAACGTTAAGCGTTGTAGATTTGTATATCTTACTTAATTTTCTGTGTTTCATTTTTTTCCGCATCGCACATTCAAATATATTTAGCAAGTTTAAACATCAAAATGGTGGACAATACTTATATACATCATATCATAGTAATATGGATATAAATCTGAATCCATCTTTATCCACTGAAAAAATACGTATCACCATAATGGAGTATTGACCTATGTTTCATTTTCAATGTTGCATATAGTTCAAGACGCACTGAATTGAACACTGTGACATCATTTCCGGTGCTTGCAGGTATAGGTTGTACCTTCTTCCGACAGAGGTGCATGATGGGTGAGAGTGCAGACATGTGTCCGTACCTGCGTTTCTGCGATACCAGAGACCCTGCCTGCAAGAAATGTTCGGTGTTTTCTGGGACTTGCACAGACGTGCCCATGGACTGCAACCTTACAAAATATGGTACTTTTTTATCAACACTTGTGTATTATTACGATACAGGCAGTCTAATAAGACTTTATTTTTGTAATAGCGATTTTTCTTGAAATTTTATCTGGTACAATTAAAATTCACAAAAACTCTCATAAGCTTTGAATTAATATCAAATTACATTTGAAAATTGCCTTCACCTGAGTAACCAATTATATTACAAAATATTAAGAACATCAATTTGCGATTTTATATGTTTATTTCTAAGAAAAAAAACTTTCAATTATGTTCTAACATGTATTAACTTTTAATCTTTAAATTCGCGGAACCAGCTAAGGAGATTTAAGAAAAATCGGAGATATACATATTCGGAAAATTTCCTTTTTCCTTTTTCCCAACACTTTAAACCCAACACAGTTTTTGTTTCATTGTTAGGTGGCTCCCCAGACGTGTATTCCACCATTGAAGTGAGGTTTCATTTCAAGAGAAGACTTCCCTACTATGTTCTACAAACCTTCATCCCGACCACCACAGTAGTGGTTGTATCCTGGTCGTCTTTTTGGATTCATTACAGCGAGACATCTGCGCGGGTAGCCATCGGCAGTACTACTCTTCTGATGCTCATACGCCTGGGGAGCCAGACTATGCGGATGCCACACGTGAGTTTAACATAATGTACTGATCAAGGCATGCTTGAGGATGTAGCCATGTTTGTACTTTGCATTGAATTATCCATTAACGATACATGTATAAAACAGGCGACACTTTAAATCCGGAACAACACTTTAAATCCGGAACAACACTTTAAATCCGGAACAACACTTTAAATTGCGCTCCGATGCAGAATTCTGCAGAACTGACCTAGTCCACCGGGACCTACCAATGTTACCTAGTAGACGTAATTGTTATCATGTAGTATGTGATAATCTAGAATATTAAGTTTCCTTCTCACACTTATGATTATGTCTTAATAATCAAAGTTGTCCGGATTTAAAGTGTTGTTCCGGATTTAAAGTGTCGCCTGTTATAAGAATATAAAATTGTTTATCAAACCTTAAGGCAGATGATATTGCATTCGTGTATATTTTCATAGAGATAATGTTGGTTTATCTGAACCTAGCTTTAGTTATCTTTGAATCATCATACGTTCAAACTTATCGTCAGGCGTGTGTTAGTATGCTGCCTTTGTAGCTTCCTTTTGAGTATAGATCCTGCAACAATTGTAACGGTAGCCCAAGGGCCCAATACATATCGAGAAATATATTCCCTCAATGCAAAATGCTTTGGGTCGACTATATGTATTTTGATTGTTGAGTGTTTCGTCAATGCAGATATCCTACATCCGGGCAATTGATATCTGGCACATCGGCTGCCTCGTTTTCGTCCTGCTGGTGACGTTAGAGTTTGCAGTAGTGCACGTCTTACACAGTGCAGACGACAAGAAGGCAAATGTGGAGAAGCGCTGGAAAAATTCGGTATGGCTTTTGTCCACTCAGAATGTTTTGTGATCATTCACTGCCTTGAACATGAAGATGCCCTGAAGCGTGTTCCATTGTATTAAATATATACTGAAGATATAAATCAGTTTGATGTTTACGAAGTATATAAAGAGGATTTTTTAAAGTGTTCATGTTCTTTCTCGTCCTGTACAGTATTCATATAAAAGTATTGTGTAGCACCTCGAAAAACACACTGTTGTATTTGTGATTCACCTCAATAAACGCACTACATGATATTTGTGATTTGAAAGTATTGATAACTGCGTATGATTACCAGTTGAATACCACACTGTATGTTATTTACATATTCCTGAACACATTAACAGACTAGAAGACGGAGATCGAGAGTTGAGCCCGTGCAATTCATCGAAGAACGCATTGCGGAAGAAGTTTCCCAAGAAGATGACAGACCAAAGGAAAATGCCAAACAGGCAAAATCTACAACAGACCGTCCTGTTACAGATGGCAACAGAAGACCTACAGAACGTAAGATCTCCGATAGGGGGTCTAAAGCAGAGAAGACGAGGCCAATACGCCCGGCGACAATCGCTGCTGGTGAGCAGTCAAAGAAGCAGATTCCAGCTGCCGATCGAATAATTCTCGCTAAAACGTATAACGGAGACGAAAAGCGTTCTAATGGACCAGTTTCGATCTCTACCGACGAGCAATCAAAGAAGCAGATCTCAACGGAAGATGGCAGGATGTATTTTACGACAAGTAGCGGACCAAAACGGCGATCTGCAAGAACAGCTCCAACCTCTACCCGTGAGCAGTCAAAGAAGAAGCTCTCAACTGCAGATCACGAAATTTCCGCTACGAGGAAAATCTCTGCTAAGCCTGCCACGAAGCAAACCCTGGCTTCAGATCACCCGACAGTCGTTAGGCGGCGCTCTAGCATGGTAGCTGAGAGAAAGCCCAGCACGGAGAAAAATCCTTCCCTGGTAGAAGATCGTTCTCAGACGGTCCAACTCAAAGGATCAGTCACTACAAGCCCCAGGGAGAAAACTCAGCGTACACCGTGCTCTATCGATATCAGATCCCGTCAGCTGTTTCCGTTTTGTTTTCTTCTGTTCGTTCTCACCTACTGGTTGTACTACACAAACATTTAGCATGCATATCCAATGACAATGATGATAAACAAAACTGTATAAGCATGTGTAATCATTACCTTCTTGTACGAAGATTGTTTTCAGTGTTTGTTTGTTTCTTTGTTTGATTGATTGTGTGTCCGTAGTCATTTTGATACGGTAGAGCTAGTTTAAAACGAGGTGATAGGGGAAATAGTGTAATTGCAGACTGACAGGAAGGTAAAATTGGAGGTCAAAATGGTCTCTCCACAGATTGAGAGGTAGTGTTAGTGGATATGCACAGAATTTCACAACTCTAAAAAGCTTCACAGAGTTGTAAAATATACGATTTCTTGTTGTAATAGATCTATTTCAATAACTTTGTGTCGTGTAAGTATTGACCTATTTTGAATGATTGACCTATTTTACCCACGTTTGTATCGTGTAAGTAGCTATAACCGTTTGGCGGCGCTGTGGCAACGTAGCTGTGGGCATGTTTAATGTATGTCGTTGGACGACAAACTTAGTGAGTTGAAACGGCATGTTTGTGGACTTAGTATGGTTTTTATTTACCAATAATTCGGAAATACAAAACAATGTGGTGGTATTCATAATTACTCGCTACATCTAACACGTATGGTATACTTTGCTTTCAACGCATTTCTTTATCAAAATAAAGATGGTATCATCATTACAGTTGAGAATCAGCTTATTGCATCCATATATGCAAAACTCAAAATTCATGTATTTTTTGCGTAATATGTTTCATTTACCCTGTAATTGATGTACTTTTTATTGTCTTGTTTGATGGTGGTGGTGGTTGTATAGGTTCTCTCAACTTGAGTGCGTCGCATGTGTGTACAAATGGAGGTACCGGCGGTTCCCTGGGCTTCTATTCTTCTTGTCCTTTACCTTTTATGTAAATACACTCTTTATACTAAGAAAGAGGTAGCGAATGAAGACGAAAAGGAAAAATTTGGCCAAATTAAGAGGGATGATTCATCATCGCACACCGACCTTGATACTCACTTTCTAGAAGTAATGGTGGTTAGGGCGTGTAGCTAGCAGATTTAATGGTACCTTTGGGGCCTTGGCTGACAGAAAGGTGATGACTCATTACTATAAAACACGATCTATCATGCTGGAGCCGCCAAAAACATACAAATAAACTGGTTATAGTGGTTACTAGTGAAAAAAAAGGTCTGAGTGACAATAAAGTGCTAAGAGAAGGAATTTCTCTCTATATAGATCAGGAAGCTTTAAAAAAAAAAAAAATCCCACTTACTAAACGATTAGGGCTAACTAAAGTAAAACTGTAATATCTTGTGACACATAGTCAGTTGGGACTAATCGTTGATTCAGTTTCCTTTGTTTCTAATAATTGATGTATAGACTGCATATCAAACTAATTATGTGTTGTCCTTTCATGATCATCCTGTCTGATTCTAAAGTGAATCTAATGTGCAAATCTGGATCTTTTCCCATGGCAATCAATCAAGGGATTTCAACAGCATATAGTCTCAACAGTAATCTTGCAGTTTTAATGTAGCGCTGGATTTGGCAACAGAGTCAAACCTGTCTGAACCACACGCCTGTATATGTATTAAATCACAGAATTGTAAAAAAAAAAAAGAAACAGATCTAGACCAAAAAACATCAGCGTTTCTTCGAAAGATCTTCCGTCAACCGTAGAAGAGTTCGTCACCGAAATCCGTCCACGCTGTGACTCAATTATTCCTGAGAAGATAGTGCTTTGATGTTTTAGGCTGCTAGGTCACGGAAACACGTACGCGGAGCGTAGCTACTTTACAACGGCCAAAGAAGATTCTGCCTCTAAGCCGTTTTAAATCTCTTAATACTTCAGACGTTGCCAGCGCCAAATCGTATTAGACCTCAAAAACTTATCTCCTAAGGGTATTAGTATCGGAGATGTACAACACATGGACAGACATGTAATTTTCAAGTTGAGCCATAACTGAAAATGTAGCTATTTCTTGCAATAAAGCCATTTATAGATCAAAGGATTTAGACGAACACTTAGTACAGTGTTAACAATTTATGGTCCAGAGTTTCTAATCGAGTTGAAATGGACAGTACCATGTATAATGGATATTAGATTAGTCGCCGGCTTCTAAGGCTCAGACTTCTTGGAACCACGAGTCGTTATCAAACAGAAACTGATGTATCTTCGCCTGAAAACTTGAGAATCTATACAAGCTTGTTTCGTGCAAACGTATTTAGTTATATATGGAAGTCTCTCAATGCACAAAGCTCAATTTACGGGTGCACTTGTTATTTATGTATATTTCAGGGTAGAGACTCCGACCTGATAGAATGGGTGATTCTACCGGTAGAGATCCTGATCGGAGTCTTTGTCGACAGAGACTCCGATCAGGATGCTGTTAATGTGTTGGTGTGCTTTCCATTTGCAAATCCTAAATTTCAAGTCATTCCATTGATTTAAAGTGACATGAATCAAAGATAAGAAGTTCGGACTGCCTTTTAAGCGAATATCTTAAAATTTATTGGCAGAGATCCCGATCGAAGTTTATGTTGACAGAGACTCCGATCGGGATCTCTACCGGTAGAATCGCCGGATGAGAGTCTCTATCCTGACATATGTTTTTAACACTACGCTTGTTTGATGACATCAGTATACTTGATTAATGTTTCTGTCATGTGGTGTGCTTTGATAAAGTTGCTGAATTGCTGCTCCATACGTTCGATTTCATTTGTTGTAGATAAGAAATGATAATTTTTCTAATTAAGGTACTGCAAGAGAGCAGCAAGAGACACAGTGCTTTCTTTTGTACACGCAATTTCAAACCCAGCAAAACTATACCACATGTGTTGTAGAATGTTGTGTAACGTCGTTTTTACATAGATGTCTCATTTGATTTAGAAATAAATTTAATTCTGTGAAGCTTACAATGTATTTAAAACGTATTTTATTACGTAACGTCTTAATGTGAATCATACGGTTTGTGTTGTACTTTGATCTTCGTTACATAACAATGCGATAGATGCTGTAAATTGTACAGGAAACTTCACGTAAAATTATATGTATGTCACGTATCTACCAGCACGGAGCAAACTATGTATATCAGACATCGTTAAACTAGTTCACAATGCTCTGACCCGGTTAGGAATATTGATAGCTCTCTTGTAATTACAAGCTGCATCGTGGTTTTATGCCCTTTGGTGTCATAAATTTCCTGAAGCATGTTCGTATCTTATTTGATCCTATCGACCATGTACAGACATGTGCCGGAGTATCAAAGGTAGACAGTGAATGAGTTCATTGTGTGTTAATGCGTTTATCTGTGTACCGTAATGTTTATGGTCACTTGTGCATCTTTCTAATTAATATGCTAATTTCGTTTCTAGATCTACGTGTCTTTACTGTAATTACATAACAGCTCTTCAAATGAAAACATATCGTCTCTTACGCACAAGTTTTGGGATGCACAATTTGCACTCCTAGTCTCACGTCTGTTTTACCGAATATGTCTGCTTCTTTCCTCTTCTTAAAATAACTCCCCATATTAGTTTTTGTTTAAAATACCGCGCTCCATAGTAGGCTGAGTGAATCCGTCTTTATCCCTGCTTTGAGGCAGCTTTACAGTTTTTTTTTGGGCTGGCTTAGTTTTGTCTTCAAAGGCGATCGATGCAAAATTGAATAAACATACCTTTTCGTTCTTCACGCCGTATAAGCTGGTGTTGTGACAACATGCATATTAGGTAATAAGAGTATTCAATTATAGAAGTTTTCAAAAGACTTACATATCAAGGTAATATAGGATATTGACATTCGTAATATGCCTAGTTAAAACTATAGTATCTAAACATGTACTGTAGTTTAATTTTATTTTTGACCAACACTGAATGTTTTATATTTGATAGAAATTCTGTTGTTTCTTGTGTCGCCAAATAGAGATCATATTACACTCGGTATGCACACTGTTGCAAAGAGAAATTTAAAAGTGTTAGGCTAGTTGACCATCGGAGGAAATTCTACATTTTAAAAGCGAATATAGGATTTCTCTCCGTACGTTAACTACAGGTTCCCCACCTTCATAATCACATTAGAGAATCACGCTGATGTTCAAAGAACACGTTGTGTTATTCTAACCTCATGGTTGTATGTTCAAACATAGGCTTAGAAACGTTGACTTACTTGGATTTCTGTACATATGGCGAGGTTGGATTTTCCCCCAACATAATCGCATTACGGTGACTAGGGAGGCACAGTGGTAAAAGTTTTCAATTTTTTTTTTAGTATATGGTAATTCTTAAGTTCTGAATAGAAATATTACGTCATTTTCAGACTGAATTGTTTCTACTGATAGAATATACAAATTTCAGGTGCAGTATGTCGTGTTTTTACTTGCCCTAGCAAAAACTTGCTCCCTTCCCTTAAAGAAGAAGTTAAGAATCCCCATGGCGATGTAAACATTTTCCTTTAAAGTATACGCATGTCTGACGAGGGCTCACCGTTTTCCGTACACTTGGAATTAAAGTAATTACGTGTTGAGTACATGTTTGTAGATTTTGGCTTACTACATAAGCAGAGTTGGGTCAATAGATCGTTAACAACATTAGCAACGCCGTGCTTGTGAGTTTTATCATCATATGTAGTGAACAGAATGGCCGCAGGAGGCGTCATTTCCATAGCCTGTTAACCGTAGTAAGCATGAATAGTAGCTGTTGTAGTAGGAGGTTTCTTAGCTGCATACAAATACAAACGACATTGTAGTAACAATGTATGGCGACATCCAAACATTGTCCGCTCTATCTTATCTGTAGCTAGTACACATAGATCTAAACAATAAAGACATTTTATGCATGGTTCATGTTTTACAGCAACGTTACGACGTAAAACTCCTGTCCCACAAGGTGCCTGAAGTCAAGCTTAACTCGAATTTACTGCATGCACGGGCACCGAGGCAACTTCTAGAGTTAAGCTGTCAGCAAAGATCGATGGCAACGAGGGAAGTACGTGTCTTTCAGCTCTACTGAATGACCCTAAGTAACTGTAGTGGTGTAAGGGTTTCGGGAATCATACACCATGTCCTAACATGCAAATATAGGGAGAAGGTGCTAGCAGATAAGATATACAGCCGGCAGAGTAGGAATTGTTACCGAAGTTGGTTGTTTGGACCCTGTCACACCCACCTTACCTTAGCTTTGCGACGGCAAATTGAGAGCATTTGCTGTACAAAATACAGCTGTATATTGTAATAGAAACGATTCCTTATATTCTTGTCGACAGTAGCTTATGTCATAGCTTCGCTTGGAAATTTACCACAAAAAGTCTGACTGAGGCCTTTAGCAAAATAAAAACAAGGAAGCCACCTTTTTTTACCTGCACCGAGTTGTCCAAAATGCAGGAGTAAGTTTTTCCCTTTCTCCTAAGTTTGTGCTCTTTCCCGTTTCTAATATGTCGGTTCCTATCGTCCGACTGATTTTATACCTTCAACTATAATTTCAAACGTAAACATAGCCTTTAAAATCGCCACCACCATTTCTGTTACACAGCTGTTACTCTGCACGATATGGAGCAAAAGTATTAATCTCCAACTGCGGCAAAGATTTCTCATCACTGCTGCTTCCTTTAGCTCATTGTACAATCATGGAAGACTGCCAACAAGAGGATAGACAATCATAAGGGACCAAAGATTAAGCTATAATTCATTTTGAAGATTATGAAATATTAATCAAGCTGACAATTCTTGGCAGAAATTTTACGTAGCGTTGACTGTCACAATCCCATCGGGTACCCGTAGACCTACAAATGGTGGTTGACACGGATTCAAACATTTTCCTTGCCGTATGTTTCTTTCGTCACGTAGAAAAAAAATAGTTATCATAAGCAAGGTCAGACAAATTTCCAGCCTCACAAATTGCATGAATATCACATTGGGGCCTGTGGAATGCAAGGACAGCAATCATACTCTCGTGCCAAACGCATCCTCTCGAAAAAGAAAGAGACAAAACGTCGGTACGTAAAACGAGGAGAACTATACCTATTACCATTTCGAAGCGATAAATAGTATCATATCACAATAACAATCTATTGACCCTTGATGAATCAATGACAATCGTTGATGGAAGTAACAAGCCTTAGAATGACTCTGTATTGTTTACTAAAATGGCAATAAAAGTCACAGGAAGAAAGTAAATGATAAACTTATTCCAGCTTGACATAAAATTTTGCAATCACTGCTTGCAAGAATAACAATCATATGCCACATTGATAGCCAGGTCGCTCTTGCGAAAACATAAGTTGGAACTTGCACTATTTTATCAATGCACCGAGGTGGCATATGACTCCTTCATGTAATTTTGCCTCCTCAAAGATTAAATTATGTAGGGCGACCTGCCCCAACAGTCTGGCACATGATTTGGTTGTTGTCCTTGAAAGCAGTGTTATTTTCAGCTTGAGGAAGTTGTGTTATTGGTTGGTAGGATTCAGCCAATAAACAAACGCCACAAAGGTACGTCACTCTTTTTTTTCTTTAAATTTTCTGCTCAGAAGTAAGATCAAGGAGTGAAGACAGAAAATTTTCGGAGTGGTGTCAATTCGACAAACCTTATTTCTTGAGGTAGGTAATTGTCTTGGTTAAAACAATTTAAGTATCATGATTTACTAGCCCCTTAACAATCTGTATGAGGGTACGAATGATGGAAAAATTACATCTTTCTTTCTGTGCATTTTAGTGGTAACACTAGTCTGTACTGTGTTTGCATTTTTGGCTGTTGTTTTGTAGTAAACTGTATGCACCAAGCCTCCTGCTCATTTTCTCACTAATTTTAAAAATTTGAATTTATTTATAGGAAGAAAAACCGTTATATGCTGAACTGCTGGAACCACACGATAAGGCGAAAAAACGTCACGCCCACTTTCAGTCAGCAGCATCGTGAGCTATATTCGTCTGGGAGTGGCTGATAGCAGTTGGTGAGTTTCCTTTTTTGTTTACAACCATATTAATGTTAATACATCTCATCTGCGTATACATTCACGAGTGCTTTAAACATATATGTAATGTAAAAAAGGGTATCTTTGTATATTCATTATTCATTGATTGTGTTCATAGCATTTACTATACCCTTCAAGGTCAATAGGCTAGTTGGATACCATTGACTTTACTTATAAGTCAGCTGAACCAATATATGAGCTGAACATGTATTGTCATCATTTGTTTCAAAGACCAATGGTTGAAATGTATTTGAGCAGAGAAAAAGACATCATCATTATAACTATACGATTGCAGCTTACTACTTCTGTAATTTATCTTGATGCAGGCTGTTAGTGTTGCGTTGGTGTCGACGTTGACATCAACACCTGATCCACTGACTGTGCAAGACCTTTCACAGGGACATTTCCTTCAGAACGAGCATCCCGTAGTTCATCAACTTTGGTATATTTTGCCTATAGCAAAACAACATTTTACCAAAGTAGGTGGTATTCACTCCAAGTGCCAATTGTATCTTTTGTTGATTTAACGTAATTTTACCCATTGCATGAACCTCATCTTTTAAACGATGATGATATGTTTTGTATTGCTTATCTTTGTGCGACTAACAACAAGTGAAAACAGTTCATTTCCAGCCCAATGCTACGTTAGAAAGGGGCACAGCTTTGAGATTAGCTGCCCGAACTCCAACATAACAATTCTACCAGTTAATACACCATCCCTCGTTTTAAAGGTTCATCTCCCCCATAACAAAATCCAAACAATCGAAGACTTATCTGGTTTTCCATTCGCCAACAAACTGAATCTCAGTCACAACATCATTACATCATTCCCATGGGAATCTCTAAAGCAGATGAAATACCTAAATACTCTTGACTTGTCTAACTTCTGTAAACCTTGATCTGGCTTTTGATGGCCCGAAAAGTTTCTTTTGGTTATATGTAGCCTACAACAAGCTGACAACCCTTTCAGAGGCAAACCTAGGGATACCTTTAGCTTCTCAGAAAGTAGTTCAGTTGGGAGGGAGCAGGTATATTCGAGGGAATCCGCTGCACTGTGACTGCCGTTTGTCCTGGTTGGCAGAATGGGCCCTTGCTTTTTCGCGGTGTTGGGCTTTTGGGTGTCCTCCTACTATAGAGAACGGCGTGTTCTTTATTGAATTTGCTCATAATGGTATACCAAAATGTAGCAGCCCTGAAAACCTAAAGAACGTTCCCTTACACAAGACTAACCTACACCCCTGCCTCAGCGAACAGAAAACAACGACCGAGAGATATCATAAAAGAAATGATACCCGCACACTTATTTCAAATACAACTGAATCCGAATCGTCGGAACCGCTTTTGTCGACCGTAACAAAACATTATGAAGATGTTTCTGATTGGCCAGGAAATGGCAGTGAACAAGGAATCATTAGTTCCCCTAAAGCAGCTATAATAGCAAGTGCATCTGTTGTTATTGTGCCTCTGGTTCTGGTAGTAATCTTTGCAAGAAAGTATATTCGCAAAAATCAAAATGGGCACCTACAGAACGCGTCTCCCGAAAATGCAGACTCAACAGAAACTACATCAGATTCGTACACGATGCCAGACCTTCCACCGTACTACACAGAGATTGACGATTATGTGAATCTTTCGTTCCACACTAAAGATCTCATTCAGGAAACGACAGGTACTACCGAAAAATCTGTAAAAAAATCACGGGCCAGCTTGAATCCCCAATATTCGAGCCTGAATAACATCACAATGTCAGAATCTAATCGGTATGGCACCGCGATTCTATCTGCTAAAGGCACGTTGTACGGTACAACAGATGATAGCCGCCAGGTAGAAAATATGAACATATACTCCTCCAGACGTTTTACGCTGTAAGAGTGAATATACTGGCTGGTCAATCGGTCTGACCTACTTTCTGTTACAACAGCAGGCTGGCATTGTATGTGAACAACAACCCATATACTTTTTCAATGTTTCTCTTGTACAGCTACTAGCAAGGATTGAGGTGTGATATTGATAGTAGTTGTGGTAGCCAGTTGAATTCAGAGCAGGCATACATCCTAGTGGCTGTAAAAAAAATCTGTTGAGAGAACAAAAATGATTAAAAAAATATTTGTGATATATAAATATCTGTATTTACATATGCACGCACTTAGTCTGGTACCGTAAAATTTTCAGGTCAGAGCTATTCTTTATCGAAGAGCTTCAATTTTGTACATGATTCGCTGTTTGCCCTAATGGGTCTATAGGTCTGCCTTGTTCAGGTACCAGGCAACACTCTCGGTTGGGGGCAAACGCCTAGATACGATCCTAATGATTTATCTCAGTACAATGAAATCACAACAAATAAAAAAAATCACTAACAGACTAATGTGACCAGAAACGAAAGTTTCACATTTCTTTTACATAAAGTCACTTGTAAATAAGCTTCGCAAACGTCTTATAAAGATTTTTTGTGTGAAAGTGTCTGTAGAAAAAGATTTGGGAAGCGCGATGATCAAATATTGGCAAAGTTTCATTTCAAGTAAATAATGAATGATAATGACATAAAGTAGAATTAATGATTTGGCATGCATTTTTAGGAAAGGGTAGATGATAGTGGATATAGTTTCATTGTGTTGTCCTCTTTAAAAGTGATGCACATTGTGTAAACGAAACATTTATGTGCTAATTAAATTATTAGAACTTAAAAGGGAATAGTTTCTTGTTGAAAATATTGTAGTCAGCTTCAATAATTTACATCGTGATTGTATCATAGAGCTGCAGTATATAGGTTTGTGAGAAGCAACATTTGTCGAGCCTATGTGATTTATAAAAAATCAGAGTTGTCCATTTATTTTCTTCTGCTCATAAAAAGACGCTGTTGTATATTTATATTGTAGAACGTTGTACGTAGAGTTTTAAAGAGCCACGATAAGAATTTTCCTAAAATATGAATATTACAGGTGAAGAAAGTCTAAATACGGCCATTTTCACATTTACAGGCTTATGGTACAGCACAATCTAATTATTATGTACTTTTTTCTTCGTAAATGTAATGTATCCATTTTGCTTACTGTATATATGTATATCCAATACTTGTAGAACTGACTACATGGGCGGTATCTGTGAGCCAATTTTGAACATGTTGTAGCTGAAACATTTTCCTACGATTGAAAAAGATTTGTGCTCAAACATTGAAGGTAGAACCTTATATTGTTTACTTCTATTGAAACTGGATAAAAGACTTATGTGTTACGTTATTATGGTTATAAACGTTTTGATGTATGAAAGGCACAGACATGTAGCTTCATCTTCGTGAATTTCGAATAAAGTTATCTTGCACGAAGAAATGTGTTGGGTTATTGTAATTCATACCGTGATTTCTTAGAACAGGCGTAGCAATCAAAGCTAAACAAAGTTGTTAGAAACATAACTAAAGACTTGGTATACTGTGTATGGCTGATTTTACCATATTTTACATGATATCTAATCTTTTTTGGAAATGAAAGGTGCCATATACATGTTCTAAGGTGCACAGAAATGCTTGCTACGCACAAAACCGACGTCCATGCATGGTCTTGATACAAAATGAGACGTAAATCACAGACATACACAGAGAAAGACCAATTAACACAACCCCAAAACAATTCGTCGTCTGGGATGAAGACTTCACTTTATTGAAGATGTACGATGAAAGTTTGTATGTAGCTAAGCACATCAGCTTTATGACCACATGTGAGTGTTTCTACACATGTATTTTGTTGGCTTGTAAGGCCTTCCAGCTATTCAGAAAACAATGACAAAACTGTAGACAATCTGGTATCTCTTCCTTTTAATCAACAAAGCGGATTTCCTCTAGGCGCTTGTGGATATCAATTTTTCAGAACATGAAATTACATTATATATTCATAGATGATTTCCTGGTGTGTCACGAAAGAATGCTGACCTACGATTTACTTTTATGACTTTCTAGAATTTGTCTGTTCCCAAAATACACCCCTGCATTGACTGCATTCCCTTTAGCTGAACTGAACTCGTTGCTGTCTTACAACCAGCTATTGAACATTTACAGTAGCTTTAACCGCTGGAGACTTTTGATATCTTAGAGTTAATGGACAAAGATCCAGAACTCTTTGAGGGAATCACATCACCAACCTGGCCTAAAGATAAAACTTTTACAAAAGCTCCCATACCTCGATCACAAACTTCACCCCTCTATTGATTTACCTAAAATGAGCAGTACAGAATGCGCACGAAAGAGGAAATTTTGATTTGGCATGGAAGTAGTCAACTTCAGGTTCGGGACAATCAGTTAATTTAGTCGAACGTTTTCTATCTTAATCAATGATAGAAGAAAGCTGTTTTGTCTCCCCAATTACTACAAGGCAAACACGTTCTGCCAAACCCATCGCGGGTCTGGGAATATCTATCAATAATAAAAGTCCCTCTTAGGATTTGGAAAATGCCCCCCTCCCCTCGTTAGTGCATTCGCCAAACGAAGTTCTTTACCGAGTATTGCGTTCCAGTCTTCTGGTGGGAAATGATCTGTTAATCATGTTAGCCTAAAAATGTCCGTGACACCTAATTAGAACACCACAAAAAGTACCAAAACACAGCTGTGCAGGCATTGTTTACTTCTGAGGGACCTTAACCTCTGACCTTACCTGCGACACCGGAACTGTTGGACGGAAGATCGTGACATGTCCGCAGGCACCTTGCAAGCATGGCATCTGCTAGACATGTCTTGAGTGTGTAATATCCTAGTAATTTTAATTACCTGAAAAAGACTGCAAGTAGCACTGTAGCAACCTTGCTGATTAGCTAAATGACTTTTGATTGCATTGATGTCGTCATCTTTGTAAGGTAAATATCAATCCTGATTTGCCAGACGTGCTGCACCGATTGTTTTCGTGAGTCATGTACCAGCTTCCCCCGCTATAACGTTACAACTACTTGGAATACAATGGTGGCGCAGTAGTGTAAAAAAATACATTCTTGTATAAATACGCCGCCTCACAAGTAAGATTAACGACGGCATACCAGCCACAAGGCCATTCCGTGCTATTTTTCTGAGATGAGCGTTCATCTCTAAACATTCACCCGGCATTTATCTGGATAACGCCGTCACTCTTGTGGTAAACATGTCCTACCGGTCTACATTTTCCACGAACTCCTACAGGAGGTCAACCTGGTAATGGGATCAAATGGTCCCTGCGAACATGTTGAGATTGCATGTCCTGCATTAAATGCGCATGGTGCATTCGTCAGTTGAGACCCAAGACTGCATAATGCTTGTTTCGATTTTTGAAGTCTCAGTAGGTATCTACTAGGAATTTTGGATGCTTTATTACTTTTTCCAAAAAGGTCATGTTTTCAGTGCAGAATTTTTTGTTTGTGGGTGGGTGTGCCTGTTTGTGGACAACATAGCAGAAGTTATGGATCCTTACGACAGTTGGATAGTTTATGTGGATATATATAGGTGTCGGCAAAGCAACGGTCAACAACCACCATGGGCCTCCTGGCGACTTTTTATTGTGCTGCAGCAGAACTTCAGATTTTGATATCCCGCGTTCGACACAAGATTTTGTTACATTCAAAGAAAGAGTATTATTCATCAGCCTTCCCCTGCTTTTGAACATGTTGTATTTCAGAGTCGTTTATTATGCTGTACTAGTAGTAATACAATATTTATTTTGTATTTATTCATTATTAGGGTCATAATTACAATGGAAGGTAAAGGCAGGGCAGGTTCTACGACCTTTTTAAACCCGCCACACAAACGAGATAATACCAAGATAAAGCCAAGATAACTCCTTATTAGACTAGAAAGCATCAGGTACTTCGAGCATGCGGAGCTGAGTGAGTCAGTGAGTGATTTTAACATGCATATATTCAAAACTCGTAGGCCATAGGGTAACTGTCAAGACACCCTGGTAGCAAGTATTTGTTTTTAATTTCGTCACCACAGGATAGTCTGGTATTGGCAGCCGGTATTTCACTGACGCCTGAAAGTCTCATGTTTCATCATGAGAGTATCCTTTGACTCCACCTGTGATGTACGCGGACGTCAAAACGGTCAGAAAGGAGCTTAATCATTCACGCCAGGTGGCAGATGGGATCATCCCTTCAAAGCTTTCGAAGATTAGAACATGCGGGAGGATTGATCCGGATTATCTTTGACATCGTGCTTAGACATGCCTGAGACGAGACGCAAGCGGCGTAACCATTTGGATTTCATCATGTATATCTAAGTTACTTGTGATGTAATTGTTATCATTTTAATGTTAAAGTTACAAACTATGTCCTTTATCTAGGTTTTAATTGCGAAACAACTACATAAACATGATGTATGACTATGAAGAAAAAGAACACTTAAATGTACCTACTAATTGTATTTATTTCTTGGGTTTTAGTAAATAATTGATGACACAAAATATAATTAGCCTTTTTCCACAAAGAATCTCAGTCTATAACCAACATTTCATTCTCACTATTAGAAACAATGTCTTTTAATGAAAGATACAAACGGGTCATTAAATATCTGACGCCATGTGCATTTTACAAATGCTATCTGGTAAAAACAGGCACCCAGTAGGTAATATGTTATTAATATTAATAATTTCCAACTGTCAATTAATGTGTTCATGCGCGCATTATCCTCATTATCTTTAATCCCAGGAAGGTCATAATTTTTCAAAAGCATTTATCGTTGGGTAACATTGACTTTGTGTCAGACGGTCCAATACGTGGATAAATATTTTCTACCATGTTTGTTATATGTACCCATAAGTGAAATCCCCCCCCCCATTTCACACATATCAATGGTCAGACCTTTGTTAATACAACATTGCCAAAACCGCGTGGTAAAGCTCAAGGACAACACGTCAAAGTCTGTATTCTATAGTCGTTCAGTTTCAAATATAAACAACATGGACCTGATCAGAAATTATCAGAGGTTACACATGACGTCACAGCCTCTATGCTGCTTTGAATTTAAAAAAATAACAGAAAACGTCAAAATTTAAACATCCAGCATGGCGGACAATACTTCCGTAATAGTCACGTGAGAGCAAACAGTAAAACACCCAATAAACATGTTAGCATTTGAAGCTGGAGCCGATTGAGCCAATCCGATCCCTCTTCAACAAGAGGTAGTCATTTCAACTGTGAAATATTGGATAGAAGAATTTGATGAACGAGCAATAAGTGTCATGTTAAGAGAGATGTCATTTTAAATAGAAAGGTCGAAACGGAATATGGACTACAGAGTTGAAGTATTTGTATCATTTTCAGGGGTTAATTGGATCACATCCCCTTTCTTCTGTTTGTGAATAATGAATGGGTTGACTAAGTGCAGACAGCAGGCATTGCACATCAGATGATGAATGATTATAAATGACAGAAGCTATATAAGGGTACTGCGGCACTATGCTTGCCCTGTATGCGACCCAGTTTGCTAATCGATCGAATCGTCATGCCAAAAAGTCAAGCAGCATTGCCACAAACAACTGTTCCATGTTACTTGGTTTCTATCTAAGGAAGCACATATTTCTTGTAACTCTGCCAGTTCTAAGAATATAAAAAATCACTGCTGGAAAATGTTCTTATCTTAATTTTATTAGAAACTAAATTAGATTAAATAGAAAGAAAATAGAAAGAAATTTACTGCTGCATTAACTACAAGGCAACATTAGCTTATTCCGAAGGCAATCCGAAGATTGACATGGTTAAAGAATAATGATGACATGTATCAAATGTCGTACATCCTAAAGTTGAAGAGTTCATTCCTGTGGCAAACATCCATGATATCCTGGCTGCTAATGCCTAATGGAAAACTAGCAGGGGTGCAATAAATGGAATGATGTAGAATATCTGTGTATCGATTCTTCTAAACGGTATTCCTCTGCGCCATGGTAGCAGAAGGACAAGTCCAAGGATGTAACCTAAGGATACACTGAGAGTTCACACTGCAATGGTTGCTTATGTGATTCACGTATGAAGGGTTTCTACAAACCTAAGGCATTGGCTTTCTAATACTGCTGCCGTCCAATTTTTGAACTGTTTGAAGATTGATTGTACCGTAGTATGACCTCAAGCGCCACATGCTTTTCTAACTCATGGAGTATCATTTCCTCGGGTCTGCTTCCATCTTTGAACTTTCTCAGCATGCAATCTTCCCGAGCACGGTACCTGCTGCCATTTAGTCTATTTGTAAAGCTGTCATTTCCAACCGCTATAAGCAAAGCGTTATAATGTAGGGTGAGTGACTTAGAAAATCTTGCCTCAAGGATAGCTCTAAGGAGAATTATGTATCAAATATGTCCTGAGATCAAGCTTAGAAATAAATATGCAAATCACAATACTCTGCAAGGAAGAAGGCTTGGAGCAAATATCATAAGTAGTGATAACAGTGCCGGGAAATGTATTGATATTACATGAACCAGTAATTCTCTGCCATTTTTGATTCATACTTTCGGAAGTACTGGATCTGTAACTCGTCCTACTGATGCCCTTCAGGGTTATACGAAGTGCCTCAATGGGATCATTTCATTTGAGTGGATGCAATTTGTTTTTGCTATCTAATTCGTCTTCCACATCGAATCCATCAAGTCTGACACCCGGTTACTTACGATTCGTGACTGCTAGAAATTTGAATCTCACCACATTTGCAGTTTGAATATGTGTGACATCTAATGAATCTTCCTTATAGATTTACATTTGGGAACGTAATTCTGTTGAAAACCCGATAGATAAACAACAAAAACTTTCTAATGACCTTCTAAGTTTTTCACCACGACGAATGCATTCACAGCATGGCAGTATTACTGACATCAGTGAAGCTATTTTGCCGTAACGAGCCTTTACAACGGGATTATTCAAAGGATCTCTGATGATACTGCCTTGTGGCGCTTCCCTTTCCTTACCTTTTCTGCAGTAAAATGGACTTAGAGAGGACAAAGCATGGATGGGTCACTATCCAAGACGAATGAGACGTGTCTTTCACGGCACCACAGGCTATTATGAAGAGTGATATCTACTTTGGACACCTCACGGTGGGCACCTCTGGTATTTTCGATTCTAGACATGAAACGATTGACGCAGATGTAGATGATATTTACTTTTGCCATGACATCGGAACGCGTTAACGTTGGGTTGGGTTAGCCATTGCAGCAATAGTCGTGCGGAGGGTTCCCATTTAAAACGCAGTGACACATTCTTTGTTGACATGGTTTCAAGCTACATGTAGCCTTGCCAGCGGCGCAGGGAACTGTCAGCAGCATCAACTTCATTAAAAGTCTTCCGTCAAAGACAAATCACAGGAACACATCCCATTTCCCGCGATGCTAGTTGTCAGCTCCTCTGCATCAAAGCAGGGGAAGCCCATAAGCTCAAAGCTGTCCGGACGTATGAAGAACCATACCAGGCGATACGCTGAGGACTTCAGTGATTCGCTACCTGGCGAGAATTGACACCTTGTTTCTCATAGATGCAGGCAATCTGCCTGAAAATCTCGTGTTTCAGCCGGACAGCCTCCTTTGACTCCACCTGTGATGTACTCGGATGTCAAAACGGTGAAAGGGGGAGCTTAATCATTCCCACCATGTTTAGCTGTTGAGAACAACAGTAAATTATTCATTTTAATTTTAAGCAGAATTCATTCCTATTATACCGACAAGCTGCACATTGCCTTTAATATCTTTTTTAAATCTTATCTTGTTCTATCTGTTTTGATAGGATAAGATTAAATCTTGCCTCAAAGAGTTTGCTGCTACTACAGATATTATATCACCGTTACAATTTTCATGTTCAATATTATAAACAGCCTCAAGTATATAGAATAAATATGAATATCAGTTTATAACATTGTTTAGAGGAAATAATCCTTTTGACCGCTATGTGACCGTTTCGGCAAATGACCTTGCCTTCAATTCAGGTCGTCGCACCTTCCTCTCTAATTGATTTATAAAAGAACATGATAACAAGAAAACTATCATCATATCTGGTGTAAAATCAATATCACTTGATGTATAAAGGATAGCCTCGTGGAAAGTATCACCCAAAGCGGAGGACAGGTGGACGGTTTTCTCAAGTGTGTCTAATGAGAATCCCACAACATCGGTTTCTGCCAGTCCGATCAATTGCATTGAAAGCGCAATCGGTATACGTTATGCAACCAGGGTCATATTGTATTCGGTATAATATTGAGACTGAGCGATATTCAATATCCAGCATCTGCCCAATGGAGGACTGTCGGCAAAAGTTGCTAAAGTCTAGCGATAACTTGGTAACATGCCAACTGGTGTGGTGCCATGGTTCTTCAAAAAATCAATCCTTCTCGATATAGATCTGGTCGTTACTCGAAAACCGCAAATTCACGAATGTATTTATGATTTCAAATAATCAAACACAATCTGTGATGTTCTTCTTTTACGATGTACATTACACATCACAGTAAGCCATCACAGTTACACATTACAGCAAGGCATATCACATTGAAACGTTTAAACATGAAGCTTGGGCAAGTGCAGAGGGTGAAGAGATAATCTTTCTAAACACATCCTTTTTTAATGGCCTTTATATATTTTTGTTCAACTACATACGCAATGCAGTGTTTTATAGCTCTCTATTTCCCAGTGCACCATACACGGCACTACTTCATCAAGCTTAAGTTCAAATGTTTCTATTATTTAATTGTGCTTATATTTGACCTTCCCTGTGTTTGTAGATAAGTACAAGGCTTCATGAGGTCGTCCACTGCAGATTGCTGAAAGACAGCATCATCCCTCGGGAGATTATCTAAGCCGATCATCCGGGACCAGATGATTAAAGCAGACCTCTTTGCTCATCACCAAATCCCTTGATTGATGTTGAAAATAAAACATGTAACCCAAAAGAACACATATTACTTTTTGGCCAATCAGAATCAAAGGCCGACTACGCCTGTTATTGAAATGCAGCCAAGTGCTCTAGAAAAAGACCTTGTTGATTACGTAGTGTTGATTATGTTATCAAAAAAGAATTCAGGAGTCCTATGAGGCGCTACCCTCTGAAGATCGAGAGCTTTGCAAGGGTTATAAATGGCTGTGTAGAAACGGTCTTTTAAAAATATAAGGGTTGGATACCAAATTGAATACTTTCCTAAATAAAGTTATTCAACAACAAACTAGGTAACACAATTTTACTACTATATTGGGAATAACAGTTATTTGTTTTGAACTGAACTTATGTTTTGGTATTTGACAGAACAGGGATTTCAGAAAGCACTAACATGTTTATTACGTTCCGTTCATTTTGTATTTATTTTCATTAGGAGAATTTCATTTACAGTATTTAAAAAAAATGCAAAATAATGAGTGAGAAATAGCTACAAACACAGGGGGGACCACGTTAAAGGAGTATAATTATATCCCTACCAAGCGTCAATTGTGTAAGTCTCGAAGGTGACGGGGAAATTATATTATTCACTTTTCTAGAGTGCCCTACACCTCGCCGTATTGGGTGAAATTAAATGTATATATTAAGCTCTTAATGCATCAATTCCGCTCCTGTGCGACTCCCTGGAGACACATATCTGCCACACGCGTAAACGAGACTAGATTTAGAAGGAAATGCTCAAATTAATGCTGATCGCAGGTTCCAGGGTTGAGCTTTGGTATGTGCCACTTCTAGGATGCTGGAAATGTTGTATCATCTCATGCCTATTTATATTTTTCATCTTCTAAAATTTTGTCTTTTACAGCTTTAACAACAAAAAAACCAAAGCCTGTATGCCATAGATTTTCTTTAACCTGCCTTGCCCAATACAAGACAGTGCAAACTAACTCGGCAGGGTGATATATCTAAAGAAAACTGATTAGTGTATTTTAGAAAGGTGACGTAAAACAATTATCCTTCTGAATCCCACAAGGCCCAAAGCAATTATCTCCGTAAGGACATCCCAAAAGAGTTGTCCCTCTGTAGAGGTAATCCATACAACCCCTACTCTCCTGACCTTGAATGTGCAATTAAGAAGAAACCATAGTTGCAGCTACAGTCGGAATACTTCAAGGTTTGAAATGCAGGGAGAAAAATGTCCCCAGAATAAGCTGCAATGAGTATCTCCATTGTTCATGTAGCTTTCTTTAGTTTAATTGACATATTCCCATTTGTGAGTATATATATATATATATATATATATATATATATATATATATATATATATATATATATATATATGCATATATATATATACAGGGGTATTGTGAGCATATATATATATATATATATATATATATATATATATATATATATATATATATATATACTGGTGTATATATATATATATATATACACCAGTCTTCCTGGAGTCATAAAATTACAAACTTTATACATTACAATTATATGATTACATAATTACTAAACCTATTAACACATTACACATTACCTACACATACAATAATACTTAACGTTATAGTTCTTGCAACCTATACGTAACCAGACTATCAACAACTTTTGCATAGTGTTACAGACATAACGACGTACATTAAAGGGCAGATGATAAGTGATAAAAGTAAATGAAGAACCACCCTTGGCATATAATACAAATTCAAGTTTGACTTCATTCTAAAAATGCTAAAGTGGAAAGGTCGTGAATAAACATGTGTCTTCATAGTTTAATCCTGACATCTCTTAAGGGAGTTTGGCGACCTGCCGTGATCATTAGCTATTTATGCCTTAAGGGAAATGTCAACCAGTCACCCATATGCAGACTTACACATGTTTATGTAAGCTCGAAGTGAACTTAACATCGGTATGCTTTGTCGGCATGGGCATTCTACAAAGACATACGGTGTCAGACTGTAGTCCTTTTGTATCAAAATTTAACTTAATGAATATATAAAATACCTGATAGGAAACAAAAGGGCTGATTTCTCTCACCTACTAGTGCATGATATCTACATTTATATTTTATGTCGTTGAAATTAATGCAATAATAATATGGTCACAATATCAACTACAAACAAAGTTTTTTTCCGTTAGAGGAAAGTATCAGTAAATGTTATGCATTGAAAACTTTACAGCAATCCATTTTCAAGTCTTTTATTAGCATGCTATTCGTAAGAAGACCTAAATGATATAGAGAACCAACTTTTAGCACTGCCAATTCCATTTGATTAATTTAGCTTTGTTATCGAGCAAGAACAGGTACTGGTGGTAAGCATCTACGTCTACAGTTCATTGAGTTAGTGTTTCATGGTATCTGACTCGATCCGGACTCACATTTATTATCTGAACGTAGCTTTCTTTATCAAGTACATCATGCTGACAAAGACTAATAACAAATCTTCTCATTCAAAGATAGTCAATTCCCTACCACTGATATCTATCCAGATTGAAACACATCATGCATATTTAGTGTAGTTAGGTGAGAAATCTGACAAAGAATTTCAGATAAAGTTGACAACATTATCTGATATTGCGTAAGGAACACTTCTTGGTGGCTTTCATAAACAAACTATGGTCACTACGTTGCTATGGCAACAAATTGCTACATGGTTTGACGAACGAGCAATAAGTGTTACGTTCAGAAAAATGTCATTGTGTGTAGGAAAGGGTCGCAACGGGATATGAATTACCAATTTGATGTATTGGTTGCAGGGGTTAATTTAATCTAGTGCCCTTTCTTTCCTTTGGGACAATTCATGGCTACGGTAAATGTATACAACATCCTATTTGGAGGCCCCGACCCGAAATTACGTGGTGCTATTCTTTATCTAATTTTTCTCATCACCGGTAACCTCTGTATTTATGGCAGTTGAGGTTAATGTCGAGGTAGGTTATTTTTAATTTCTCCAGAGAATTCGATTCATGTTCTTGATATTTAAATATTCAAAAACTATTTTGATAAATAGTTTGAAATTCTACTGTTGTATTCCAAAGTATTGCCTCAAAGTATAAAACCATTTTTTAAATTTTTTTTCAATAATAATTTATCCATTCCGGGGTCGTAAAAGGGCTGCCTTTCATATGGTAAGTACCGTTAGTACTAATTTGGAAAGAACCATAGAGTACCGTACTGAACAATGAACGCTATATATTCTAAATGTTCGCACATTATCCAACGCATGTATGGAGTATTGATTTTGTGAGAATGAAAAACGTCATGTATTTTTACTCTGTATACAGTCTGCAAGTTTCTGGCCCTCTAACTACAGGGGACACCAGTGCTTGGCGCAGTGGTTGTATGTAGCTCACGTTCCAATGGACCCCATACCAACCTAATACCACCAGCACCGCGAACCACTTCCATCTAATTCTGACCTGATGGTAGATTGATGGTACAGTAGTAATCTCCTGCGCCATCATACATTTATGACCTTTGTGATGTGATTTTCCCAAGTAAGCCTTTATCTCCAACCGTCACACACATTGTGTACCAACTAATGTCGCCTCTTGTATATCTTATTTGTCTCAGAATCAACCACGTACAAAAGTATCTTTAAAAACTAGTAACGAATTGCCAGCCTTTTTTGATGGTACTAAGGGGTGCCCGTGGATATGTTGAAATTGCCTATCATCTTCTTATCTTTCTGATTCATACGCCAATTCGGTACCAAATCTTCTGTTCTTGCCATTAATTCCCTCCAGCCTTATACGAGGTGCCTCCGAGGGGTCGTCTAATCCGAGTAGAGGCAATTCCTATTCATCATTATATGTGTCTTAAGCTTCGTGTCCATCATAGCTGATCCCTGAGTTATCTTTGTGATCTGCAACTTGCAATACTTTCAAAACAAACTTTCTTCCCTCTCTTTACGAATTACTTAGATAGCATTTTCCGCACGAATTATGTTAACCCGACTTTTTTCGTTTTCTTTAAAGAAAACATATCTCCTTTTTGCAGCATGCTTATTTTCATCGATACCAAAAATCCATTAAATCTACTTACACCCTGCACCTAATGTGACTTCAAAACAAGTCTGTGCGTCTTTCATGTCCCCCAGCTGTGTAATTGAACGACCATGTCGCCCTATTTTTCTACCCATATTCGATTATACCGCACAGCGGCCTGCAATGCTGGCGGTACTTCCGATTCTACCAGTCTAATACCTTGTAGCGTCACCACGATGATGTGTTCCGGCGATAGTTATTTGCAGGCGCACCGAATTGCTTTGACAAAGACTTCCTCTGGTACTATTGATGGGGACTCGTCTGATACTGCCTCTCAGCGAGATTTTCTCCTCCCTTTCACCGCTGTAAAATGGCCTTCCTAGATCAAGAGATTTGAGCTCCGTGGTCGAAGATTGATGTTGGGGAGTTCTCCAGGCTTTCAAAGGACCACTCTCTGTGCAAGGAGCCGCATTCCCGCTGTCTATTGAACGAAGGATTGGATTTTGTTAGGTACGACTGCAATGATCAGAGAGCTGGATTCACCGCAGTGACTTTTCCTTTCGCAATATTTCACCCGGAGTAGAGTAATTCAGTATTTTACGAGTGCAATGTAAGGATAGCTGAGTCACCAGGGATCTAATCGCAAAACTACTGCGACACTGGAGTCTAGAATTTAAAAATGTTACGGAGAGTAATTCAATGTTTACATTTTTCTGAAGATAATCAGTGTACTTATCTAGAACATTTTGTTGGTAACTCTACCTATCCTGAATCCATATTTCCTGTGATGGAGATATTCGGAAAACAAGATCTGTACACATTCTATTGAAACTATTGGCCTCGTTTCGTATGTCAAGAATTCCTTTCGATAAAAAGAGCGCGTCGCTAATGTTCAGCTGCACTAACAACAGATAAGGCTTCTTGAGAAGTGACGCGTGCGTGAAATTTCCCAGTACGCCAGCGAAGTGCTTTGATAACCATATTTGAACATTTCTGACGATAAGAGCCTAGCACTAATGCACATGGCATGTGTTGATTCTGTCGTCATCTGTAGTAAACAGAGTGGCCGCCGAGAGGCGTCGTTTCCTCTCGCGTGTTTGTAGTAGGCGAGAGTAAGAGGAGACCAGGACACGTTTCATCAGACATGGCGGTGGTGTTGCTGATGTTAGCGTCAAGTATGGCGTTCTTCCGCACGTGTACGTCGTCTTTGGACTCCATTACGATAGGTGAGTTCTATCGATTTGTTTTAGTGCTGCATTTAGACAGCTCTGTTATCGTCCGCCCATTAAATGTGGATTTTCCCCTGACCGTGAGGGGGTAAGCTGTGCCCCGTGGGGACGCTTAAAGGCTATCGTATGGAGTCGCTTGACTTACTTCTCTTTGACAATTCATTCAACTCCGAACCAACTACTTCTATTACACTGGGAAAGCAATGGTGAATCCTTGTACCTTTATAACGTTTAGTCTTGATTGACAGAGTGCATGCTTTTTGACATAACCACCAAAAATCGCGCTAGGTAGAAACATGTACATTTAAATACTCAATGTACAGTAGTATTTTCAGTTGCCTCATGGCAAACTGCTTCTTTAACCCGCCTATATAAATACCCCCCACTTCCTGAGGCACCAGCCACATAAACCGCCCTAAAATACAGACTTCTGCAAAATTTGCGAGAGCCTTTATTAACGGCAAGCAATTCCTAAACAAGGCCTGCACACGATACCACTACAGCTGTAAGACTAGTGTAAACCATTTTGGGAAAAGAGTCTGGCTTCGGTCGTCTTGTTTATGGGTAGCAGGACCTTTCATCCCATTCTGTGATAAAAATGGAGTGGGGGTGTTCGAGTGTTTTGATAGATGGAACTATGTACAGGTCACAACTGCAGTAGGCAAAGACATCCCAAACAATAGCCAACGTATCCAAGCAGTCTGACCAGTCATTTTTACAATATAATATCTCGAATAATGCTTTCATGACAAAATGAAATCTCGATACCACCCCGTTATATTGATGTACGCATGGGCCCATTACACCATAACAATAATCTAACACTAACGTCCTTCCCATATATGGCGCGGCAACATTTTTGCTCTCTCTAACTGACGTGCTCGATTATAAGGCGGTATTCTATGAGAACCTATATCGTATTGAACGACGTAGGTGTTCTATTAAACAAGACAGATGCTTCGTGTTGTTCTCGACTTCATAAGTGCCATTCTGCTATCGAATTTCTCATAGAGAACACTACAGGTTTGTACTTCACCCTCTGCTATAGCACCCTCTTCCTCTGTCAGTATGTTAATGCTGATTGAAGAATTGAGACCTTCGGCGCAAATGAAATTGTCCGACTAAATCGAAGATACTGAGCACAAGCTATTTTTCAGCCATTGGAGATAACCATTATTAGAGGCAAAGCACCCTTTTATTACTGGAAACTACGCAGGGTTCCCATTACATATAGAACAAATCTTGTTGGCACGTTTTCCAGGAGGGCTGTTGCAGAGGAACGAGTCTCAACGGGAGGACCTGGCGGTTCAGTACGCCATCAGCAACATTAACTCCATCAAAAGTCTTCTCCCCAACACCAAGCTTATCTCCAACACACAGCAGGTTTCTAGCACCAACAGCTTTGCAGCAGCGACGCAAGGTAAGCTTGCTTTAATATCTTTGCTAAGACGACAGGAGTTTCAGAATCTATCAATACAAAATGCATGAGTGCGCCTTGCACTAAGGGTTTCGGTTAATGATTGGAACGACAGGTTGAAGGACTGCCGACGCGAAGTAGCCACAGGATAAGTCGCGTATTGGCAGCCTGTTCCTCACGGACGAAGTAATCTGCCTAAAAGTCTCGTGTTTCATCCTGACAGCGTCCTTTGACTCCACCTGTGATGTACGCGGACGTCAAAACGGTCAGAAAGGAGCTTAATCATCCCCGCCATGTGGCAGATGGGATCGGCTTCCTGCTGTGTATGAACGGCTGTACAGGCTATTCTTTCCAACTCAGATATTCACCCAAGTATCTAACAAAAATAATAGCCAGCATGGCGAATTGGAACTCACCATAGGCGATATTTCTTTTATCCTGGTAAAAAAATTAAATGGAAAATCTATGATACCAATAATGCGTCAGCTGTTATTTAACATAATTCTTTTCTGTATTAGACTCAAAGTACATGCAACACAGAACTAGCTATAGGAAAACTTTGAGTCAAATTATCACCTTTTTATCAACTGGTATATTTTACCATGATTTTCTGTATCGTACGTTTCTTTAACAATATGTTTCGCTGCTGTGAATGGCTTTATCAGGTTTGTAAATCAATTCAGCAAAATTTCCGTCTATACTCAACCTTATTTACTTTTTTCCTCTACTGACCTTGCAACACCTATTCTGCGGCCTCGACCACGGTAGAAAGCTAATCGCAAAGCAAAGCACTGATGAAGTCATTAGAGCATCTTTGAAAACATGACATTTGAAAACATAAGGTTGTGTACCTAAAAAAAAACTATATTGAATTTCGCACTTGCATCCTGACCATCCTCCAGGTGACCTTCGAGTGTTACCCCCCCCCCCCCCCATTCATCGCAGCCTGCCCTGGGACCTGATTGATTCTACCAGAACATGATTACATTAACCTTCCTTCATATCTGCTGTCAGATTAATACAAATGAGTCGCCAGCAGATAGAGGGTATTGATAGCCGCGCTAAATGCTAAGGGCAGGTGGACAGATCCTTCAGCCGTGCCTGGAGAAAAGCTCACGGCATTAGCTCCGCTACGGGACATAAATGGGGTCAATTGCCTCCGGATCATCTTGTGTGAGCTGTTCTCTGATGAGTTCAGATATCCAATGTCAAACTCACGTCAGTAAGACGACTACCGCTGGGAACTACCATCTGTTGTCGGAGAACACATGTCTAGTACATGAGGCGGGATACTTTTTCAAATACATTTTCGTTACCAAGCCTGTCCAGATCACGCTTCTAGCAGTCCTTCCACTGGTCACGCCGCTAGAACCTTTATGTCATGGGAATTTAGAACACTCCAATCCTGTGGATTCATGCGCTAACATAAACCAATCATTGCCAGACTGATAACTGTCTGTTTCAATGGTGTTGGAGGCTGTGTTGACTATTCTTTATAGTTACAGAGAATTCAGACCTCCTATATAGAGAGAATAGAGAGACAGAGAATACAGAGCTCCTGTTTATAGTAATAGATAATTCAGATTTACAATTGGTAACGTTAACTTCCCATTTTCAAATCATTTTACTAGCTTAGAGATGAACGGCTTCAAAGGGCTTCAAAGACAGTTTTACATTCAACTAAGACACTGCACCTACACAAACTGAATGGATACGCATTGCTATCAGTGAATTGATAGGGAAGACTGAAAACATGAACGGACATTTTTCAGCTAGTGCTTGAAACAAATAAACGCAGGCGGGCCAGTTAATGTTTTTGCCACCACCTTTTATACCACTTGCACATAAATGAAGATTACGATAAGACAACTACCATTACTCACGCCCATGTGTTCCTTTAAATGTCATTATTGTCTAGAAGTACATGGTAACGATGTTGTCAGGCAAGCTGTTTTCCGGTGCCTTCACATAAGTAATGAGACAGGCATAAGTGATTATTATCATTTCCTTATTTCGGGATTTTATATTTTGCCGGAAGAAACAATACATCGAAAGAGCAGCCTTGTTAATTTTGAATATCTATCTCAAATGACCTTTAGTAGCAATGGAATAAAGTATTAATATCTATAGTGTTTATGTTAGGAATCTCTACTGTACTGCAGCTACATTTCATGAAGAGCAAACTATTTTGACATTTGGCGAATGAAGTTTATAGGTTCAATCCCGGTGTTAGCTCCGTGTTACAAACAACAGCATTATAAACTCTCTAAGTGTTCTGAACTAAAACATAGTGAAATCATTATTTTTCATACACATGTAAATTATAGTATTGATTTTCCTCAAATACAGACCTTATGAATTTATATTGTTTATCAAAATGTAGGCTAATGTCATTTTCAAAAGCACCCCTGTCATTATCGATTTCCAATACGCTACTTATGGGTGGGATATAATTAAATGTGGAAACAATCTCATATCTGTCAAAACTAATGAGAGGGATAAAGATTTATTTTATTTTACTTCGCCAGTAGCAGTGCTTTGGAGATTTAGTGGAAGTTGGGAAGTTTTAAGGGTTTAATCTCTGTTGTATTTTACCTCCGCCAAGAAGGTTATGTTTTTTTTTGGTTTGGATGGATCTTCATTATATTTGGTAGGTGAGTAGCGGCCGTCAAAACAAAGGTCAAGTTCGAAAATGCGGGCTGTGTTTCTGTTGTCGACAACATAACACGAGAAGCTATGGACAATTATACAAAAAGAATTTAATATGCATAATAAATGAGGGAATTCTTTGAACCTGCTGCGTGTCATGGCAGGACTATTCAAACTTGTGACATATGTAGTTGAGAAGGAGAGAAAACGGCAGATATTGATTATATAAATGTTACATAATTTGCATAATTAATGAGTAAATGCTATAATTCCATAGTGGTAATTCCGGGGAATTTCATAATTACGGCATTTGGCAGTTAAGTGAAGGTCAACATCATTAAATACAGTATAACTTATTCAAATCAGGACCGTATTTGCATAATTGATGAGGAGACGCTAGAATTGCCTTAGTTTGTTTAGATAAGACAGGAGTGGGTAGAGAATGTGATGTAATTCATGCAAATGAGATCTTTTTTGCATAATCAGTGGGAAACATAATGAGCCTTTCCGGATCGAACACTATAAGCCCCGCCCCCTGTTCTATTTCGAACACCTCGGTCAAAATCAGCGCGAGAAGGACCGCGCAGGCCGCCGCCGCCAGAATGTCGGTTTTGCCGCTCAACTTTAGGGTCGAGTTTTCGGCAGTGAAAAACTCTCTCAGCAGCCCCAAAAAAGGATTACGCTATCTTCGTTGAAGTACACATCCACAGAGTAAAACTTATTTGAGGAGGGGACAGGGTTAGTTTAATGAGAGCAAAATGTTTTCGCTCAATGCGGACGCGGGATGCGCCGCATAACATCACACGGTAGGCTGACAAGAGTGCCCAGTTGCTGACAAACAGTCAATGCAGGTGTTACGCAGAGTATGTTTATCTGTGACAGGTTTTCCAAGGCATTTGCTGCATGTATCGCAGCTACACACAAGCCAGGAAAAAAAAAGAAATGAGAAAAAAAACCAGCTCGGGTGGTCACGTCGTGACGAGGAAGGGCGCAACTTATAAAGGGCTTTGTGATACAAGTAGAAACATAAGCACGCAAACATGGATATAAACAATAATGAGGGCTTCACAAACAAATATAAGAATGACAAAACGTCTTTGGTTAACTTGAAATTGCCCCCGATGTCACACATTCAATTTCACTGGTAAAACAATGAGTATTTATCAAGTACACATCAACTAATTTTGCTGCTCTAAGGTTTCCCGCGCTGATTTTGACCGAGGTGTTCGAAATAGAACAGGTGGGTTCGACGTGTTCGATCCGGAAAGGCTCATTCATCAGTCGTAAAGGTTAACATCATTATGCGAAGGTATGAGATCGTGGAACTCTAGTTACAAATGGATCTATTCGATAATTTTAATGTCGACAGGGAACAGACTTTCAGGCGGCATTTAGGAAGTAATCAGTTTACCAAACTGGTTCCCACATGTACTTGATTGCACCACTATGAATCATTGATTGGAGCACTTTTCAAGTTTAAATTCATTTAAATACATAACACCATTGCGATTTCTGGTCGCTAGTAACAGGTACCCGGCAGATTTATCATGTCTAGAAATGGAAAATGTCGAAAGAAGTAATGAGTAATTGCCAACAATATTAGTACGTGTGTTCCTTTGCAAGACTTTAAGGGTAATGAGTAATAACTAACCAATGAGATGTAATTAAAAATGTCATTTAAAAGTGCAAAGACAAAAAATACATTAATCTACAAAATTAAAAAGTGTCTTTCTTTCGGATATGTTCCCCTTTATACCCTATACTTCAGTTCATATTACGCTCGAACTTTTACAGCCAAGCTATCTGCGTGTTGGTCACGTATGCACGTGGCTACATATTAACCTCTACGGGACAATCTAACTTGATGAGGTTAATACTGAGAAAAATACTCTGGGGATCCAGTAACGGTAATGAGTATTCCCGTCAGGTGGAAAGGTTGGGAGGTATTTTGCTACAGCTTGGTCTGAGGCAGGCATTTACTACTGTAACAGCATTAATGACATTGCTCGTCTATGGACGTATAATTAGGCAAGAGGGGGTCGGTCATGTTAGCATATTTTGCTTCTAACACCAACGATATCTTTGACAAGTGTGACATTCATTTAGCGTAGACCTAGCTATATCAGTTCTTGGTGTCTGCGGTTAATTGATTGATTAATTATATCACAATGTTCTAGAAATACATTATTGTTCTTTTATTACTGTTTGTTTGGCTTCGGCAAAGGGACCGTATTTAAAGTACAGAAATTACAGAAATATAAAGTTAAAGAGAATTTTATCACTACATTACATCCTCTTGCAGTCGATCCTGAATTATAGTAGAAATTAACATATTAAGATATGATCATGTATTGCTGTGCGTTGCTGTTGATGAATGCTAACATTGTGATTTTACTGAGGCCTGTATAATATATTACATTTAAATTCTCTGGATTCGCTATTGTTTGGGATTCATGATCATGCAATGTTCAAAATAGGTCTAGAAATTGCTGCACTTAAGAGACCTGTTGTCAAAAATGAATTCCCGCGTGACTATGAAATGTGACGTGCTGAGCACGATTTGCTGTTCTACTCAAAGAGTGGGATAAAAGCCACCACACGTCTGACTTGGTGCCAAAAGCCAGCGGCATAAAGATAATACACGGCGTAAGAAGCACTATATGTACCCACTATTACATGTGTATATTTTTTGCCGTGTTTGGGAAAACTCCATTCCCTTTTATGAAAAATGCATCATTTTACTAAATAATATTCAGGTGCCTGTTTAAACTAAACCAGATAAGTATTTATTAATTCACTTTATGCAAGATATTGAAAGGCTATTTGCTGTGTGTAACGTCTGTACTCTACCAGCCACTGCTCCCATGTGTTATATGATAATAAACAGATGTTGAATCAGTTGAGAAATATGAGAAAACGGCACTCCAGCTATATTTTTGTCTGTCAGTCTTACAGATTTGCACAGCGACTGCAGTACTGTTTTCCAAGTAAATTTTGCCTTATAAATAAATGCATTCAAGAGATTGTCCAAATTGAAAAAAAAAACGACTGATAGAAATATTCATTTTTATTAAGCATAAGAAGTATATTTGTTAACCTAGCACGTGCAGCTAAGAACCATCGTCTGTATATCGTTCAAGTCTACCTTTATCGGCTTGTTAATTGTTGGACTGAAAGTGAAGAGCGATCGGAAATACCAGGGGAGTATTGATCTTTGACCCCAAAACCTTACGTAAGGTTAAGGTAAGTCACCAAAATATCGGATTTTTCTCAATTCGTTCCGCCTTGGTGTCTGCTATTTTAAATACTCTTCTTATTTTGAATACTTGGTTTTCCTGATTCTTAGACAAGTGCTAAACCCGTAAAGAACAAAATACCTACTGTGATGCGAGAGCTTACCATAAACCTGAACCTTTAGCGTCAATGTGACACTCCTTGCAAAGAGTTTTATCTTGGTAAAATGAACGTTCTATTAAAAAGGGTTACTGGAACACATGTGACTAAGCTCTATTTAATCCGAATTCTCTCAGAACATTCATATTGAGTCCCCTGGACACTATCTTACTAGAAAATGCCAAGATACTAAAGACAGTACAAGATTATTGCTTGAGGATGGTTAAGAATGTTTTATACACCAGGGCCCACCAGCCTTCATTGAACAGATATGAGACCCAGCGCTCGCGTCACACTTCCAGATAGTGACATTTACTTAGCAAACAAGTTCTTGGTTATCGTGACGAATGGATGAAAAGTGTTTGGGGGGATTTTAATCTGTTTTCATTGAGTATGCAGTACTGTCGTGGTTTTAAAGAAGTATAATTGTGGAATGGTGCTATTCAACATGATCTTTTTGTTGCGTTTGATTCAAAGTTCTGCTCAGATACATTTTCTATTAATTTAAAAAGATCTCCTATATTATAACAACATATCTCCTTCCCCTGTCACCCCACACCATGATATATGCGCCATAACCGCCTGCTGATAATCCAATCAGCAACGATTTTGTCTTACTGGTGTAGAGAATGCCGTTTTAACACACGCGAAGATCGAACTAATCGCTCGTCTGCTCTGGCAAAAGACCTTACAAGTTCATCTGCCCACAACTGACAACTGTTTTGCGGACAGTCGATAGATATCGATTGTTGCCTTAACAGTATTCGAAGCTCCTCTTCTCGTTTAAGCAGTCTGAGGCAACATGATTTATAGTCATAATGACACGTCTGGCAACTTCCCAACTTACCAACATGGTAATTGATGAAGATTATTATTAATTTAGTCGATAAGGCATTTAATTGGAAGTTATTGGATGCACCCGAGTATAATTTTTTTTCTTGGAAGGCATGCTGGTAGAATAACTATGTGTACATCATCCTCTCTCCTTAGGCTAATGGGTTTTTCATGTCATGTCCGCCCCCCGCCTCTAATGTCAATCAGGTGTTTAACTTTATCGACACCTTTGACTTTGTGAATTTCTCACGTAACGGTCTTTGAGGAATTCTTGTTACTATTTTAGGTCTTAATTTGACTTGAATGTGGTGCTGCAATGAAGGACAAGCAGTTCTGGCGATCAAACTTTGTATGCTCCACCTCTTCGGAGGATGATTGATGATGATGATGTGGTGCTGCTGTGAAGATAGAAAAAAGATTGAAGATGCAGTTTCAGAATATTTAGAAACAAATATATTTTTTCTAAATTGTAGAATTATCTTTAAAGCACCTACTTATGTCATTACCTAGATTACTAGGGGCACAGGAAAGGTGATCATTACTCAACACGACACCCAATTGGCCTTATCTTAATTGAATCAACATGTAAGCCTCGGAGTCATGCTTCACTCTTCTCGCTCCATTGAAGACTACGCCTGGGTTATTATTCTTGATAAAAGACACCCCATAGATTTAAGTTTCATTATCATTTACATCGTAATGGGCCCATTATCGGTTTAATTCATCAAGAACCTTCTTTTATTACCAACGATGTGATTTACTTTGATCACAATACCATTCTAGATGATACAGACGTGTATAAGCCCTCTACTTATCAATAACGGCTGGTACAGTGTGTACTGGATATTCGTAGCACCTCGACCTTTTGTGTTGATGGTAGTGAGTGTATTGGGAACTGAAAAAAAATACGTTGACATTCTAAGAAGTTTAAAGATTCCAATATTTGATATCCATATTTAGAAAAGTTCAAGCAACTTCACCAACTCCCTTTGTGTTAAATGTGGTGGCTTTAGGGCACCATGGTAGAACAATGAGAGTTGACGGTACAATTCCGTGATAGAATTTCAAAAGAAAGCCTGCCTAAAAATCGAAACTCCCTTTTCTATACGTCTGGCAGATGCCTAATACCTTCGGCCTGTTTGATATCCGGCATTTAAAAAGTTTAAGTTCGAGTACCTTTACCGACTCTCTTTTTGCTAAAAATGTGGTGGCCTAAGGGTACCATGGTGGAACAATGAGAGTTGACTTTACAATTTTGTGATAGAATTTCAAAAGAAAGCCTGCCTAAAAATCGAAACTCCCTTTTCTATACGTCGGGCAGATGCCTAACACCTTGGGCCTGACAGTAACAAATTCTGATGCGCGTTCTCTGGCGTACGCTTGCAGCATAGCCAAACTTGTCTTGCAATCTTATGATAAAAGCTCCATGCATTGGCTTTAGGGTGGCATGTCCTTTGGGATCTATCTTTGCCACTCAATAGACCACGAGATCAGCAAGGTCCTTCATGCCTCTGACTCCGGCTTTGCTATCTACAAAAAGCCGGCTCTGCTGCATTTGAGTGATAAAGGAGCTTGCCAGAGAAGAACTCCTCTATAAATCACTCAACTCAACGAACCATTTTGTACAGATCATCAGCTGGTCAGTGGACATTCGCTGTAGTATAGATTAACCGAAGAAGTGGAACAGAATACATTACTGGTACTGCGCTTCTTGTTTTTCACATCTACAATGTACATAATATACTAAAAAATTTAATTGTTTTAAGTACCAAAAGTTGTGTTGACTGATATAAAACATAACTTTCGTATCATTATATTTTAGGTAAAATTTATTTCACTTTCCTGTTACGATATATGATAGCAAACGGATGAGATCCAAATATATGATTTATGAATGTAGACAACATCACGGCAGGATTTCTGGAGGATGGCATCTATGTAAAATAGGCTGAAGTCGTTCACAAGGAATTCCCAAGATGCATGCCTTCTAATCTGGTGATTTCAGTTCTGTGTCCTTGAAAAAAAAGTTGACATTTTCAATCGTGGGCGTTAACTGCTCTCAAAGCAAATACTGGAGGTAAATGATCGTGAGTTTTTTAATGCATGGCCTCTCTAACACCCACCCAGCACATATAGACATTTGGGAAGGGAGGGATACATCTATAGAAAGATATTGCCCTCCCTGTGCCCCTATTAACAGCAATTTATAAAAGGCCAGTAAGAGTTTTATGAACAACAGTAAGACTTTATAAATTGAATCGGGGACAAGTGCAGTGAACCGCACACATCCCAGTGGTATTACATGTAGGATGGAGGTCTGAGGGCAATTAGCCCCTACCATACAGACATAGTTTAATTAGGTTACACTTGGCTGTTAATAGCCATTGGACACGCCGACTGCCTGCAAATGTTGTGGTGGCTAGCTGTCAGAAAGGCACAGAAGTCAATACACTTTACAATCTCCCTGCCTAGCATCTTCATCAATGCTTTGAAAGTTGAAACTTGTTTTGCTTTGGCTGTCAAATACATAATTTGCTCGACGAAAAAGTTGTGTGTTTTTTTTAATGTACGATGCTCTGACTCATTATGTAGCTATAAAGTTTAGATAAAGAGTTTTGTTTACTTTGAGTACATGCTTAGTTTCGACATAAAGAAGTGATCAATGAAGTCATATCCTTATTAGATTATGCCTTTTTATGTGTTCAAATCACCAGGGAGATGTTGCAAAGTTGTAAGTATGATTCGTTGAATATAGTCAAGAATATGTACTTAGAAGCAGATCAATGATCAGTTTACTGGAAAAATTGTTTAATAGTCTATCATGATGCATCTGGCGTCTATCATAAAGGGTATGTCAGATAAATATTTGCCTAATTAATGGATCTGATGACCATTTCACTCCTTCTAATTTGGCAAGGGAACTGCTGTATTGAATACGTCTGATTAAGTTAGAATCCTCATTTGTTAGCAGTTAATTACTACATCAGCTTTCTGCACATTTCTTCACTTATTACGGTCTTCTCAACCATTTGAATGGGCAGCGCAATACAGATATTGACAGGACTAGGCACTGGTACATGACTGTGTAAACTTTGATTCGACGTACAACTATTACAACTTTTTCTGAACCAGGAAATTTCAAATTTTAGCTATATTGGCGTTGTCTTCAGCACTTGAAGCAACTTTTAATGAAAGTTACTGATACGTAGCTAACTTAGGCCTAATCTGAAATCATATTTATATATTATAAAAGCAATTGCAATGGAATCTAATGCCAGTGTAAGACTACTGGGACACAATCATATATCATTGCAATTACAAAGGGAGCGAGAGCAAGTGTAATACCACAGGCATGCAACTACGGACCCGATATACCATCTGTCATTCTTACAGTATCACGGTAGCTGTGGCTCTGAACATAACTACTTTTTAGTGTGATTCTGAAGAGAGATATGACGCTAAGAGCTACCATACATCAGCGTTGTCTACCTGGGGATAATGGACTCATTTTTCATGTTGGTATCTTAATGCTAAGTCCATTTGCGGTAAGCCGCCCATGGAAATGCCTTTTTCTTATCGCTGATGCATGATAACATGTGCGCATGGAGTTTTTAGATGTGCAATGTCGTGCGTATGTGACAAAGGCCCACGCTGAAAGCACCCATGTCGAAACTTTATGGACAGTTCTAACCGCGCCAGTCCCGTAACGTCTTCTATCAAATATACTGAGCATTCGACATGATGTACAGTAACTCGTATCTGTAGAGACTAAGGTTTTTTTTTTACGATATCAACGTAGTTGAATGCACACAACCATCCACGACATTACTATTTCGTTACGGCATTTATTTCACAATAATCGTTCTTTTTAAATTATGCATATATGCCCACCGCTTTTCTTGGTACGTCTGATTCATTCAGTAAATAACTTTTTATTTCAAAGAAAAGTCGACTCTTTCAGGATGTAGACATTACATACATAGTTATTGTACACTTATGAGTCGTTACCTTCCCTGCATTTAGGTTACCATTAACGAAGCCCATGACCAAATGCACTGTAAGGGTTATCTTCTGTCCCAGGTCCCAGTACACCAAACAAACTACTCTCACCATGTGGCTAATGCAAAAAAAAGCTTACACTGGAATACAAAATATTCTTGCCATACTCACATACATAGTCGATATGTATTTTACGTTGTTTATCGTTTTGAGATATGCGTCGCAATTAATGAACTTTAAGTCTGTAGTAACTACTGGTATAATACGCCAGGAAACAAATAACATTCTTGAAAATGCCTCGGTCTCCATGCATTTGAAGATGACAAGGCCAAAGGTTTGTGGTCTCGTATCGGGAAAAGAGAGGTCCCTATGGGAAGAAAAACACTAACACGTTTTTTTATCACACATATGGAACGTAACTCTTCCTCGCTATACTGTCGTTTTGTTATGAATTTTGAGTGACTTTATACGTCCTTCAGCCAGGAAAGGAACAGCACCTGCTGTAAAACGGTATTAAATAAAGGCAAGATAATTATGCCTAGTCTCTTTCTGGCGGTTTTATGTAACTCTCCTGGAGCACACACCTGCGTGGTGTTTTACGATTCCAATATTTATTTTATATTACGCAGGACTAGAGAGACAATAAAGAATACACAGTTAAATGTGACATATATAACACGCACATGTAACATGGGCAAGATAATGGATTGCTCTTTTTGCCAAATCAATTGACAAATTACAGTAAACATTGTGGAATCATATACACGTTACAGCATAATGCGTAATAAAAAGTAGTATACATAAATGTGTCACTAAATACAAGGCCTGGATTAAGCGTTAAAAACAAAGCAGGAGGATTGTCTAACTATCACACGTGCACATATAATTAACAGCCGAAATTACAACATAACAACACTTCCTGACAGCATTTTATCTGATAGGGGCAAATTTCAATGTATATCCATGACACTGCATGGTCCGAAAAATATTTTTGGTCATGCCGACATTTGAACGTCAAAGACATTTGGCTGCCAAGATTTCTTTTATCATAACTGTTGTAGCAACAACAAACAGTAACAGTTGTATACATTTTAATAAAGGCATGTGTCATATAAACGGGTAGGCATTCTTAAACCTTGCGGTAACTGTTTGAGAACATTTTTATTTGTCAGCATGCTTTGATACTGTGCATAGCGTGTATCTAATATATATTCGTTGCACTTACTTTTAACAAAAGGTTGTAATATGGATCTAGTTGCTGCCATATGCTCCTCATCTTTTGCATATCGATTTGTCACATGTACTGGAGTTTCAATGAGCATCAGAAGCCGAGGCTAACTTAGTTGTATAAATATAATGCCACCTACATTGATTTTATTTAACAAGTACGAAAACAGAATTTGAGACTTTCGGAAGACATAGACGTCAAACCAAGCTTTATTTGTATTTCAGGGACAATCAAATCATCCTTTGGAAATGTGCTTAACAAGTGTTGTATCGTGCTATTGGACAGCAACGATTAAATGCATCTCATCGTGCCAACTAGTTTGGACACAACCCAAGTTTGCTGCTACTAACAGAATTTGGTTGCACTGGAATGACTATCTAATGCTTCCAACTATAGCTATTTGCTTTACTTCAGAACCTTAATGGTTGACTTCCATTAACAGTTGTAGTTGATAATGTGCGGTTCACGAAATATGCCTGGCGAACATTGGCACTATATGAAAGGTTATTCAAAAGTACAGATATAAACTAAGTTTCTTATTTCCTAATATTAAAGCATAAAGCCATTAAAAATAAACACATTTGACAATACTTACAATACTTTCTTCTACCCAAATCAACCTGTATACAGTTTACTCACCATATACATAAAAAACAGACAGGTGCTGATGTCGACTGCCATGTTGCTTCCCTTGATTTGCATTTCAATGGACCGTAACTCGACGTGCACATATCTTTTTCTTTAAATACTTTGGCCCGTTTCTATGTATTCTGTTGGTATCCTTTTCTTTGCGATATACATACTGAATGAAGTTATTGTTGTACTGTTGCAGCATGCAACTTGTTATCAACACCAGTGCCTGCTATACTACGGACGTCATCAGGACCGACATTCTCTGCGCTCAGATCAGTAAGCAGACGCTTCAATGTGCCTGGGATCGAGACTAGTTGGATGGCAGAACGTGACGTTGATACCTTCTTTGTCAGCTTGTTCCCAGAGTCATCACTTTTCGGCAAGGCAATTGTCGACTTGGTGAACAAGAACGGTTGGATGGATGTGGCATTAGTGTATGAGGATGAGAAAGGTAAATTTGCCCAATTAAAACATGTAAATTTAGAAATAAATGCTGTTTGATTCTAGATGTACCTTAATGCCTTTTTATCTGCTTTGGTGGCGGCATAGAAATAAGTTGACAAAAATTGAGAGTGCCGTCACCATATATTGTGGTAAATGTTGGAATAAAAAATGCCTTTTCATAAAATGATTGCTAATCTTTGAAAAAATCATAACAGAGGGTCTTTCGTTGAAATTGTGTGGTGACATTCCCATTATGATCTTCTATAATCTCTTGTCACACTCTAATGTGTCACAATTGTTCACATTTTGTTCTTAAGCCTTAATTCGGCTCCAGGAGCTACTCAGCGCACCAGCCAAGCGGCAACGCTTAAAAGTGATGGTTTATCAGGTGGAAAAAGGTGACTCTCGCAACGTGCTGAGGGAAATTCGAAATTCAGGAACAACCGAGATCGTTCTGGACCTAAGCACCTCTAGTTTGGAAACATTCCTGCAACAGGTAATTTGTTTTTTAATCAATATTCATGTACAATTGTATGTATTTGAATTCATTATAAGAAAAAATGAACTGTCAACAATTACTTCGACATCAGAACTGTGCCTCACCAAATTGTCTTTGAGTTTCGTATTCTATTACGTGCCCCAATGCGCGGCCATGTCAATGAAATACTGTTACACGAGCGCCAAACTGGCAGTACGGTATTTGCTGATAGACAAAGTAAATCTATGTGGTTAACAGTAGCAGCGGGTCCGGTTACTGACAGCTTTCTTCTGAAACCAAATTGTCTGTAAAATTTATACCTTTGGCGCGGCGGTACGAGGTTCCACGAATCTCCCGTTGAAGTTTGTCGTATTCCTGTCTGGTACCTGTGACTCTATGGTGAATCAATTCTGTACATAATCCTCAGTGCGAGACCTGAAGACGCCATCATGTCTTACCAGGACAGACCTGTGTCTTCTTTAGTGCCAGACGTCATAATTGACGGCTTTCGGATGAATCGTATAATACCTTTGAAATTGAAGAGTGAATGTTTTACCTATTTTCCTATAAAACTATGCTGAAAATAAAATGATCTTGGATTTGATACCGTAAAATTCAACTAAACGATTCATCTATAAAAAAAAAACCTGACAACGAATCAGCAAGTCTGTCAGCGGGCGACAGTTTCAACGAAATCCTTACGTTTCTGTCTGGCAGAAACATGTATGCCATACATATCATCACGTGATTGGTCCCTGAGCAATCAGGCAGTGAATACATATAGAGTTACAAAGAAAATGTTAACGTTATTCACAAATCTGTGTAACACAAATAAATATTAAAACAAAATTTGAAACTGAAATGTTGATCGTTAGAACTGCTTGTCATTGAAAATAATTCAAGCAATTTTCTGACATTGATTACTTTTTTCTTGTTTGTTTTCATGTCAAAGTTATTCAGTGAAGTGCAACAAAAACACGCAAAATAACATGTATCGCAACGCTTTTTTTTTAAATACAGGCTTCCGATCCAAATATGGATATGCTGAGCAAGTATTACAATTACATTGTGACGTCACTGGTGAGTAACCTTCCGTCAGCGTCAACATAAGATAATCAGTGACATCTGTCTGTCCTTTGTCCCAGTGTATGAGTACAATGTTACTTTACAAGTACTATACTGCGAGTAATTACAAGTACTGCGTAGCAAAAAACCTATTCTGTTTACTCTTGGACTAATAGTCACCGCTATTGTGATTTATAACCTTACGTGTTGGCCATCTTGGGACGATCAGTTGAGGTCGAGCAAATAAAACTAATTGACTGTGCACAAAATGTTTTCGTCATATTTTTAATAGAGACAGAAAACATTGCAAATGCTGTAAGTTCCCTTTTTGTTAACAGGACATGGAAATAGTTCGACTTCCATCCCACACTGAGGTCAATATCACGTCCTTTACACTAATGGAAAGGAGCCGGCCACAGGTACTGACTATACTGAACAGATGGAGTGACTGGGTGAACAGTACAAACCTGGACCCACTTAGACTGCCGGTAAATCGATTTTTATGCCCGTGGATTTAACGTCTAACCCCATATATAACAATTTCCCATTATTTTTTAAAATCGCAAGTAATCCTTATTCTATATCTATTAGACAACAGAAAAAAAAGAAAACTTTTCACGCTAGTTCAATATGCAATGAATCGTTTGATTTGTACATTCTCCAATGTTTATTCGTCATCCTTGCCTTCTGCCACTTTGATGAACGTTACAAAATCAAGTGCATTTCATTTTTATACTACGGTAACTATGAAAGCGGAGAGCCAAATCTCCGCGTATAGCTGTCCGAGAAGATGACAGACAAATTACGACTCATTTTTCCCGTACAAAAATCAATTTCCTGACCACCCAGTATACGACCTTACTCCAATGCATTTCCCGATGGTGACTTGGAAGTAATTCAACACATCCCAGTGTACCTGTGTGTAGTGATGTTGATACTTATAAACCATATTCTTTCCAAATGGCTCACATTGTTCTTTTGATTTTTAACTTTGCTTCTGGTAAGAGCAGCTTGTGTCAAAGAAATCAATTTATTTTCAACGTACACGGTCTTTTAGAAAGGAGACACGCGAACTGATCTGGAATCTCAGGAACGCTGCCAGATAATAGCTTTATGTCGTTTTATTTGCCATGTCCGTTTGATTGGAGGAACGGTTGTTCAGTTTGCCTCATACAATTGGGGGTAAAGGGGAGGTATAGCAATAGCAATGGCATCATTCTTACGACCATCTGATTTATTGCCCTTTGCAGGCAATCTAAACTTACTCTGTCATTTTGTTGAACCACAGACGTCTGTAGCCCTTGTTTACGACGCCGTCTACGTTATCGCGCACGCTCTATCCAGCCTTCAGAGAAAGAAAAACATCCGTCTGGACCCCATTATATGCGAGCAGGAAAATCCCTGGCCTCTTGGGAAGGCTTTCACAGCTGAATTGAAGAAGGTGGGTGGATCTGAATGCAGATTAACGCAAAGTACAGACAAATCACGACCAGCGCTGTGCCTGGCGATGATGATTGGTCATTACTTTTATTGTATCTGCTATGGAACCTATTCTAATAAGTCAGAATGCAATTTGTACGCTCCCATGCATGCTGAAAATGCCATTCACCATCCTCCAAAGTATTGCTCGATAAAACACTTATATATTTTCTGTCAGAAGATTTTGTGAAAGAAGTGCTAACTTGAATAGATGCTAATTTTCAGACAATCCATTTTAACACCTTATACAAGAAGAATCATTATTATGATAAATTCTAAAAGATTCAAATTCACGCTTTGTCGTGGCATAGTAATAAAGCTTTCCATTGTGTTGAACCACAATTGCAGAAAGAAAGATATGTAAAGACTAACCATGGTAAAAATCAAAGCCATGGGAAGATGGCATGCTCCATCGATCTAAAGGCATCGACTGGTTTTATCTACCTTCTATTTATATCTTCTTTACAAAACATTGTTTCACCATACATCATAATGGCTTTTATGTAGGAGCCAATAGTAAGTTCCGTTAATATCACTCCAAGCTGCGTTGCTGGAATACATTACCGAGGTTGTGGTTTCTTGTATGGTATCTGCACACAACTTGTCCAACACGTCTGGGTCACAAGATGAATGATAAAACTGACGATCTGGAACGAAGGCATAGAAAAAAGGAGAATAAAGGTGCTTGACCCAATGAGCTTTTATGGGTTGATCGAACGTGAGTTGGCAGGTCCGGGATTGTCCCTTTAAAGTTTTATAACCTTTACAAAGGCTGGACCAATACGATGGACATTATTGTTGTAAATTCCGTGCACTTAGCCGACACGGAAGGTTGTTTTGCATTTCGCTGATGTCTTTGTTGATTTGGAGTATTGCCTGACAACCATTATCTTGTAGGCAGTAGTAGTCTATAGTATTTTATGAATATCTTAGAAAAAGATATGAAAGTGTGGACTCAGATTTACAAAGTAACGGCTTTGAGATGCTTGTCATGTATTCTTGATTTCTTGATAAATGTAAAATAAATCAACTTGAAGATATTCCTTTTGCATTGTTGCCCTGACAACTGCAAAACATTCTGTGAAAACCTTATCTCCAGGTCAGTATTCAGGGTCTGACGGGACCCATAGGCTTTGACAAGGACGGCAGAAGGACGACTTTCCAACTGAACGTAATCAACGTGCGGGAACAGTCAAAGGCACAAAAGGTAAATTGAACAATTTGTTAAAGCAGCGATTTTAACATTTGACATTATTTTTCAAATTTAAAACTGAAAGAGAAACTTATTCTTATGTTGAAAACATTTTTCTATTGCACAAGATTAGCAAATATACCTACGTGTTGGATGTTTATACTTCACACCTTATACCATGAAATGGCCCGAAATTTCACACGGGTGTAGCTTTCGCACGAGAGATTGGGGAGGGGTAACCTACACGAGTTCGTGTTGCATGGACGTCCCTATCCAGGAGGCAATTCTTGCAGGGGGGTCTACTTTTGTCTAAGCAATTCTGAATTTTGACATATTTCCTTTTTTGGGCAAAAAAAATTTGGAATGGTCCATTTTGGCCATTCTAGAAATAAAACAAAATTCAGATAAAGCTGTTTTGTTTCATTCAGCTTGGGTTCTGGACACCTGACAAAGGTCTGAACATGACAGAAGAGAAGAAAGGCGGGGCATTGCTTCCAGGATCGCTCAAGAACCGGACGTTTACGGTTACCACGAGATTGGTAAGATTTTAAGCTATTGTAGTAATTTGAAACCAACCTATGTGCTTTAAAAAATACAACTTATTGCTGGATCAGCGCAACGTTATCATATTCAGAATTAAATGAGCTGTTTTTGTTGTTTAATATGCTGTTGTTAACTGTATTCATTTTTATTCATTTCATCTATTCTTTATTTTAGGTATAAGAACCCATAAAAATACACATTGAAATAATACAGGCTTAAATATATACACAGAAAGGACATACAAACAACCATAAAGATAACCTGGCTGCATAACAAACCATAAATTCAGAAGATTGTGTACGTGTACTAACAATATTTTGCCATGGCGCCAACAGGAGCCACCATTCGTCATGTTCAAGCGTGACTGGACATCTGGTGGCGATAATCTGTTCGAAGGTTACTGCATGGACCTTCTGGACGAGCTGTCACAGATGCTGGGCTTCAAGTACAGAGTCTCACTGGTGCCAGATGCTAATTATGGCTTTGAGAACGAAGACGGCGTGTGGGATGGAATGGTGCGGGAGCTCATGGAACGAGTACGTATGTCTTTGCTGACACTTTTGAACAGCATGTCGGCATGTGGTAACTAATTTGCATTAAACATATTGGAATATATTCATCACCATCAATTTTGCTAATAACACCATCTAGTGCTAGGTTTAAACTAGTATTCTAATAAAATGCTAAAGCTATCCACATTTTTTAAAATATTCATTTCTATTCTATTATTAATTAAATTCATTTATCTCCATCAATCTTGCTTTTTACAATGTTACCTTTCGTTCATTGTATAACATTATATGTATTTGTATCGATCTATTTTTTTTTGCAATTCGCCTTTTGGCGTGAACATATAAAGTATATATCAATATATCATATCCTTAAATGAGCTTAAATGTCGTACTTGTTTTCAGAGAGCGGACCTAGCTGTTGCTCCCTTCACCATCACCTCCAGTAGAGAAAGAGTCATCGATTTCTCCAAGCCGTTCATGAACGTTGGCATCAGCATCCTCTACAGAAAACCCGAGACAGACGACAGACTGTTCGCCTTCCTCTCACCACTGTCGTATGACATCTGGCTGTACGTCCTTCTGGCGTATGTGGGCGTCAGTGGAGTTTTGTTCTTCGTAGCAAGATTTACTCCATACGAGTGGTAGGTAACAGAACTGAACATATACGTTTTTAACATTATGACCCTCTCTCTGGCAGCCCCTTTGTTTATTCTATGTTTCAGAGAGATCTTTTTCACTACATGCTCTTTCGGTCAAATTTGAAATGTTCATCTACACTTATTATTTACTTTCCTTCGTACTATAACTATTTGAATGTTTATTGAAATATTAATATATTCATACGAAGATATTCATGATTATTATTTACTTCCCTTCGTTCTACAACTATTTGAATGATTATTACAATATTAATATGTTCATATGCAGATATTAAAGATTAACATATTCATATGCAGATATTCAAGAATTATACTTTGCCGTCCGCGAAAAGACTGCCAAAAAATAATACCAGTTAACCAAATAAAAAGACAATGCTAGAACATGACTTTTTTGCAGGATTAGCATCGACCCTTACGACTCCTTGCCAGCTATGGAGGAGAACCACTTCACTTTGATGAACAGCCTGTGGTTTACTTTGGGTGCTTTAATGCAGCAAGGCTCAGATATGTGGTCACGGGCTGCCTCCACCAAGATGGTGAGTGAGTCTAGATTCCTCACGACGTCTAACTACTTTTCTGATTCTATCATTCTAGGTACGATCCGGATCCGTGTAACCCAGACTCCAATGTGGAGGAGAACAATTTCACTCTTCTGAACAGTTTCTGGTACAACATTGGTGCCTTCATGCAACAGGGTTCTGAATCCCTGCCAAGGGCTGTCTCCACTCGGACCGTGAGTTCGATGAGTGACCACTGGCATGGAAATGAATGATTGTCTCATCTGCATGGCCTGTGTTGCATGACCTCATGCTTTCTCTTCTAACCCTGTCTGTTTTTCACGAACTTCACTCCATTCGCCACTGTGTCACAGGCTACAATTCACTTCTATCGATGCATGGTTCTTCCAAGTTAAGGAGCCAGCTGGCTGTTTGTTGTTGTACCTCGTAAATATGCCGATGTTTCACATTATGTCTCCCAAGTCTTCACTCACATCTTCACAGTCTACAGCTAGCGATTGACAAACTCCCATTGAAGTTCTTGCAGTCCTTGTTGAATGAATCTTGCAAATCTATGGATTTCTTTCAGCTATGATCTCTATTGTATTAAATGGTAATTCTGTCTTATCTTTTATCTAAAATGCCTGTAATAAATAAATGAACGTGCAGCATCTGCTTGACATGGCCGACAATAATACAATAATCCCCGTAGTAAACCAATAAAAACATTAGGTGTAAATAATGAGGTTCATTAAGAACAAGCCATATCATAAGTCGTATTAATTTGATGTAATCCATCATTGGTTATAAAACACAACAACGCTAACGGCAAAATATTGCATTGCCAGTACCCACAGTATTGTTTCATCAAACGATGCTCATTTTAAATGATGTATGGGGTCATTTTAATTACATTGCTGTGTACTCCGAAACACATTTGTAAACATTGACTAGAATTTAAACTCGTTAGTTGATGTTTTTATGAACAGTAGAACTACAGTCCTTGACATTGGTACATTGCTACGAAGGAAATGGATAACATATAGGACTCATTATTGCGTTTACAGAGCACTATGGTGTGTGTTCCACCCACGTATAGTTAATATAACCAACTTGATTAATTCCCCACATTTCCTCATAATTATGAAAGTTGGAAAATAACTTAATCATACCACACAGTACGCTATCAACTTTCAACAATATCAGCAACATAACGAGCCTACCGAACGTGCAATTTGAGGTTGTTGTGTCAAATGTTTAAAATATGTCTGCTGTCGCTGTCTTCAATTTCCATGATCTGTCGACGTCGTTACATAACAACGATCGCTGTTTTGTTTACACCACGTACATGCAAATTAATTGAAGTCATATGCAAATTATCGGTAGGTAAATCACCTAACTGTCCCTCGCTTTTTGCCTATAACTCACTGGCCGTGACCTCATGGCTATCGCTCGTATTGATGCTTGTATTTATATTGTTGTTAAGTTTAATTAGAAAATCTTTCCCCTAGGTAATGGGCTCCTGGTGGTTCTTCATGTTGATTATCATCTCGTCCTACACGGCAAACCTGGCGGCCTTCCTGACCGTGGAGAGGATGGTCATACCTATTGAATCAGCAGAAGACCTGGCCGCGCAAACACAAATCCACTACGGGTGCCTCCAGGGAGGAACCACTATGACATTTTTCAAGGTATTACGAAAAAAACAACGTCATCATCTCCTAATGCTTTTATAGACTACAAGCATAATGATAAACCAGATGCACCGGTATATGAACAGTTCAAAATGTCAAACATAGAGAGGAGGTTGCTAGTAAGTTACGCTGCACACAAGAATTATTCATATCTGTAGTTTTTAAATTTTATAATAAGTCTATGATCCAGATACATTCAGTTGTACTTTTACTATAGTATTTATTAATAATAAGCTGTGGACAGCATTTGTGGGGATGATTGTTAACAATCTGACACCATGGTCCGTTATTGTTTGGATTCCCTTGTCTTTCATGTATGTGATGTACCCTCGTTCATATAATCTTATAGTTATTCTATCGTCTTCAACTGCATAAAAATGGTTTTCATTTCATTCAACTGGCAATTTGCCGTTCTTTCATATTCTAGCAGAACTCAAAGGTGCCAACCTACCAGAAGATGTGGGCCTTCATGAATACCGTAGAGCCGAGCCCGTTCACCAAAACCGTCGAAGAGGGGATTCTCAGAGTTCTGAACGGAAACTACGCCTTTCTCCTAGAGTCTACTATGAACGAGTACGTCAGAAGAAAATCCTGCAATCTGACCCAGATAGGTGGACCACTGGATTCAAAGGGATATGGAATAGGGACACCCAATGGTACGGCTATGCATATTTGTGAACGCTACATTTAAGATAATCTATTGAATGACGTTGGTTTATTTGTTTTGTAATTGTTTGTTTGGTGTAACCAGTAACCCGTTGTTACACACGACTTTTGTGCTGTAAATAAAAGATACATAAGACTGGACTGTGAGGTGTAATCCACTCACATCGGTATGGAACGCTAATCTTATCGAAAAATGTGGTGGGTTCTTTAACATGCTTGAGGTGTGGCAGCCGTCAAGGACGGAACTTCCAGTTTAACGTCCTATACAAGAGTAAGTCCCTAACTAAAACTAGATATTTTCTCCTGAGTCTGGTGAGCGGTGAAGAAATATGTGTAAATCACCTTTCCCTGCTGGGATGCGACATTGGGGACTGCTTGGGATTGGGCCGAACCGAACAAAATCTGAAGCATGCTGTCTTTTCTTCCCAGGTTCACCGTTTACTGACGACATCTCGAACGCAATTCTGAGTCTCCAGGAGCAAGGCAGGTTGGAGGAACTGTACCGGAAATGGTGGAAAGGGAGCTGCCCTGCCGAGGAGAAAGATTATTTCTTTAGCAGTCTCAAGTGGGATCAGGTAAATGCCTTGCTCTCGAAATTTTCCTGATTGGATCATTTCCAAATGGTAATGCCTTATAGGAAATCAATACGAATGATCTTGGAGCGTCACAAGAATTGCAGTTGAGATTTTAAGTCGGCATGAGGCGCTATTGTGCTGCAGCCGTTACGACGTTTGAAATGGTCATATGGTTGCTTTATCTGCATAGGTGGGTGGCATCTTCATAGTCTTGATGGTCGGCCTGGCGTTGTCGACTGTTATAGCAGTGGTCGAAGTCATCGTCAAGTCGAAACAAGACGCAAAGAAATTTGGGGTAAGTAAGTTTTCACTAACCTGTCATGTAATAACTTGCAAAAAGAGAGATTGTTGAGTTGGCTGTTAGAAAGAAAAAAAAAAACTTCTAACTCGATGGAGATCTTTGTTTTCCTTGAATGTGCGTTTGTGTGTGTGTGTGGGGGGGGGTTCTCACTGATCACGAAGTTAACCTATTTGTGTATGACGTTAGCAATCATTGTAACAACGAATCGAATGTAACATTCTTCGTTTGATAAAGTATATATTTTGTATATCTTGTTTGTAATACTTGTTCGGTGTTTCTTTGTTATATTGTTTCTCTTTCTTTCCCTGTTTCTGTCTTCAAGCCTTTTAAACAGGCCAGTGATGCTATTCTAAAATCGTACTTGAAATTGGACACCTGAATCTTCCATAGGTACTGCGCACTATTTGTTTATGTTGTAATTTCTGTCTGTTTCTTTTGTTTTCTCTGTGTTCTGTTAATTCCACTGAACAGGGCTTCACGATGCTTTCTAAACTTATTGGAGGCCTGACTGATAGGCATTGCTTATTAATACCTGTGGTCCCCCGCCTCTGAATACAGAGCACCAGATGTCACGAACTAATGAAGGGTCTGCGACTTGCTGTCAACTGTAAGAAGGGAGAGCCTCTAAGTAGATCCGGCAGTCTCCGCTGTAAGCCACCCCCAGACCTCACACCATGTACACACAACCTCGGCAGGCGGGCATCCTTCATCGTCCATTCCAACGGAAATGTCGTCAGCAAGAAAGAGTCAGTGCTCTAGACCTATTGAAGTAATTCTGGCAACAGCCAATAGGAAATGCATGTATATTTTAACGAAGAATGCTTACGGCCCCCACGCTGAAGACTAAATGATTCCGTTGCTGCAAATCTTATATCTTTTAATAACATGACAAAGTTACATCAGATCACGTTCATAACAGTCGTGAATATGGATTCACACAATACAAGGGTTTGATCATTTGCGTTCATACAAGGGTTTGTCAAATTTTGCTCAGCCTGAATCCTATCCAAAAATAAACCCGAATCAACTCTTAGGATATTACAATGCAGTTTAACCAGAAACACTGGTATGAGCGGGTTAGATAACAACAATAGCGAAAAGCGCTGACTCTGTCTTGTTGACGAAGACTTCTAACAATGTTGTAATTTTCATCAACATTAAACAATGAGGGATACTAAGTATTCTATGTAGTAGCAGTGTTAACTTTGTATTCAGGAGCAGGTTAAAACATTGTCAGTAAAGTTGCCTTGATTGTCAATACCAATAAACCAATCATCATTCTTGGAAACATTACACTGCTTATGACTTTATTTGGCGAATATAATGTACATTGTAAGAAAGAAATTGTATACAGTAACTTGTGTGAATGCAGTTATTTTTGTAAATGGTTGCAAGTGATTCACGAGTTTGTCACCATTGACTACTAAAAGACATATCAACATTACTGCAACCCAGTATGTTACGGCTTTTAAGTTGGCCACATATTTGTTAAGTAACACAATGTGTAATAGCAGTGGTCTCATAATATATGTTTTGTATTGTTCACCGATGATTAGTGTTAGAATAAATACTTGATATTTACTGAAGGCTAAGCTGTCAAATGATCCGCACACCCAGACCTTGTAGTACATCTATTTAGTTGTTTGTCACTTTGCTCACCATGTACTTTTCCTCACATATTGTTTGTTGACGTTCAATGCCAGAATCACACTCGGTACGCCCGGCCGTGTTGTTTACAAGTGTCTTAAACTGTACATAATTAAATATTAGTCGAATATTTAGTGAGTAGGTTTCTCTGTATGTGCTCTGTATTTGGTTGTGGTAAGAATAAAGGCTGATTATCTGGAACATGTATGGCCATTCAGCATGATTTTGTTTAGTCACCCTGCTAACTATCGGCACGCTTAAAACTGTGACTTTAACAGCTGTCAAGCTAGGTATTGACGAAGGCCAGCTAAATGTCTTTGCAGGGTGTGCCCTTTCGGACTTATCGCTGCTTCGTGGAACATAGGATGAATGGCATCACGAGTAAGATATCCACTGAAAGTATGGTTTTAGAGTTTTAATCCTCTATATACCGGGCTTTTTTGGTCATCCTGGGATCAAGGGGGGTCTATAATAGAACCATAAGGTCTACACAAAACCTATGGCAACAACACCAATGTCAACATGATGTCATGTAAAATGACCTCATGCATATTTAAGCTATCCGCCATCTTGGATCGTCAATCTTGAATTTTTGAAAATGTCTTTACAGTGTACAAATACAATGCTCATGGACTAAAGAAGTTCATACCCACGGTTCATGTAAACAAAATCGGAGTAGTGATTTCAGTGAGAAAAAAAAACGGTTACACTTAAGGTAGTGATATGGTCCGCCATCTTATGTGACCTGAAAGTTGGCGCGGACCTCAATAGCACCCTCCCCCCGGTCTAAATAGGGTTAAAGCAAAAGCACGGTCTGTTCAAATCATGTATCACTCTACAGGCCGCTGCCCTACTTACACTGATGCAATCAAAAAGTTCTCTCGTCAGACGAGGTTTCCATTAGTACAGACAGCTAATCTAATCAAATCTCTGTCATGATACAGAGATATCATTTACACATCCGGATGATGGATTGACCCATCAACACGTTTTCCATCAGTAAGAGTTGCAGGAGAAAACAAAGCTGTCGACACAGCTGTCATTAGGAAGCAACAAAGTGTAAAATTTTCACTACCCCTTTGTCTTACTAACAGAGTTTTAAGATAAATCCACATATGTGCATATCAAAATAAGAGAAAGCCCCTGTCACACATTCATAAGTTGAAGGCTGAAGTTTAGGAGCAGTCTGACCAGATTTAAGCCATGCCTACCTTTCGATACGAATCGAATGGAATTTGAGCTAAATTTCAGTCAAACTTGACTGCCAACCACTTCTCTACCTGCTCCCGAACACCAGCCAACCAGCTAGCCATGGCCGAACCTTACGTCCGCACCCGAATGTTTGAAACATTCGGCTGGCCCAGCCCAACAGTAGCCGACGTCCTGGCCAAACGCCAGCCGACCCAGGTTCCGACTTACTCCTAACCATGGGTGGGGGGAGTTCAGCTAGTGTTCGGGATGCCTTATTCGGCTATGTGTGACAGGAGCTTAGCTTGCATTTTAGGTTTAGCTGCTGCAGTCTGCATGTGACCTTGCAGTGTCAAACTCCCACGGCGTGTAAACGATTGCGGCTGCACGCGACTGCTGCTTTCACGGAATGCATCTCAATGATATCGTGACGAATATTCCTGGCGATAAGAACGCCGACTGTGAATCATCTCAGCAACCCAGCTCCTTATCAAAGACACAGTCATTTAGGTTACATGTAAAAGGAAGACCACAATTTAGAAAGCATGTAACGTCGATAAGATAAAACCCTAATGGAAGCCTAGGCTGAAAAGTGAGAAGGTATTTGTCAATCTTTGAGGACACATGGCAGGGGAGGAGAAAGAAAAGCAGGCCAAACATTTTACATGAAGTTTTGAATTTTATTAAGATTAAACACAGCATTTTCTTACAAATGTCATGGTAATGAAAATGCTTATGTAATTGAAAGTACGTGTACAGAAGCATGAAAATCCTCTCCGTATGTGTCGCCGTGTCAAATCTAACAAGCAACAAAGGCTCCAATAAGATAGTCTGTTAACGTTTGTTTTGTTTCTTTATTTCTTGCTCCAATTTCTTGTTAACGTTTTATTTGGCACCTATTTGTTCCATGAAGAAGGTATTGTTTTCGGTGTGTCTGCGTGTGTATTTCCGACATATTGACTGTCATGATATTCAGTTTGTGGTTAGTTCTTGTGAAGTGAAGATCGATGTTTGCCATTCATAACACGTTTTCTTGTTGGCGTTGTTTGATTTACTAATGATAGTGCTATTTGCAGAAAAGTAAACATACTAAAATAACTATTGTCACACTAAATATGATTATTTTTCATAATCATTATTATTCTTTATTACTAAATAATAGTTATAACAGTAAAACAAATGCCGACGACAAATATGGTGCTACTTAAAACGATATAACAACTTTGACCACACAAATATGATGACAAACATAACGATATATAAATATAACTTATACGTACAGACGCGTTTTTCTTTCAAATTCATAGATTGCCAACCAGCGGCAACTTGAAATTCCGTTCATTTGATTGCTCTGTTACGACGTCTGGCTGCTTGATGAATGCAGTGCAAAACCAACGTGCAACCTGCTCTATCAAAATATATCAAGCTTCACATACCTACTTTAGGGGTAAAACAGGCAGATGGCAATGAAACTACTGTCAAAAATGTGTTGAAAGAAAATCTTTCAATTTCAAAACTAACAATGAAGCTAAATAGCACATATTAGATAACACCTGAATCATGTGATACAGTTTTATTCAACGTTTAATAGTTTAACTGTCATTACTTTGCCCAGTGCCATTATCTTAATACTGATTTAGTCAGTTACATTTTATTACACATTATTTTTTTACGTTACATACAATTCTAAAGTTTTATATACTCGCGAATTTAAAGTTATTGGGAGGTTCAGAAGATCTACGGATGTCCAAAAATGCTTGAGCTACCGTTGACTGAAATCCAGATATGTAGCTACGTCCGCCACCATGTTGATGTCCCTGTGACGTCATATGAAACTCGTTAGATTTTTGTGTGTCTACATGACTGTGTACAAAAACGTTACTGGACTATTATCATATGGCATTTTGATTGTCAAAATAGCTATACATGTGTGTCATCTTTGGTTAATTGTTCACTGAATCATGTTTAAGGTAGCGTATTTGATTGACATTTTCTCCTGAGACTTGTGAGCTGAGCGGTGTTGTTTTTCTGTGATTATTAGTTGTCCTAAGATTAGGTTACCACCGGTGATAAAGGCACAACCGTATTTGAAACTTATTATTATCTTCACTTATTAATTCTTCACTGATCTCGTCATTAACTTTAGACATGAAGCAATTTCCTCAGGGATCTACAAATTCTCTACGAACTCTGTCAGTTCTGATCCGGTCAAACTTTTCAAATTTCAAAAGCTCAACTTGGACCGTCGTTGGGAGGCTGTCTGAATAAAGGTCTTCCTTGTGGGCAACCGTGGTGGGCCTGCGAGTACCTCCCACCATGATGTCCCTCCACTGCTGTTGCATTTGGTCACAAAGGCTGATCTGGTGAAGTGGATAAAAACAGTACAAAACTGTATGGCCACAAAAACTAAAACAAAGCAAAGCTTGAAATCATTACAACTATAGACTGTCTGACCGTGGCATTTGAGTCGCCATTCCAGTTGCTTGGAGTGAGAAGGCTCAGACATATACAATGTTGATATTTCATGAAGTATGTTGATATTTCATGATTACACGACTGAAAATGTAAATGCGTAGCCACCTCTATGTTTAACGATGATGACGCTCAAACTTATGCCATGATCACGTGCAAGCACAATATATTACTTTAATGAACAAATAAGAATGTATGTGTTGGTGTGTTCAGATTATACGTTGCAACAAAATAAACAGCAGAAAGGCAAAAGTCAGCAAGAAACAAAAGAAAACAAAATTTGTTTGTGTCAGTGACAAGTGTTGACGATGTGTTATAGAAAGGCACAATGCATTTGACTTTAAATGCTGTTGTAAAGTTGCCGCCAGTGTTAAAATAGCCAGGTCTGTTAACTTTTTCTACTTTACCATTATGTCATTAGCAGAAGCTCAATCCTGGCTGTGCTTACTTTTAAATGTGCTCTAATCTATTTTTATGCGATGTTAAACGGTTACGCAGATCAATGTCAAAGACGTGGTGAGATAAGCAAAAGCGTGCTGCGTTTATTACATATTGTGTGAACATGAACAGCTGCATAAAATTTACAATGTTAACATGCTAAAGGGTGAACATTTGCCAGCAACTAGGCCTTATTGCTCAAACAGTAGTCATCATAGTCAGTTTTCTGTGTCTTTAGACGAGGGATAATATTAGTGTTGGTAGGCAAGACGAAGTTTGGTGAGGGTGCCATGCTGAGAGAACCCTTGAAGACATCCGAGAGGTTTTGCATGTGTTGCTAAGGGAGACACAGAAAAAAGAGGACAAGACAGAGAGTTAGATGTTAGAAAAGGACAGAGACGTAAACAATAGCAGAGAATAACAGGTTACGTATCGCCAAATTTACACTTGCTGTGCCTGGGTGTGCTGACCTAGATCTAAATAAATATTAATTTGCGTATATGTAATAAGGCTATCTACATTGTTAACCAAAATTAGTATTTAGGTGGATGTTATAAGTCGACAAAGACTAAATTAAAGATAGATTAGCCAAAAAGTCGTCATACAACATCGAGCATAAAATATCTTTTGTGTTAGTAAACTACATCCAGAAATTAATTGTGTGCTAAAAGTTATAGCTACCTACTTTTGTGAATTTATCACAAAGAAATAGCATGTACAGGCCTCCAAATCCTTTCTTACACAAGTGAAGGAAACGGGTAAACTTACCTACACGTGACAAAATTTACATGCACCACTAGCACTCTGATGGAAAGGTAGATTTTATGATGAAGTATGAATCAAACTGTGAAGAAATATTTTCATGTAGCATTTCAGAGGTGACAATGATAAGCAAAGTAAAAAAAAACAATATGCACTTATATACCCACCACATAGACCAGTACATGAACCAGTGCAGGGTGACATAAAAATACCTGCACAACTCCAATTTTACATGCACTAACCTATATAACATATGCAGATGGTATTTCAAGCTCTGATAAACGAAAACTGTTATCACAAACCTTGTCCCTTTCCTGAGTGGACCTGGATTTCCAGATGAACTCAATGATGGCCACGATGATGCCGACCACCAGACCGGCAATCAACACGATGAAGATCCCGCCCACATTGGCCACGCCCAGGGCGCTGGCCTCCTTGTTCTTGTCCTCGTTGGAACACTGGCCCATGTTCACCCACCACTTGTTGTAGAGCATCTGGATCTGCCCTGCCTCTTGGAGCTGCAAGATGGCTATGGTGATTTTGTCTCGGATCGGTGAACCTTCACAGAAAAAAAAAGGAAGAAAATGGTAAAGATTTACTATAGAACTTTGCTACACACTACCGTAAGTTGGAAAATCTAGCTATAGAGCGTTTTCCCTGATATTTCAATGACGCAGGTGCTGACCATCATGTTGGTATCTTTGGTTAGCATTTTAATGGTACAGGGTACACAACATAATTTTTTGTGTGTTTTATCGCTAATTCAAGCTTTGTTCTGTTCTGATATTTTCTTCTTGCAGTTAAAAAAAGAAAGAGCCTGAGATGGTCAGAAGACTTATAGATGTCCGAGACGCTCGAACTATGATTCATTGAAATGCAAATTGCCGCGACCGCCTCCACGGTAGTGTCCACGTGAAAACGCCGCATAACTATAAGGAACTGGATACGAGAATTTCAGCGTGTTGGCCTGAATACTAATTTGCATTGTTGTCTATATGCATTCTCAAGGGAGTTTCAGGTCGTCTAAGGACATCTTAATACAGAATTTACATGACGTATGTACCATGTCAGTTACTTACTACAACATTGATTACATTTGTCGTCCAGGGACTGCTGGGGTCCACGGAGTCAAAGGAAACTTCAAAGAGCCAACAATAATCATAAAAACCATATTTACGTCCTAACAGGCATCTTCAGAATTACTTTTCGTCCTATGGGAAGAAGGGTGACATATCATCGTTATGTTTAATGCATATTTGTTACAAAATTACCCATATTAACAAATAGTACAGCAGTACAATCCCACGGGATGTCTGCATCTATCACAGTTCTAACCTTCAGTATCACGGCAGGGCCCTGGCAATCAGAAGGAAGTTTGCATTCACACCTACCGCCCCGCGTGGTAAGAAGGGGGCCATGATTTAAACTCCTGTCAGACCAAGAGTCACCCCTACTTAATCCCTTCATCAATCCACGGCCTTCACACCTGAGCCACACCGTTAAACATCTTACCCTCTGGAGTACCGATGCCGTAACCCTTGGAGTCCAGCAGCCCTCCCACGCGCGTGAGGTTGCAGTTCCTGTGGGTGAAGTACTCGTTCATGGCAGACTCCAGCAGGAAGGCGTAGTTCTCGTTCAACACTCGGTCGATCCCCTCCTCCGTAGATTTGGTGAACACCGACGGTTCCTGGGAGCTCATAAAGGCCCACATTTTTTCGTACGTGGGAATTTTCGAATTCTGGATGGAACAATACAATAAGTTTGATAAGACTTAAAAATTCTTGTCTGAAGGTTAATTGCAAATTTGAAACATTGACACAAATAAAGAAAAATGGTGGTATGGGGCATGTAGCTACTCTAATTTCAATTGCTGATACTCTAAATCTAAACTTTTCTAAAACTAAAATTTGACTTCTGTTTTTTTTTTTACAAAGGACCGCACTTATTCTGTCATGTGTAAATAATAAAAAATGGTTTATTGGTCAAACATTACCCGTACAATCGCAGCCTTTCATAGCGCTGAATTGATGCAGGGTTTACAATATACAATACAATACAGGGTTCACATAATACACATATGTTTTGCTCCACTTTTGTGAAACTGTCGCAAGGGTCTGTGCGGCTGCCATTCGGCGCCACCAGGTGACCTCAATACGACTTTCCCCAACCGAAGTTAGGTACCCATTCACACCTGGGTGAAGTGAGGAAAGTCGTGTAAAGTGCCTTTCCCAAGGGCACAACGTCGGGGCGCATGTCCGGACATGTCCCGGGTACGACTCGGGATCGAACCCGGGTCTCACCGTTTCATAGTCGAACGCTATACCACTACGCCACCCGACGCCACGACATGGGATATAACGTTATACAAGTTGATTTTATTGCAACTGAAAACGATGCATGTCTGTTCAGTAATTTCATTAAGACCAGAGGAGGTTTTACAAAATCCGATATTCCATATGTCAAACTTGTATTCTTAGCCATGCCATTGAACGGCGGTCTTTTAATACAATTTAGCCTGTGGTAGTATCTACTGATGTGCAACTGTAGGTTTAACGGAAATCAATTTTCAAGTCCATGGTAGACACCGTGGTTACAATCTAGGATTTAAATTAATGTTATAACCTGATGTAATATGTAATTTGTCATTTTATTAGACACATGGTTTATTACTGTTGGTACTAATGGTGAAATTAATCCTATAGATTAAAATTTAATTTATTCCTTTGTAAAATAGTATGGATAACTTGGTCCAAAAGGTATTCAATTCGTGTTCCACCAGGGATTAAGTCGTGCTTAGTCTTCTTGAAAGGCAATCACCAAAGGTAAATGGAAAGAAACCCACCTTGAAGAATGTCTGGGTTGCTCCGAAATCCAAAGTTCCATACTTTATCCTCGTTTGCTTCGCTAAATCATCTGCTGACTCGATAGGTGACTCCATTCTCTCCACGGTTAGAAAAGCCGCCAGGTTCGCGGTGTAGGAGGAGATCATAATCAGCGTGAAGAACCACCACGCTCCGCTTACAAGTCTCGTGGACAGCGCCCGCGGCATGATCTCCGAACCTTGCTGCATGAAGGCGCCGATAGAAAACCACATACTGTTCAGCAGTGTGAATTGGTTCTCGAGATACTCCGAGTTGGGGTTACACGGATGAGGATTGTACCACTCGTAGGGGCTAAATCTCGCGAGAACAAAGAGGACTCCGCTCACGGCGAGGTACGAGAGGAGGATGTACAGCCAGATGTCGTAGGACAGCGGGTTGAGGAAGGAGAAGACGCCAGGGTTGGTTCTGTTCGGTACGCGGTACATTATGGTGACACCCACGTTCATGAACGGTTTGGAGAAGTCGATGACTTGTTCTCGGATGAAGCTGATGGTCAGGGGAGCCACGGCCAGATCAGCACGCTGTGATAAAACAATTGTTTCAGAAAACGAACATACATATTGTGCCAGAATGAGCTATGTTTATACCACAGCAGACAACGAAACCTTCCCACAATGCATACCGGTTTCCGGCCCTTACTATACGTTAACCGGAAGTAACATACATACAGAGATTGGCAATGAAACACTTTTGTGCCATTGTAAAAATCATCATTTACTTATAATGGCCTTCAACAGGACAAATTGAGTAAAACTATGATGAAATATGCGCACTGACCTGATCTATGAGCTCTTTCACCATGCCTGACCATTTCCCGTCCTCCATGGGTGCGCCATACTGCCCATCGGGCACGAGGTATATCTCGTATTTGAATCCAAGAATGGCGGCGATCTCGTTGAGTAAGTCGATACAAAACCCTTCAAACCTGTCGTTACCCAGCAGCTCTTCGTCTGACCTCTTTTGCATGACGTAAGGTTTTTCCTGAAGAATATATATGAGATACTCAAATCGTTGAGGTATGGGGAAGAGGTAAGGGTCAGACAAAATATATAACAAAGATACAGAATTTAAAGTCCTAATATATCTATACACATAATTTTACACATACAAAATGATGCATTTGACATTTAGTTGCAAAACTGAGGTCTACGTATGCATATTGGATTGGTACCTTCACCTAAGAATGTTACCAGTCAAATAAAAAATACATTAGAAAATCCATGGTAGTTGAAAATGTAGATTGACAAGTAGGTTTCGTACTTACCAAAATGGTGGTGACGATGAGTGTCTTGTTCCGTAGAGAATTGGTGACGTTTGAGCCTGCCAGCGACCTGTCGGTTATGTTCAGTTTCTGTCGCTCTCCTGAATTCCAAGTTCCAATCTAAATAAAGAGATGGGCCGATGGGTATAGTGATATAAGATACCCATGAGGTGGATTGACGATAAGCGAAGAGTATTATCATCATGCCCATCAACTCACCGAGTGTATACTTAGTCTTATACTGCAGAAGACTGAAATATTATCTAGATTGATAAGATTGATTGCATTCATGGCACGTTTTCATTCTCATGCTTTCCATTATTCAAATCCTAGTTACTTTTGGTATCTTTTAATGGCAGCTTCCATGCTTCGTGAAGGTGCCTCAGGAGACAGTACGCACTTCAGTTTGAAGTAGGAAATATCCACATGGAAATGTTAAAAACATGTTGAAACACAAAGATTTCTTTACAAATGAGGAACCTTAAACTTTGACAGACCACAGTACATCACGACTGCACATGCGCACTCGGAACTGTGAGATGGCTTATTACATACGCACGTACAGACCGGCAGATAATATATTAACAACTGTTACATTTACTGATATCGATGTACATACAACAGTCAGTACCTTTGTCAGCCCAGCTTCCCTGAGTTCCATGACATCAAGGCTGAACTTGGTTCTCTGTCCATTACTGTCGAATTTAATCCGACCACTCAAACCGTCTTGTAATTCCGCCTAGGAATACAAATATATTTAGATACATGGACTACAGGATATCTTCATTGAATAAAATATTAATCTATCGTGTATCTAACACCTTTTATTTCTATTTGTTTGTTTATATGTTTGCTACGTTGTAACTTCTTCCCACGGCCACGTAAGTCAATTTCTTATATGTGCTTGAATATACTCAAGCTCTGGTCTTCGGGACAATTGTCTGAAGACAAATTAAATATTGTTGACCAAACAATCCAAAAATTAGTAGTACACTGGTTGTGTATAGAAAAGTCCGATACGATCTGCCTTCTAGCTTGACGCTACACCTGAAAAATTCAAACAAAAATCATTCTTACAATTTTCAGGTAGTTGAGCACAGTATGGCCGTAAAGCCACGCTTTCCTGTTGTCGCACGATAACTTGCTCAGCGAGATCTCCTGACCAACGTCGGATCCCTCCAGTCCAGCCACGAGCACGTAGATAGCGTCAAACATTAGAGCAACGGACGTCTGCGGAAAGAGAACAAGAGCAAAATTTGTATGACACCAATCATACATACAGACACCAGACAGGCCCTGACCTGGAACCCCCGAGGCAAGAGAAGGAGGGCCGTCCTAGAAACTCCTGGAGGTGTGACACGGAGAGGGAGCTGATTGGACTAGGGGTGCACTGGGAAGAGGTGGAGAGGGAAGCCGAGCTGGATGGAGGACGGTCATGCGGCCATGGGCCATGGGCTCCGCATGAGGCCAAGGGCCCAAGTAAAAGTAGTAGTAAGTACATCATTCATACATCAACAAGGTGAATAATCTTCCTGAAGGCTTAGTGAATCAGATAAAACCAATGCTTGGGCACTTCAATTCTTTCCCTTTTCTTCCATGAAAACAATGTTTTGAAGAACAAAACTCTATATCATGAAGGTAATAATAAAACTGTATATTGCGATGATTTTGGCATTTTCTGTTTTAATATTTATAAAGGTATAGTAAAATGCCTATTTTATAACAATATAATAGACTAGTGTAAATGTTGAAGACTGAGAGGCGTACCGTGAGGCCATCTTTAATGGTACCACTGATGACGTTAGATGACTCTCGTACTCTCGTCCAATCACGAAGGACCTCCTGCACTCTCGGGTTATTGTTATCGACCAACCGAAACGCCGTCAGGTTGACGTCACCATGTCTATAGTTCTCCAGATCGATCGTTGCTAAATCCTTTAGAAGGATTAAAGGTAAAGGTTAGGGTCGATACAGATTAATCTCGATAGAAGGAAAGGCGTGACCAGCATTCAATGGACTATGCCTCGGCAAAAAAAGGGGAATTATGTAACATTAAGACGATACAAAATAATAAATTTATTAAATAATAAAAAATAAAGTTGAATCAACCCTACTCCATTGCAAAGAAATGGCATTCTGGAAGTGGAGGTGCCAAAATATTATACCATACAAGTGTGTTTAAAAGCTGGAAACACAGCTGTCAGTCATGTTTGTTTACATTCGTGTAGTTGGTGGTGGTGCCATAAAATATTAATATTGTTTTAGTATAACTGAATGCCATAATGTAAATTTTGCAACATGCATGTAAGGAAACGATAGTGCATGTCATAAAAAAATAGATTTTACTAGGGTGTGGGTTCTTTCAATTGATCCATTTTTCGGTGACCTGCTTGACTTTCCATGCCCAATGTCATTGACCAATGTCAAATTAAAGCCACGCGTAACCAACAAATGTAATCCTGTGCCTGATAGTCCCATTTTGTTGAAGTAGTAGTCGCAGTTTCATGCTTTTATCTAAATGCATGGTATATCGATTACCGTTAGTAGTTGAGGGAAAGCCTCAATTGTTTGACGTTACATTTGATGGCTTGGTGATGCCTTTGCAGGCAATGCCTACAAGTTCAATGATACCGTAATGTGCCTACAAGATAGTAGTGTAATGTAGATATTGACTTTCTACATCAGGGACACAAATAGACAGTAGTTACATTTAAGGCATTATTGTTAAGTACAGAACTGCAAACTGGAGAAATGGAGTACAGAAAATCAATGTTCATTACAGCACGGGAGAAGAGAATCCACTTACCAAAGAGGTGACAATGAAGTGATAGAAATGCGTCATCATGCCTAGCTGTAGAGCCTGTGGAGAAAATAGTTGTGTAAATTTTGTCTGACCAAAAAGAAACTGCACTTAGGTACTGATTGAAGGGCTTTCGACGAAAGATTAGGAAATGCCCCAATCGGGGTGTGAAATTGGCCTTGACTGTGAAAGCATTTTGATAGGGTCTTACCATTAGATGGCAAACGATTCGGAGAACGTGCCAAGGTATTCATCTCTGGAATTAGAATTTCAAACTGCCTCAGGTCCAGGCAATTTAGCGATATCTGTGCTATCTTGGAGGGACATGCAAGCAATTCTGTCTTGGCTAAGTCTCCTTTCAACATAATGTTGATGGTATACATTAATGAATTTGGAAGTGAAAAGATAGCTACCTTGGCTTATATCATTGCCAGTGGTTGGTTCTGTTACAGCCTGCTTTAAAATTCTACGTTACCCCTGCTTCGCCCATTGAGTCAGTTAGTCAAGTTTGCCTAGCTTGGTGTTTCTGAATTAGGGAGAAGAGCTACTGCTGTAGTCAGCGATAGTTCAGTGCCTAGAAGTGGTCCTTGTGGCTTTGCACTGAGCAAACTCGTTAAAAAAATCAACGGCCAACGACGAATATGACCTCGCAGTTATATACTTGAATTGAAATAACGAAATAGTTCCGTCGTTTACCTTGTGCAGAACCCTGGGTAGTTTCTCGTATGATACATCGATGATGATGTTATTGCTGCCGTCAAGTTTGCAGTCTTTGAGCACACCTTCTCCATCCTCCCTCCGTAACTTTCTAATCTTCAGTTCCATCTTTGTCCTCGCTGGAGCCTTCAGCAGTTCCTGAAGTCTTATCAGAGCTGCATCAAGTACAAAATCATCCTGTCTATTAATATTACTTAAATGTTTGAGAATTCGTTCCATGCCGAGCAGCCATACTTGATAGACATTCGATTAAGTTCTGCGATACCTTACAAGTCAGTTTCTGCCGGTTCGTGGCAAACACCACTCATCATGTTGTCCACCTTTAACGTATAATCATCAATCTGTGCCAGGCCCGTATTTAGCCTTATATTGTGAAAACACCTTTACGGATGGTACTTCAAGATCTAATCTACAAGGGCAAATATAATAGATGATTCAACTGGTAGATAATAAGATCGTAATCAATACAGTACAGGGAGAGATTGGGATCGGAGTCCTTCAGTAGAATCACATTTCCTACTATATATACTATCGGTAGGGGATGTGATTCAATATATGGTAAAATATATGGTGCAATCTGTGTGATGGTAATTAGAAATGCGGTGATTCAAAACGTACCGTCGTCGCTGTCATAAAGAAGCGCAACTCTGGTCCAGCCGTAGTAGTTGACCATGTCGAGTATGGCCTGAGATAACATCAAGGCGTCCGGATACAGGTTAACAGAATATCTGTCTTCTGTCTGTAGAAAATCAAGAAAACACTTTTAATACATCATCAGTTAACATTATTACGATGCACCCAAAGTGAAAGACGTACAAAGTACTTTTACAATAGTAAAATGTTCAGCGGCAATTTATGTCCCTGAATACGGCATTGCTGATATAACGATGACTCGGTATTTGTATTACCTGGTCAGGGTTCCAGGTTGTCTGTATATTGGGTACGGTGAGTGCGGTGCAGAGGGACTGGACAGTCGGTGATGATCTGGGCGAGGAAGGACCGACAATAGCTGCAACTCCTAGAGTCAACTGAAAGCAAGCTAAAGAAGAAGAAGACGTGAAAGAAGTTCGAAGAACTCATTTCTTTGATCACTCTTCAATGCCAATTAAAGTTTACTCCGTGAGCAGTTGATCATAGGTTGCACAAACTTTCTGCAACCTACGATCCATTGCTCATCGAGTCACATGTGTCATCTGCATAACGTGACGTCACAGAAGCGTTAGGTTGCTCATTCCTTGACAAAGACTGGAGTTGTACAGTCTAAAATTTGGGTAAGTCTAATTTCAAGTGTTGGCAATTACAGTTCAAACTTGCTTCATAATGCAATACTAGTTATTGAAAAAGCGCCATTCTTTTTCCTCAGACTGCGGTTGGCAGTGTTATCATTTTTTTGTGTAAAAGAAATGCATAGGTTATAAAAAAGATCTAGGTCCAGAAGGTAAGACATATGATACTCTCCTCTTAACATCCTAACACCCACACATTACAGAAAATTGGGGTCTTTTGTCTTCCTCTGTCTTCAAGAAAGAAGTCAAACCAAGTAGGTTTTAGGAGTAACGGTAGTTGTTTTATTTCTTGTGTGTAGTTATGTATTACTTGCTTGTACTTATATCAAATGTCCCTTTGTATTTGCAATTAGCCCTCGGGCATGAATTTGCAATAAACAATTATTATTATTACTATAATAAGGAGCATACCTGCCCTAGATGCCTCGTAGCTGTCGTTGACTTTGATCTGCTGAATATCAGAGATCAGGGTTGACCCTGCCAGAAGGGTCGCGTTTTTGTTGATTTCGTTCATGGCGAACTTGAATGCCACTTCCTCGTCAGTGAACGGCATTTGCTTATTGAACAGGCCACCTGTAAAATGAAAATTCATCAGAATCTATAAGTTCCTTTGATGTGTTATCCTCTTCCTAAGTTCAAAACAAATCGGCCCACTGCAGTTCCAAAAGCTTAAAGGGGGCCCGAACTGACGGGTCCTCACGTATTAATGAGTCCATGAGCTATCTACCAGCCAGAAATCATGATTATATAGCATGTTCATAACACGTGGGTTATGGTAATAGGTTATATAGCATGGATAGATAAAACGACGAGGCTTCTTAATATTTTTTATTAAAGCATACGAAAAGAAATATAAGACAGCGATGGCGACGCACCCAAGTTATACAACTTATATAAACGCCGCCATAGAACATAGAATAATTAACAAAGATATAACACTACATAAAAATAACAAATATGCTATTCGAAATATTTCAGCTAAATATTTCAAAATCAGCAGACCGTCTCCGTTAATGCATATAAATATATGTCTACTTCAAGAAACAATACATGTATTGTTCTTCACAAAGATCAAAGGAAACAAATTAAAATTTCATGTAGTATAACTCGCTTGTATCACTCTAACGGCTGCTAGTGCACTGTGTGGGACTAAACAAAAGTGAACTAAGGTGACCCAAAAAACATTGTGATAAATTCGATATTCCAACACCTGTTACTACTCAATCCAATTGAAACTGCTATAGCAGTACTTTCGGTCGCATGATAACTCTAAAACCGCAATGGCCTACTTTATACAGTTAAAGCCATTAATAGACCACCATATGGGCGTCTATATGTTAAGGCTCATTGCGTTTTACGCATTCAATTTCTCGCTTGCAACAGACAAATATCCCCCACCATACTACTTTTTTTGATTGAGAGCCTGAAAGGCGGTTTCGTGAGTTACCAATTCGTCTGTCTGACCAACGTTAGGTAGAACGGGAACGAACATGATTTCAAAACATCACACATACAAATGTTCTTCTTTACAGGTCCATTAAATGGTCTTAATTTAACAAGTAAATTTGACACAACACAGAGTGTCAGAGTGTATTTTTCTATAAATGGCACAAACAAGTAATGTCTAAAATAAGTGATGATTACGCACTTGAAACCTTTTTTAAAGTTTGTTCACCCTGTCCCGATTCTAAAAGGCAAGGCATCCGGAAATTTTGTCTGTTTGGGTAGAATTCCAAAATACTTGGCCAAATGGACTAGTCTGGTAGTTATGTTACTGTTTCTAGGTTTTATCTGGAAAAGCTGTTAACATTCCTCTTCTCATACCAGCACATATTACCAAACATGGGGTAAGCAATTCATCTTAGAATTACCAAACAGACTCATGTTTCAACGATATCTGTTTAACTAGTGGCAACCCTGGTATCATAACAAAACACATGTACAGATTACATTTCATTGCTACAACGTAAAGCAACTTAATAATATGTTTCTAGTATGTAATCGTCAAAGCATAAATTTCTGGATAGTCTGCATTACTTAAGCTAATCCAAGTGGGGAAAAGTCGAACCAAAACATCTTATTATCGATAAGCAGGAAAGCTATTGCTATTAACTACCAACTCTGGAGCAAAAGCATTTGATGAATAACATTTTGTATGATTCAAAATCGTATCGAAACGATCCTTGAACATCACGTAGTTTTCATGACATTTCGAACAGTCAACATGGCAAACAGATAAAGTTGTACAAAAATTAATTCAAAATATAGTTCTACAAAATTACTTCAAAATATTACCAGAAATTCAGTTTTCAATGTAAGAAATTAAAAAAGGGTTATTCACGTGCAAATATCTTCTCGAAAAATACATTTTTTTGTTTGAAAATATCTTTATAAGATGTTTCAAAACTTCAGCTGTGCTGTAACTAGTTTTGTATTGTTCACACGTCTGCCAGATAATGGTATTACCATCACTAGGTGATGTCAACCGAATCAAAACGCACTTCGCAATTAAGAACCAAGCAGAATGCTCGCAGGTGATCCCATTACACATTTGGAGGCGGTCTCCTGTGGAGCATAATCTGACGCCATTTTCTTCATGGCTGCTGAGTTCGCGCTATGATGGAGTCAGGTTCCATTTATAACACAGCATGCGCTGTCCCAAGATGTCTAACATAGACACCACTAACTGTGAACCAACCCACGCAGCGTTACATTATACAACAACAGTGTCACCACAGAAAGAATGATATTAGACAATACGGCATAATTGAGACGTTACTGTTTGGGCAATACGATCTACACCCAAAAAATACTAGAACCGCATGTTTTCTTTGAAAATATACATATCTGCAAAAGTTTCTAAAATGGTCTTTTTAAAAGCAATCTTTCAGTCGATTATCATACATGTATTAACTTTGCACACATATTCTTTGTTATATATTATGTAACGTTTGAAAGATTACAATGTCATGTTCTTTCGTCGGTTTCTCTTGGATTCACGAAAAGGCTTCATATAAACACCTGGGATTTGGGGGCGTTTTTTGCAAATTTAAAAAAAAAAGAGAAAATACTCTAATAGACATATAAATTGTCCATTTCATTTAAAAAATGGCGTCAATTTCTTTTTAAATATCCTTGGCAGTTAAAAATAATGGTTCAATTTTACCGGAGTAACATATAATGTGCTAATATAACCCGTACTGGACTGATCCTGGCGTTGACCTTTTGGCGAGCTACAAAAATCGATCTCCAGTCGGATATTGAGTCCCCGATCCTACTCCGTTACAAGTTGGAGCTTCATGCTTGCTTTGGGTATCGACCCGCCATGTCTGCCCTATCGAGTTCAGTCAACTCCAATCGAAGAAGAAAAACGTCTGGCAGATCCCATGTCACAACGCCAGCCATCAAACACACTCTGTCTCTTTCAATATTGTCTATATCGTTTGTTTGTATCCACATTGTTGCTTTTATCCAAGTTGACCGTTGTCTATTTCTATGAGTTGTTGATGTTAAAAGTTTCCTCTTAAAGAATATTACGCATTGTTTATTAGTAAGAACTCTTGTCCTGCGGCTGCTAACATATGTTGGGAAGCAGATTCATGTCCCCAGTGTTGTGCCCAACATATGTTGGGAAGGCTCGATTTTTTCTCATGCAGGTAATCCTGATGTTATCATGACATCTTAGTAACACTGTAGACTAGTAAAACAAAAGCAGTACCCTCTATTCCAAGAGAGTCGGAAATCCCCAGCACAGGGAGCATGTAATGCATAGAATTTCTAGAAGGACAAGGGCTAACCCTTGGTATAGATACAGAAATGCCTGTAAATTCTTTTATACGAATGTAACATTTTGGGTGGTTATTTATTGCAATTCTAATTATCATCTCTGCGTTTTCAAACCCTGTGTTATATTGCATCAATGAATCGCAGGTGTTAGTGCCTTCATGCAATCAAGCAAGGGATAGCCGACATGATTCCCGAAATAAAAGACTTGAACCTATCCAATTTCTATTGCCATTAACCTTGACCTGGGCATTTCACCCTTCACGGTACAGGCCTGTCTCACTTAATCTCTTCTCATCGGATATCTGGCCTTCGTGAAAACAGATAATTGACCTTTAACCCCGATGTAATGAGTACGCGTGTCTTGCGTGTGCAAGGAGCTCCCAATCAAAGACTCTGAGACGTGCGACGTGCGTCTTGGACCGAACTCCGAGATAACGACAAGGAGTTAATTTTTCAGGGCGTTCAAGGAGATTTGCCAGCTGCTTTTATTGGACACAAGTAGTGCCCTCCCCAAAACAGCTTCTACAAAGTCAACAGTCTTTTTATATTCAGGTTAATCCATTGACCAGAGGAAATACAACACAACTTCATTTCTATTGACATTTCTATTACAAATTCATGAAATTGATGTTTTTATAGAGTGGAGAATCTTAGTTAAAAATAAGAATTCAAAGCAAGAACAAAGCTTCAAGTAAGCCTTATCTGAGAAATTTGGCTAAGAAAAACACCGCGATAACGCTACGTGGCTTCTGTCTGCTATCACTAAACAAGGATGTCAATCCAAGGCCGGCACGACAGGAAGTTAGTATTAACAGCTTTTTCAGAATTACCGTAATGTTTGTTACATTTCCTCCTTAGAGGATTCTTAGCGTAACAAGCACAAATCATTTTGAAAATAACAAAAATACTTAGGATTCATGCAAAATGAACGTATAAGAGAGAAAGGTTCCAATGCTAACGTTTGCTGGTTCCAAATATTAAATGATATTAAGGGATTACTGGCTTTATATCCTAGTAGAATTCGTGTCAGGAAACAAGTCAGCTCTAGATAATTTCCACTCGAAGATCCCTTACTTAGCCTGACATAATTTCCGGAGACCCCATTGAGAAAATTACTTTCTCCCTTCTTGACCCAAATAATTATCTTTCCCTTATCCGGCCACCAGCTGATACCATTCAGATATGTAAACCGTTCTTTGTGTGACAGCTGCGTGCACGGCATGAAAGAAAATTGCCCCCTGTTTGTTTCTGTTTTCAATTGCTTCTTTTCGTTTTCAATCTGGAAAGAAAATTGCTTGGAGCCTTTGAGGTCCACCCCCGCAAACTTTAAAAAGAATAGCAACCCTGCCGACGCAAATGGAAAATGGATATTATGTAGAATGTCTGAAAACTATGTCATAGTCAACTCGGCAAACTGGTATAGCAAAATTCTGAAAACCCTAACACCTAGCTGGAAAGTGACAACAACAAAGCAAAATGATCTGAAACGCTGTTCAGTCTGTGGAATGTTTCGTTATTTTTCAATACTAAATTATAGTACCATATTACCATAATTCAAGTAACAAAATGGATAACCAACTAATTTTACACTACTGAAGACGGCTTAACTAAAATCTGCCTTTAGGAACCAAAAAATTGCCGATCACTACTCGTTCAAAACGATTTTTCAAAAATACTGAAGCTATAACTTTTCTTCCGTCATTACAATAACAAAAATAGCATCAATTTTGGTTCTTCGATGTGAACGTGGTTCCTTTAACGAATATTCACTAGATGCCACCATTTCCAATTATACATTAATCAGTGTCGAATTAACGTAACTAATCCAATGATTACCTGCTAATTTTGAATTCGATAAGATTGAATTTGAAATCACGAGGTTTTTATCGACCTTTATCGATATCAGCAAACGTATATGCCGATAAGAATTATAATAAGTATCTGTGAATCAACATTTTCATATGTAATCGTGACTTCTTTTACTTCTAAGTTTCTGTAGTTCTTTATCATTTCCAAGTCTTCCCCTGCCTTCATGGGCACTGTTGCGTACCAAGCTTAACTCCCGGGAGATACGTTATAGATTGAATCTACCGTCTTTAATATCAGGTGAAGCGATGCTGAAAGTAGAAGAAATACTGGGGGCTGTGTAGTGCCTCGGGCACTGAGACATCAAAGCAGTCGTCAGCCCTTGCACAGTACATGTACATGAGGAAAACATATTTCAATGCTTTTTTATAGCCTTGGGAAGGGAGGAAGAGACCTTTGAGTGGCTTTCCTCTAAGCTTACACTGGAGGTGGAAAGCCAATGATTTACGTAGCTATATGCACTACTAAGTAAAGGATATAAAGTTGCTACTTTCATATATTTGTTCAAACGATGAGTGAATTAAGCTTACCAAAATTGCAGCTACTACAAAATATTATGCATTTTACAGATACAATTTTGTCAGTTTGAAACACAGTAGAAAAGACTCAATTGATCCTATATTGTAAACAAAACCAAACCATATCCAATTTAACGTTTACCTAATAATTATTGATGACAAGGAAGTGTTTTAAAGTTAACATCTCTTAATCAAGTCACCAATATCAATATAAACGGCACAATGCTTTAAACAATTAGTGTAATATCCAACAAGAACACTAACTTCAGGAATAGAATACACAATTGAAAAAAATGAAGCAATGATTATACGATATATTAGTAACTTACCTATTCTTATGGTGTCGGGAAGGCCCACACATATTGTAAGGCAAACGTGGAGGAACAGTGCTGTCCCAAGAAGCTTCATTTTGGCAGGTGCTGTAGGTTGTGATAGAATCTTCTAGAAACTTCAGTGCTGGGCGCCCTCAACAGTAGACCATGTAGACAGCGGTGCTACCTCGTGGTTTTGTTGTAGAACACAAGGAGTCCTCTCCACGGCCTGTCCGCCATCTTGGCAATGACGACACGAAGGTCAAGACTATGAGTTCCCCTACTGAATCCTGGGGGAAAAGGGGAAAAAATGCGTCAGATTTTATGGCTTGAGTTGCTGAAAGCGTGAGCGACACTCTACCAAAGCGGAAGCCAGAGCGTTGTTGACGTTTTGCCAGTTACAAAAGGGGTTAGGAATGTTGAATATAAACAGACTAAGCCGATAATACTAAACTATGACCATTTTTGACCTACCAAAGATAAGCGTCTTCTGTTACCCACTCGCATTTTCCCCGAAGAGGGTAATGACCCAGACCGAGAAAGCCCATTTCAAGCGAGTCACTAGTTTCTGAGTAACCATGCGTTGGTGGTTTTAAGTCTACAACAGCAATGTTCGCTCTCTAAATCCATTCGACACTCGTCAAATATACATAGTCGATGTAGTTCAGTAGCTGTAGCTTCAAACGTTAGTAGAATGATATAGCAAAAATACATCTCTACCGCCAGAAAGGTAACTCAAAAACGTCTAGGGTTATTAGAGTTTAAAATAAGATAGATTATCAACACGTACATTTGTAACCACGTGGTTAAAATTCTCTTGCGGTTCCAATGGGGAGACAGATTATCCAAGGGGGCGTTGCAGCACGGTCGAATGGGAGCGACGATTCCTAATAGGAACATATGGACTTGTGCCGCATGTGTGATCGGCATCGTTGATGAGTCACCCCGTACCCCAAGCGAAATAAATGGATATTCTTAAAAACGCCCTCTGTTTATATCTCACTGATTACATTGTGAGCGGAATTATAACATGGACCATAGAGCAGCGGGGGATGGAATTGGTAATAAAGCGATGTACGCTACTTGGAACACTGCCATCTTGAGTTACCCTATAAAACTCTAATCTCCGCAAAGTATTAAGAGTTGTGTTTTTAAAATTCATTATTTAGAACTTCTTGTTGATAATATTGAGAATTTCTTGCTGATTATACTGTGAATTTCTTGCTGATTATACTGAGAATTTCTTGCTGATTATATGTGCACATTCTACTGTCACCTCCCCTCCCAGGCAGGGGGAGACCATTTTGACCTCCAATCCTCATTTCCTACCAGCCTGAGAGCAGTCTATTTCAACCTCCAATCCGACCTTTGTGTCAGTCTGCGGTTACACCACTTCTGCTGTGATAGGCTGAAAATCTTGCTACATGTCCATTCCTTTGAAGCAACATCTTCTCCAAATCATAATTTATAAGGTTCAGTATGTATGGGGGTTTACAATCATATTTATTCTGTGAAAATGACAAGATTAATGATTTATAGGTAAAAGTCATTTATGTGAACTTTTTTTTCATTTATGAAGGCGCAAGGGAAAGGTACACTATAACATACTCGTTAACAGACTCGTCAATGAAGGTTAGACATCCAGGTAATGAGATACACAAGGAAATTGTTACTCAAGCAACTGGATAGATTTTGGAAACTATCAATTGCAAAAATGACAGTTTCCAAAATCTACCCACTTGCTTGAGTAACAATTTCCTCGTGCATGAAACAGGCTCACTGAGATGTGGCTTGCTCTTGGTGGTAAGTCTCACGGGATTTAATTACCTGCTAGAATTATCCTTCTGAAGAAAAGTAGTACACAGCATGTGCGTTCTGCGATACAGCTGTAGTCTGTCACCATGATAGATACAAATGTGGTGTGACAACACGGAGCATCGCCGGGCGACTTCGCAGACTCTAACCATCGCTTCTGTCTCATCGAAAGCCTATTTCACGGCACGAAGCGTCTGAAATATTTCAAATCAAACTCTGTCATTATGGTTAATCTCCACCTATTTGTATGTATCAGCTGCCAAGGGTTTGATCGAATTAAGATACAGGTTCTCGCAGGGCGGGAGGATTTGTCTTCCAAGACAGGGATATCCTTCAAGCAGGTGGCGGATTGCTGCTATGAATAAAATATCAAAAAGGGGCGTCGATTGGAACTGAATCTGACGAATCGTTTACAAGTGGCTGCATTCGTCTGTGTCAGCAATCCTGCATCAGACAGCTGCATGTAAATGTGGGGGAGGGGTGACAGTAGTAGAAATTGATAAATAACTTTAATCGATAAATTACACACAAAAGTTTGTTTTTAATTTTGTATATTTCACAACCAATATCCTATTTTTAGTGGTTTCTGTAGTAGTAGTGTTGGGTTAGAAATTGATTTTACGGTATTGTCTATAACAGCGCTAGAGCTAAAGGGTTTTATTGATGAAGCAGCCAGATTTTGACCGCCATGTTGGTGTAACTATTTGCATTGTAGACATTTAATACAGACTATTCAAGAGGCTCACGCGATCTTTGAATTTATAGAAACACTACATCTATATAAGTAACAGAAATTCAAATAGGGACACCAACATGGCGGCGGGCACAGCAATAACGTTATAAGACAAGAACAAAAATAATCCTGTTAACAAGCAAACTAACCTCCCAGAACTGGTTAGCATAAGCGCAACCTCCCAGTGAAAGCAACTATGTCCCTAGGCGTTCATTCTCTGTAACACTGCTGACCATCCATCTCCTAACAAACTGCCCTGCACTTGCATGCCAGGCCCATCTTACCTTTAGCCCGGGCTCCATGTACAGCGCTATAAATCTGGAAGATCAACGTACTCACACTACATGAAAGATCACTGGATCTTCGGTCACGTTTTGAGAGCACTTGTGCGAGACGAATGACATCTATTTTTTGCACTTGAACCACTTGCCTATTCACTCTACGTTTACGAAGTCTTTTCCTCTTTTTGCCAGAAGTGTGGGTAGGAAAAGAAGGTTTGCTTTTAGTTATCTCATGATGATAGAATTAAAGATACCGTTATTAGTATTGTCCTCTACAATACTTTATCAGTGACAGAAATTGTCGGCATATAATATTCCGTAGACGTCTGTTAATGTTCAGCAATACCGGAAGAATTTGCTTTTGAAGGCAAGGAGAGATTTTTAAATGATTTTAAGGACAAAATATAAAATCCAAGATGAAAAATGATTTAGGGTAGTCCATTCCTCTACAATGATACAATAGTAGATTGGAGACCTGTCAGGCTGGCTATGTACCAGGCCACGGTAGCGTTAGGAAGAGATCCTACATATAAATCACACCAGCTCGCGTTTTGCAATAGTTGGAGTTTTGCCAGAGTTTCCAATTCTACAACTTCAAAACATGTTAAGTGCATAATCAATCAAGGTATGACTTGCATTTTTCTTATAAACCAATTTTGATAATGCATATGAATACATTTCACAGTGTTTTATGTTTTGTAATCAGATGACAAAACAGTTTTGGAGTTAACATATTGATTTTCCGATAGTGTGACAGGTCGAAACATGCTTCTTTTGCACGTTGATCACTTACGCCTCTGTCACACACATAGCCAACCATGGCTTCCCGATCTTCTCCAGACCATTGTTGGGTGTTTGTCGTGAACAAGGTCGCGAGTTGTTGGCGAGGTTGCATACTATTCTTAAAAGTTGTCCGACAAGCAGGCATTCTTGACTGGTACAATCCAGCTGTCTTGCTACAAAAATGCTGTCTTAGAATCTTTTCAATAGCTGATTCTGTCACAGCCTGCTTGAAACTTTGACGGCAGCATCGTACGACAACCTACGACCAATGTGACCGCGTTGTAAGCATATCATCTTTCGTAAAAGGTCAAAACCTCCATCGATTTTCTGCTAGTTTTCCACCAGGACGTTAGCAGTGGTACTTAGAGATCCCCAAGATATTTTCATCCCGAGTTGTTGATAGCTAATGGTCAGTAAGATCTTCAGGATTTATTTACAACTCTGACCCCAATTTTAGCTGACCACTCTTTGGATCTAGCGGCGATCGATGGCAATTTTCCGGACCCTTAAGAATTTTCTCGCCATGGGGTAATTCAAGAGAAGTGGGACTTCTGCCTAGGTGTTGTACATGTACAGAAATGGGGCAGAGGTCAATAGCAACGAGGGGATTCTATGCAATTCATTCATCACACAGTCTGCTGCTATGTTCTACACTTCATCATATGTTTGAATGTCGCCCTCTTGGGTCATTTTCGCCTCAGTAATAGTAGACATATTGAAGCCAATAAATCTTTAAACCTGTACAATAATATAATGCTGGACAGTGATAGGATAGTCGTGCCTGACGAACTTGAAATTGAGGGGGTTTAATGTCAAATCTTCACCTCCCCTCTACCAATCAGAGAACCTTATGCTAGAGCCTCGCCCTCCCACCAATCAGAGAACTTTATGTCAGAAGCTCACCTTGAACCCACCAACCGGAGAGCCTTATCACCAATCAGGAAACTACACGCCAGAACCCCCCCTGTGCCAATCAGACACCTTCATGTCAGAAACTAAACACCAATCAGAAGACTTTATGTCGGCACCTCGCCTCCACCAATCAAAAAACATTGTTTCGGATACTCACCCCCCTTCTACCAATCAGAGAACTCCACTTTCCTAGTGCTTACTTGGACGAAACGAGCCCGCTGTAAGGACTGAACACTGCCGTTAGTAACAGATCCCAGGAGTTTTCCCGCCGTGGTTTGACCCAAAAAAGAGAGTGACCTCTCATCCCTCAGTCATTTCTCTCCTCTTTAGTAATCGACAATCAGTAATGCGGTCGAGCGTTGGAGGGAAACGGGATGAGAATTGATTCAGTTTTGTACGGTGATCTGTCAAAGTGATGAATGAATCCAAAGGGCTTTAAATACACTCAAATTGGCGAACAACACATATCAACAGGACGCAATTTCGTTATTGAGACACCATATAGAAAAGGTAATTAACATGTTGGGAAGGCAACATCATTATCCTAGCTGAGTGTTAATTACCTCCATGTACGGAGGTTTTGTTTTCATTTATAATTAAGAAATGCATCACGCCATCCGAATATACACATACATTAGAACAGACCTGTCCTTGGTGCTGAACACCATCCAAATACATGACTTTCCTTTGGTGCTGAACATCATCAAAACACATTGAAACATACCTGTCATTGTTCCTATACACCCTCCACACACATTGTAAGATATGCCAAGATGCTTTCAATATCTATTGGTACTGGCGACGTCGATACTATCTAATGCCAATGAACGTCTTGACTCTACTGAATAACAGAAAATGAACTGATCAAATTGAAGTATTACTTCCTCGGCATCAACACAATTGCCCACCCGTCATATAATGGGATACCCAATCATACCTGGAATTGCAAGCTTTTCATACCATCATAACACCACCCATACAGTTCCTCCTGCCACGGTTAGTGTAAATTGCTATTGGCCTATCGACATGATCTTCGACGTTTTCACTCCACCTTCTTAAAAAAAGCGTCTGTGTCTTGTCAAATATGACATGGTCGTGAGGATCTCTACATAACTTAAGATCTATCGCACCTCAAATTTTCTAGTTGTAGTTTACTGCTTGTCTTTAGTGTATGGAAGTGATGCCCAAAAAAGGCGTACGCGGGCAAATTAGTAATCCATATCAAGATGGTCCGTGGTTACATGTTAGAATGCATGATCATGACTTGTAACCATGACGTTCCAGGCTCTCCTTGCTTTACCTCCACCTTTCCTACCTTTACATCCCTTTGACAAGCACGTAACGTGATTATCTTAACACTAAGCCTTAGTAATACCAGCTTAACATGTAACGTGAGAGGAAATCTCGTTTAGTGTGAAATACGAACTCTTACAGACGCAGAATCTATTAAAGTGAAACCTGCTCCTGTCTCCTGATGACTGTCATAAAGGTTATCTAGGAGTCGCCCTTCTTCAACACACCATTGTGTTCTGTTCTTTTGTCATCTGAATCTTGTTCTATTACAACCTGTAGATTAGATTACATATATAGTGTAATGGAACAGTTCTATTCTGTACTTACGTAAGAACAAATTCCCTAGAATAGGTTTATGTATGGCAGCTGCTTCTGCAGTTTGGAAACAAATGCCCTGAAATAAATGCAGAATAAATATATATATTATAGAAGGCTTACCTTCTAGTCCAGGCATATATATCCTGTGTCAACTTAGAATGACATTGCACATGGTGGCTTTCACGTTCTTGACTGTTATCTAAACCAGAAAACACGGGTCAATTGTTAGGAAGCAAAACCATCGACAAAGGTGGAACCTGGTTAGATCGGGTTAGATCCGCTTATGGTCGCTTCTCCTCCTGACAGCGTCAGGACTTTGATCTGATGGACTCCAGACGTGGAGTACTGGATATTGTACTGCTTGCAGCGAGATTAATGACCCCAAACCGCCTGAGATTCAGCGGCCCGGTCTCCCCTGCGGTGCCGCCAACTACTGTTCGGCACGTCAGCAGATTCTCTTCTTCCATTTATCACATCTTTGTCCAAAAGCATCTGTACGCAAATTTGCCAACATGTCTCGGTATGAAACTATTTTATATATTTTATTACCCCAACATTCGACCAATGTGATATAAGGTGCAATTTTGTTCAACATTATTACATGCCGCACAGAAATGAAAACAACAATATCGTGGTTGATTTTACACGTAAGAAAGATGAGACTCTTTGCTCAGTGATTCGTGAACAATCGTGGCGCAGCACCCAACACCCCGTGTCAAGGTGTTTTACGAACGGTGTGCTGTAAATGCCAATCTAGTTGAAATTAAGTGTCCGTGAATAGATGAATTTGACATTGGAAAAATAGAAATCACACGTAAAGTAACAATGACATTATTTCACCTAAATATTTTAGACTACAATTCATTCCAAGCGTATTGCTTACATACCACGATCAATTTTGTAAATTCATAATGCATTATCCATACCTGTATCATTTTGAAAATGCGCTGACCACGTTATACCAAAGTTATAGTCAGAATTATGGGCCATTTCTCAAGTACATCAAATAACCCAAGAGGCAATAAACATACCACATGGCACATTTTACAGGTAAAACAAAATCCCATGGCTCTACATAGGTAAGGACTCAACGGACCACTATGTCGTAAGTATGGCAATAAAGATGTACCCTGTTCTGACCTAATGCTGAAAGCTCGCGGTATCCAAGGGGGATCGCAAAGGCGTGTCTTTGTCGTATTTCATTATTTCCCTAATGTATTTTAAATTATACCTCTAATGTCGCCCAAGTTATGTGAACCAGAAAATTATTCTATTAGTCTAAACACAGATATCTATGCTCATGTCGAATTCCATAAATAATACAAAAATCGCCTGTATACAAAACCCGCATTTGAAGATTAACATGAAGTAGCAACAGTTATCCTATTATGGACACAGGCGTTGGAACGCCTATCAAATTACTATTGAAGATACAATATTACCATTGGTGCAATCGATGCAGAATGTTACCTGGCTTGCAACCAAAACAGAAATCTATATTCATTGCCTTCTCAAGCTGCTGCCCTTTAGGTTAAGAGATGTTTTATCTGTTTTTAACTTAGACTATACTTGTATAAAGTAAATAACAAGCTCTCGCTATGTATGCCCAGTGTATGATGCTTTTGCTATCTACATGTTAATGTGCCTTATTGACTGATAATCCTCTGAGTTGTTTAGGGCAATTTTTCACCCATAAGAAAGTCCACTTTACACCTTAGTTGAGGTTAATGTTTTTAATCAGTGGACACATATTTGTTACTAGAATGTTAACCTCACACTCGCATTTACCTCGACTATTGCCTTTTACACAATAAACTGTCTAAAAAGCCTGTTAGGTCAGGAGGACACGTAAACAAAAGGTATGCTGAATACTATCTTTTCATCTTTACTTATTGTTACAGTATATACTAAGCAACACATAACGACCAATCTTATTTCCAATGCCAGCATCACGAATCAGATATTAGAAGTGCAATCTTATGACCCATTATACAAGCATGGGAGCAGAAGCATTAGTTGAAACTTTATTATCAACTATAACATCAACGACCGTCACGGCAAAATGTATTTCTTCAATACACATTTCTTGGCTGGTGCAGATACAGTATTTATTACAATGTGCAAGACAAATTGCTGATGAAAACATCTTACAGATCATTGGTGACGCCCCGACATTCTCTATCGATCGCGAAGATAAAAATTGGTGACTGTTTGACATCAGGTCATCCCTAGCTTCTTTTGGGATGACGAAGATGTCTTATTTTACCAACACTCGGGAGCATAAGGGCTGTGAATTTGGCTCACCCGAGAATGAGGACATCCTTTTATGGATCACGCAGATTGCGATGTTCTTAAACGGTTGGAAGTCAAATAAGGTTCAATTCAAAGGTCCTGAAGAAAGAAGCATCTAGGTCGAGGGGAAAATGTAACAAAACTTGAATGATTTATATGTTGCTGGTATGCCGGTATATGCCGGTATAAAAGACGTGTTAATGCATAACAGTTGCTGTTAATGCATAACATTTGCTCATAAGACATGTTTTTTAAACAATGATCGTCGTGTTGTGATGTTACCAATTGCATAAAATTAAAATTTTATGCAATTAGTAACATCACAACATGACGATCATTGTTTTTAAGTTTTGTTGGCACCATTTTATGAGCCCTACTAGCAGCGTACGGTCGGGCTTTTGGCTGATTACATTTTGTTTCATTTTTGCTGTCATTTATGATGGTTTGCCGTAAAATATCGTCAATTAGAAGTCAAAATTCAGTTAGGAAGAATAGTGAGCAACATTAAAAATGGAGGTCTTATTTCAAGTACATTTAGTGTCATGTCCTTTTGCGCGTTGGTTAAAGACATCTACAGATGGTTGTTGACTCCGTATGGATCAAAGCCAAGGTATGCAATTATTATTCTATGTGCAAAACACGTACTATTCCAGGCTGTACGACTTGTACGACTTGTTAGTTTCACCAAAAGTATGAACTGAACTGAATTTAACTCATCTATAGCATTGATTACGTTTTGACGAGTTGCCGACATGCAACTCATTGCTTTCAAACTTGATGCTAAGTTCCTTCTTTAAGGTATGCCTTATCACTTTCTTAAGGTTTACAAATCCTAAAGAGACGGTAAAAAGATTTCGAATGGTGCAGTCATGGATTCTCATCATTCCATTGTGTTTCATTCTAACAAAGGGTGCTTAGTTCTTATTAAATTCAGTCAACTCTTGGCTGGAAATCTCCTTAGACACACTGACTTTCTTGATGCAGAAACCTGCACTTGTGTGATAAGCTTTCTTTAAAGTTTAATCTTCATTCGTACTCAAAGCTTTACACTAGATGTAGCATCAATCCCCTAGGATTATTATTCCTATTGAGCTTCTGCATAATATCTTATAAATAATGACTGAGTATGATGAACGGTACTAGCAATAGTTATAGCTGCCTTGTGCGTATTTGTATTTAGTCCATACCACAGGTATGGGGGTGGGGTGGTGTTGGGACAGTCCATTTGTGGGTAAAAGCAAATTTGTGATGATCCATTATTGCTAAAGGTGGATATGGAACAGTGCATTTTTGTGAGCCGTATTTGCCAAACCACAGATATGGGGTAGTGTGGTGTGGTGTTGGGACAGTCCATTTGTGGGTAGACGTAACTTTGGGACGAGTTTTTTTAACAAAAGGTTGATATGAAACTCTCCATTTTGCATGAGGTGGGAGATTGAGTGAATATGCTGTACTTGCTGTCAAATACCCTTTCTAGTCTGCTGTTTTGAATTCTAAAGAATATAAGTGAATTTGCTGCATATGTTACCCTGCGGGCATGATGTTATCTTATGACAAATTTCAAGAGTGGTTTAAGAAGCAATCATACGTTTGGAGTGGTATTTCTCACCGGTGAGACCTGCCATGTCTGCCGGCAGCTGGCATCCATAAGGCGTCCCGTGTGTCAACGGCATTAATCCTTAGTAATATCATCAGATCCTTTCGATTTTCTGAATACTGAAGAAAATTGCAACATCTATTTGACAAAGGTATGAGATCGTGGAACTCTGGTCCTTGATAATATCACCAGATTTTTTCGGATTTCTGACTACTGAATAGAATTGCAATATAAAATGTTTGGCCTAATCTTACGTACATAATGCGAGTTGCACAAGATACATAATAGGCCATTCCTAATTTTCACAGGAATGAAGTCGTAACACTAGTACTTAGCATACAGATGGAATGGGAAAGATATAATAGACACACTGGTCTAATGCAAACAATCGTCTGCAGCCATGCAAGCAATATACAACACTTTTGTAGCCTTTCCTACATATTTAAACCGGTTGAGTCGTACTATCCCTGGCCGGTAATTTATCGTAGGTATTGCCTTGAGTGTGGAAAGGTGTACAGAGATTACGTCTACCTGGGTTACCAACTAACGCTCAAAAGCAGAAAAACATAATAATAGACACACTGGTCTAATTCAAACAGAGCATCTTTGCAGCCATACAAGCAATAAACACTTTTGTAACGTTTCCTGCATATTTAAACCGGTTGAATCGTACAATCGCTAGCCGGTAATTTATCGTAAGTATTGCCTAGAGTGTAGAAAGGTGTAGAGAGATTAGGTCTACCTGGGTTACCACCTCCCGATCACAAGGCCACAGGACGTCACCACCCAATTACATGTAACGCCACCAGAGCTGAGTGGATAATTCCACAAATTACCCCCGAGAGGGAAAGTAATGGAACGGAATGATTCTGTTTTTCCAGGACTGAGCCTCTAATTGGGGGGAAGATCGCAGATTGATTGCAATGGACACTTCTACGGGAGTGACCCCATCGACGGTAAGGGTTTGCTGGCACGGACAGTTGTGGTAAGATTGACGGTAAAGCTGCCGAGGGCAAATTCGCGATCGACTCCTTCGAACCACTGCCCTGGCACATCTTTACCCTATAGATCCATACAGGCACGATCAGCCAGGTAGACACACTACACTAGAATATAGTTCATTTCTTTAGAATATAGCAAATTAACGTCAACTGCCATGATGTAGTCGGATACCCTTATTATAAGACCGCCACTATAATATGCTTACGTGACAGTCCATAGTTATCTAAATACAGTAGAATCAGAGAAGGGGGGAAACGTGTGTAACCCTAGAATGACAACAAGGTCAAGTTGGCGGTCAAAATTGTCTCCCAGGTAGTGACAGAGGAATATGTACAGAATCAGCGAGAAATTTACAATAATGAACAAAACAAGAAATTCTGAATACTTTACAGATGTGTGAAACCTTCGATTTCTTGTTTAGGAAAGTTATTTTACTGCCTTCAAGCACAATTATGATACCGTCTCCTAAAAAGATTTTGAAGTTCCCCCAGTCGATATGAAGTTCTTTGCTGAACATTTTGTCACGTAAAAGGACAATGACAGATTATCATAGCGGATGACAGATTGTTTCTATCTGGCACAACCCTTCTGTGTCTTATAACGGGTACCAGGGGATCTTAGAATCCGATACAATCGAAAATATTTCATGAATTATTGAGACTGTAGGCAGGATTCTATCCAATATGGCTCTCACGTCGGCGGAGATGAAAGCGGCTTATTAGTATTGGAAGATCGCAGGCGTTTTTCGGGTTTAACAATGTCAACTGTTAACAATTCCTAAAGTATACAGAAAAATGTTTGTACCCATAATCAGTGTTTGTTATCAAAACAGGAGATTACAGGAGAGTAGATACTTTTGCGGATGACGCTACTGTTCAACATTACTCTCTTAGTGGTTGTTTGCACATATATAAAGCGGTAAAGGACACTGGCTGGTTGAAACGAGTCAGCCCGAGCAATGGACCTTTCCTGACTATCACAATTATCAGTTCAACCAATGATAATATGACAATGAGCGGTTTGACCAATGAGAGAGTGGCTACATGTCGGTCAAATAAATTCAAACTTACCTTGTAACTTCCAGGTTTAACCAGCCGAAATGGCGGACAGCACTTACGTCATAGTCACGTGAGTGCAAGCATCCAATAACAACTGACCTAAACTTAGGTGTTCATTCTTTGTATATTCTTTGTTCATCCTTGTATATACTGCTACATACAGAAGCGTAGGTCTCGTTACATTCAACTACGTTGAGACCTAATAAATGTTGCGTTGAAAAAATATGAGACCTTCGCTCATTAACTAGAGCAAAGCAAGAGTCTAATCACGTTCCCAGTCAGTAAGATCGATAGATAAATAGGCGAAGTCATCGTCAGAGTCGAAGTCAGTTTTTATTGTTTGATTCATCGTCGGTCTTGATCGCAGATCTCTTCATAAAATCACCAAGTAACGACTTGCATAAAAATGGATCTTGGCAGCACTTTCAATGTCTCTGGTAAACCCCTTAATACAACCTCTCTACATCAATGCCGCATTTTCAAGTTTCGGTGTGTATGGAACGAGAATGTATTCTGAAAGATGCCTAAGAAATGTCAGGGTTTTGGAGTCCCGGTTGGACTTTTTTCTAGCTTGTTGTTATTTTCGTGGATGGAGGTTTTGTTTCTGGTTTATCTATCCGTTTGCTAGTGTGCCCGTAGTAATACATGTAAATAGATAGATAAAGATATACATATATACCATACATATTCTATATCAATATATCGATGATTATTCGGCTCATTAGAGGTGGTGTGCATTGGCATATCAATGAGATGCCCCCTGCACCACGACCCGGCCGCACGACCACCTAGTACCTGGATTATATGGTTCCTCTGGCCGTCATATTACTACTAACGACCAAAACATTTGACTTTTTTATCGTTTCGCCCCTACTATGGAGGGCTCTAAAACTGAGCGGAGGCAGTAATGTAGGGAACCATAGCTATTCTTAATACGACCCTTTTGGGTCCCATGATGAATAACTGGTTTTAACTGGCTCCTGTAGAAAGTGCTGAATACCTCGGTGACTACATATAATATGTGCCTTTTAGGAACTTCCAGTAATTTAGGCTTGCCTCCAGCGTCAAAAGTATCGACTGCCTGTCACGTACTCATTCCCCGGTCGATATGTAACCTTCCGTGAACCCATTATTGTTGGGCGATGCCTTAAGAATACCAACAGTTGCTGATCGAATCAAGTGTTTGGAATGCACGGACTGTCATTGGTTAACTAATGAACCCGTGCAGTGACGGGGCAGCGTGTTGGGGGGACCGACTAACCTCAATCCTTTAATCCAATTTACTCCAGTGGCGATTGGTCCTGATCTTTGCCCAGTCGGTCACGTCATACTTTGCAGAGTTTGACGGAGGTTGTGGTGGAGATCGATTAGAACTTTCCTCAGTGCGTCATCATATTTCCAATGTATTATATTATATTGTATTATATTATATTATATTATATTATATTAGAGTTAAAGGTTTGACATTTCACCAGAGCTTTTTCCAATGGACTATTATATTACTAACGTCATAGTGCTTACTCTCCTTTTGGGACAGACAATTGCGAAGCAAACGTATTTTTCGTAATTATGTTAACTCTCGCAAACATATTGTTTGGGCTCTGTTTCTTCCTCTTCTTCCTCCCCTTCTTCTTTTCTGAACAAAGAAAGTCAATGACCTGAACCGGACGTCTGTCACCATGGTAACAGGTGCTGTAGCGGACACCATGTGGTGTTGGGTTATATTTTGTAGCAAGCAGGACAGAGCTGGAGGAGCTGTTCACCTTATATTATATATGAATGTGTTTGAGTAACAATAAGCAGAGGAGTAGTTTGTTAGGCTAGACCGTGTGAAGGTAAACATTTATGCAAATGTTACCTTCTAGTTGCAACTATGATACGTAACAACATGACTGAATTTTGACGGGTAGAAGGCTTCGAGTTGAACTTGCCTTTGTGCAGGACTGTTTTGTCAACAGCAGGAAGACACCACATGCCCGAAATCCTTTCTAAAAGTGAGCTATGAAGTCATAATGCAGACGACAGATGACACCGCTACTGCCTGTGTCCATCAGGTCAAACTGCGACCGCTAATTGCATCCTCGGTCATCTACATCTGGTGCAAATTAGATTGACCCTAATGGCCCGTTCGGCTATCAGATGTGGGGACCTGTAACCCGCCCTCCTTGTTGGTTAGGGGACCCATCAGTTATATGGACGCTGCTCGCCATTACGGGAGGGACCTGGTGATGTTATTGACAGCGCAGCTTGGTAACAATCCCATCTAAGTTTTTTAGGATTTCAAATTGATACATTTACATCATGGGTCATATTCGAATTATAAAGTTTTACGGTTCATCGAAATGGTCGCTCAACTGTCTTCATCTAGTGGAAACTGAGGAGACATAATACACGCCTTGTGCCAAAAAAAGGGGTAATTTTACCCGACGATCCTTTCAAATTTATACATTTAAATCATGGGTCATATTCGAAATATAAAGTTATACGGTCATCAGAATCCATTTTTGGTCGCTCTACTGTCTTCATCTAGTGGAAACTGAGGGGACATAATACAAGCCTTGTGCCAAAAAAAGGTCATTTTACCCGACGACCCTGCAAAATGGCGGAACACTTTTTCTCCTCCCATTCACCGTGGCCTTTGGCTACATTTTCCGCCAGATGAAGCACTGATTTCAGCACTCTGCCAGGAGTTTCCCAAACCAAAAGCAAAAAAAAATCGAAGATTCCTATCCTTGTCAGTGATATGCATATGAAAGGCAACACCAGATATCCACAGTACTGGAAACATACAAGGGTAAAAAAAACCGGCGGCAAGAATCAAGATAAGCGGCTTTTAGCGCATTAGTGAAGTCACCTTCGACACCTCTGAGCTTAGATCTCAGGCGTTGAAGCTTTCAACCCCTGGCGTATATACGTTCAATTTTTTCCTAACTTATCGGATATATCCGGGGAGCAAATGGCATAGATGTGCCCTATTCGTCATCGAGTAAAAACTTTGCCTTTGAAGTGAGCTGAACCGAATTGAATGAGGCTATACAGACATTGTTTTGTACGCTAAAATCTTACCTAATAAGTTAGCGCAAAAGCCATTGTTTAAAAAGTTTTTCATACTATTAGCCTAAAACTGATACATTGTATTAGAAGCGCTGCGCGTTTGAAGAGTCACCGATATCATATTAGTTTAAATTTCAAAGCGTGTAGGTGAGGTAAGCAACATTTTCAAATGGTATTCATAGGAAGTCCTTGCTTACCATTTCCGACGTCACACCTAGAATGATTAAAGCTTATTCTCTTATGATGCATAGTGTCTCGAAATTCCTTGTTCCTCTATCTCTTATGGGCTTGAATATACACGTATTAAACTTGAGGTAACCAGTAATTACATGGTATACAGGTAAAACATTTGTTCCAACACAAAAACTTTCCGCATCAACCTGTCGACTGCCCAACTGCAGTCTTCCTCAGCATTCACGTGACCAGTCATCAAGATCACCTCACACGTAACGTCAGCAATCGGTCAAACGTGCCTGGAAGTTTGTAGCACCACCCCCTTGAGAAGTGTGCGTTTGTCTGCCACTTTTCGGTGCACTTTTTTTGTTCGTGTGAAGTAATTGATGTTCAAACACTATCTCCATTAACACATCCAGATGCCCACTGCCAAGATCTCATTTGGGCTAAAGTGCTAGCTGAGTAGTTTGTACCGATGATGTTGGCCGTACAACCTTTTAGTACCGGCCAAAAACATATTGAGCTGCCCGTTTACAGCACTCAATGTGTCAGTCATAGGTAATACGTGAGATGGTTTCTGGCGTGGGGATTACAATTTGAGAGTGTGAGGTATGAGTGAAGGTGTGGCGTCTTATACAAGTGCATTTGACACTTTCGTTCGGCACGTTTATAGACAAATCCAGTTATTTAGAATGTCCCTTCCAGAAAATGGTCATCCTCCATTAAAGCTGGTGTGTTACGCCGGATGGTCGTTATATCGGCTCTATAGATACAGTTGGGATATAGATGCATTGTCATTTGCAACTCAGGTGAATTTGGGTATGATAACTGTTGACGTCGATGCAGTAAACAATACATGTACAGTCAATGTAAGTCTACAAGTTTCTCGGTGCTATATATATGTATCATCATCATCTTCTCCATCTATAGTGCTTGGCACCGAGGCGGGCCGTCAATGTCTTCCACATTCAATATGCACATGCATCAGCTGCCCAAAATAATAGACCAAATGTTCCTCACACTAGAGATGTGCAGTTTGACTCCCGAACCGAAACAAATAATTTTGATATCACATCTATTTTTTAATAAGGTGCAGTGACATTGGTCGTACGACATTTTTTGTCGTAGGACTTTTAGCGATGCTATAATAGCACTGTCTTTTCCATCACACGGCAGCTAAAGTTCCTGCGACACATCCACGACTCCCGCAAGAATGTCCTCAATTCTCTGTCGTAAACCCAACGTACGATGAATATGACAGGGCCATCATTACGAAAAGGCCGGCTGTTCAGCTTTAAACCGGGATGGAAGAAAATACCCGTTTTACGATATAATGACCTCTACAGGTGTGCGCTAAATACTTTGATGAACGATTTTGACCTCTAAGGCTGACCTCCGTCTTACAGCTGAGTTTTATTATCCAGCAACAATGTTGCTCGGGCCTTCAGGCATTTTGAAAAATTCATTGCATCTTCAAGAAACCCTTTGCTTTGCTTAGCTGAGTCACTGGAGGTGATATAAATCTGCAAGTCTTCTTAGACCTTTATGTATCTTAAAACACGATGCGGTTGTGAATTTATATTGCTTCATTTCGATCCCGTGGACATCAAAGACTTTTTTGTGGTCTCCGTATATCTTGTCTTGCTCAAGGCCATCCTCTGACAACTGGTATGCATCTATCTGCCTTTTACTAAGTTGCAAATATGCGTTTGATTAGGTAATCGGGAGCATACTATAAAGTGGTAGGAAGAGGTTACTGATTTTGCCATAAACATTTTAGCATCTGGACTCCGACCCCAGTCAAATCCCCGTCCCTTTACGAGTTCAATGCAATGGCGTTGTGACCTCCAATAAACAGTGCAAAAGTCACCACGGCAAATATCAGGGGAACGAGGGGCAAATTGCCAAATAGACGTATTGCACATCCCGTGCAATTAGATACAAATCAGCATGCAGTCCATCATCTGCTTGTCATTAGTAGAAAAATTATGAAGCCATCAAATTGGTTCAAGTGACCCCCATCCCCTTACGTATAGAGCATACACACATACGCACTTACACATGTTTTCGCAATAGTGACCACAGTAGGACGGCGTTTCTTTAGTGCCGTCTAGAAGATTCCAAGTATATGCACTCTCTTCTGGGCATGGTTGCCTCCTTGATTACCTTTAGTCCGAAACATTAGTCGGTCGTTCGCAACGACCAAGGGAGTGAAACAGAGCTGAACAAGGCGTAAATAGGCAAGCACTGGCCTCTTCGATAAGATATAACAGGGTATAACACCCTCCACAACTCTCGTTAGAGCAATGGATATGATTATTTACCTCAAACACATGTCAACACATTGGGGGAACTTGCTAAAGAGACTACCATAAGGGGAGCTCGTACTTACCGGTATAGGACGTCTACCGTCTGTGGGTACCGGCTCCTACCGCCACAGCCAGATGCTGCCACTGCCGGCCGGGATCGCTGATCACCAATAAATATATCCTCCCGGCACATTTAGCTCCAGCGAGATAGGGCAGACCAAAGAGTCTTTCATCACAGCCTGCTCGATCGATACCGTACAGCTCTGGGGAGAGTTTTTCCTGCGATGTGACAGACAGCAGCCAGAAACTGTTCCCCGATGGCTTCGACTATCATTTTGCGGCAAATGACGCTCTTCCTCTGCAGCACGGGTTCTTCAAACGACACCGATGGTAAGTAATTATCGGGATAGCGCGCGAGAGATTGGGCCGACACACGCGGTATCAAGCCGCATCACCTTTTCTCCTGCCGCCGATGGCCTCTCCAGAGTTGCTGGAAAGAGAAATGGTCGTCATAACGTGTTTCAGAAGCGAGAGAAGATCGATTGAATGGTGTTTTTTTACGGGCGACGTAACGGCCTGAAACGTTGTAAGGGCGAGATATGCAAACGCAAAAGACCTGCAGCAGGAAATGCTGTAATATCGCCTTAATATAAACATTAAGTATCTTAGCTACTCATCATAAATCGATATATGCAATCGCTGTAAGGTAGTTGATGACTTTGAACTCGAATTTGCATCACTAAAAGCTATGTTCCGAGTTTGGCGTACTGGGTTATTTAAATGAAATTCACCAATTTCAAAGCTCCTTTGGATTTAATAAAACCTATAGACGTGAATGAAGACAATGCAAATATAATTGTTGACATTTATGTCAATACTTATATATATATGTGTGTGTGTGTGTGTGTGTGTGTGTATATGTATATGTATATATATATACATAAAGAGAGAGAGGGGGGGAGAGAGGTCACTACCCCTTCCGCATAATACATGTTTCTAATTACGTTTGCTTTATCTTGAAAATATAAGCTCTTTACAACTATAAAAGTACACACTTTTCGACAAAGAAATCACTGAAGTTTTATTTCACGCTATCCAATCCTTGGCCAGCCAGCTATTCAGACGTTAAACGCAATTGTCGGCGCATAATGGACCGTCGCCAACTTCCCGGAGCCCCTATTGCGCTTTCTCCACACGTAAGAGAAGATTTATACCCAGCTCTGACATTGTTTCTCCGCGTTCGCTCCCGCTCAAATGACAACCATTAACTCCCTGCCCCCGACTGTCACAACCTCCCTTCTACTGACTTTGACCTTCAACTTCGGCACCAGCAAAAACCTGCTGAATCACGCATATGATGAGCATCTCAATGATAGTACTTTATGTTCTTTACTGCTACGAGGATCCACGTTACTCTCACATTCACAAAACTGTAATATCTTCGACATAGTTCAAACCTTTATTCACTGTACAAGTAGATTCTCGTAATTGATAGATCACCAACTTATCTTGTTTGTACTCATTCTACTTGACCCACTTTGTAATTATGTATGTATTTTGTTATTGTGTTTTACTCTTGTTTTTATATTTGTGTTTTTGAGTAGAAGGCGTCATGTAAGCACCTGTGCTTTCTGCCCAATACTCATTAAACATATGTGAATAAATAAAATAAAATAAAAATATGATGAGTATATGTGTCCCAAAGGTGGCATTTTAAATCTAGAATGCCATCATACTGCTCCCAATTCAAGAAATAGAGATCTTCACTGCACAAAATCCATTCTTTACTGACAACTTAAAGCATGCGCAAAGGTTCCGTTTCTTCCCTCGCGAGTACCTTTACGCATGCTTTAAGATGTGCTTAAAACAGGATTTCGTGTGGCTTTTAGAAAATAATTCTGCACTGTATGTCGTCTGTTTCAGCATCTGAACATTACAAGTATGGCCTCGCGGTTGCTCAATTACATGCCTTTAATCCTCTCAAACACCTTTTATGTAATGCATTTTCCGCTAGCCTGTCTCGTTTTCTAGTAAGTCAAGGTTGTACACTTGGTAATCTGGAGGCTATGATGATGTATGAGGTACTTGTGTTGCCCAAAGCCATTCCATTTACCCACAGTCATGCGGATATATTGCCACGGTATTAGCATTAAAAAAGCCCTTTCGGCAATACATGTATTTTTGTTACCTAAACACGTACGTAACACCAGTCGTTGGATGAAAAAAAGGACCATTACGAGATTTTTCCCGCTTTTTGTGTTGGATTAAAGTTAAACTTTACCATTAAAGATATTTTTCCCTTGCCTGCACTGATGTGTACTAGAGACGGGGGCCGGTATAGACTTCCTACCACCTTTGACCCGGTGTTCACGTCACACATCTGGAAAGTGGCAAACTGAGCAACCGGGTCTTCAGTTATCTCAAAAGAAGGCCGGGAGATTGGTAAAAAAAATTGGTATGTTGGAATTGTTGTGTTGGAGTAGACTAAGACCCTTGTTCAGCATAGGTGAGCAACCACCTGTCTTGCCCACCCACCCCCCCCCCACCCCCAACATTTTGTAATGGAGAAGTTTAATAAAGAAATAAATATACATAATGTTATGCGCAAACACAGATGAACTTTTATGTTAACGACCCGTTATTCCATTTTAGTATACAGTTGAAACTGTGTGTAATGTCCTTGGTTGAAACAATTTAGTTAAATCGGCCTAGGAACCAATAGAGAGGGTCAATAAACCCCGCTGGAATTATTAGCGTTAAATATATGACATAGGCGTGCAATCAATTTGTAACCTTGTAGCTAATTTCCTTCCGTTGACAATCCGTCTCCTCTTTAATTCATTACCGCTACGGTAACGGTATCATCATTAAAGCAGCCATTGTTATTTATCGCTACAAGGGCAAAGTCGGACAATTGAAATCCGAGCCTTGTACATTGTTGAATTGGTAGTAACCAATGCTTTAGTGTATGTGTTTTGACGTGGAAAATTCAATCTATTTCTGTATAGCAATTTGTAGCTTATAGGTCAGTAAGGGTTCGACTGTTAATCTCCTTAGTCTATATATGGACGATTGCGGAAGATTCCAAAATAAAAGCGATAAATTTTATAAAGCGTTAAAGCCGAGGAAAGCCATATTGACAGCAAGAGATGGAAAATACACAGGAGAAATACCGTACTCACCGCCAACTCCTCTGATAACAGTACTGTTGACTCAGAGGTACTAAAGAAGCCTTGTGGCTGCCACCTTATGTTCCTCTCTGAAAATTCCTTCCAAGTGTCTGCTCGCGAAAAGGAATCCCCCTTGCAGGCCCGTGCGCCGGTGAGCTATAATGTCCTTAGGACTCACTCTTAAGCGCGTACACTCGAACACACTCCACTGATCGCTATACGCGTAATGTTGAAACCTACATTTGGCAGTGAATATAGTAGTACCAAAGCTGATAGCGATGCCTACGGCTGAAGAACGGAGGCAAAACGCATTGCAGAATTTCCCTAAAAGAAAATAATCGATCCGTAGAAACAGATTTATTACCACCAATATACATCGACCCGACGTGCTGGGTTATAAACATGCCTCGCGAAAAAGACTACCGAAATGAATTAAACCGAACTGAATTAGAGTTACGTCCAAAAGAGATGCTAGGCTATGGATTTTCCTACTGGCACCCAGCCGACAGCCGACTTCCTGCTGACTCTTGGCCAGCTTCTGCGACCCAATTTCCTGTGTCTGACCTTTAGTGGTCTGACCTTTGCTATCGTTCAAATACTTACGGACAAAAGCAAGCAAACACACACATACACGCAAACACACCCAAAACAATACCGGGAAAACACCTGTACTAAAACAAAGTAATAACAACGTCAGCCGAGACGGGGGCCGATACCGACCGCCAGGCACCTTTGATTCGTTGCTGACGTCACGCTTCCGTCCAGGTCACGTGACATAGACTCCGGGTCATTCCAACTTGAGGAGGATCAGACGAGTGACCGAAAGTTGATAAGCGCTTTAATTTGTGTACAGAAATAACGTATAAAATCTTTTAAATATCAGTAAGTGTCACAAATGAACTTTCATTCGAATAAAGTAATGACAAAACTTACTTAAAAACCAGTTTATCTATTACAGAGCCCTTATCCACGCAACATAGGTTACATTATACAGTATGATTTTTCACGGTATTTAAAAATATCTAACACCCTTTGTTTTTGTTTTTCTTCTATTTTCTAAAATGCATAAACTGCAGATTCTTGAACAAAAGAGTTTACCATATTGTCTTGTATTTGTACCACCCAATGAAAAATTAAAGACTAAAAGTTTGTAATTTTTGTTCAAGCGTAAAGAATGTTTTAGCCATGAGACAAGAAGAAAATGATAACTTCGAATCTCTTCCATAATTGGTCCATGTTAGCACGTATGCATGAATCAACGTTGCAACAGGATTAGGATGTTTCCAATTCTCCTGACTTACAGATGTTGGTCATGAAGCTCCAATGGACTAACCAATGGGAGGGCTGCAAGAAGCGTGATGTGGCCTGAGGCTAGCCGCAACACACACCAGATTTTTTAAAACCATTTTGGTGGGGTGACTATTTCTTAATATTCCATGGTTCCCAAATGTGTAAAATTATATATCTTTTTCTTTTAATGGCTTTAAAAATTATCCCTTCCTCAGTACTGTAACCTCTATACCAATACTCATGCCTATAATATCACACAAAACATAGCATAATTTAACACATAACCTTAATGCTAATTTGCTGACAATATTTCCACAAACCAGCAGAATTATGAGGACTGATGTTATCATATTACCTAAAAAATAGCAGGAATGATGAGTCTAAAAAAAATCAGTCATGCTTCATGAGGCAGTACTTTGGGTCTAACTGTGGTTTGAAGTCGGGTATCAGCTTGGAAGCGTGAGTACCATAGACATCCAGGACTCTTCTGTTCATCATTCCAAATCTAAAAGAAAGAAATTGAAGATTAAATATAGTCACACATCTATTTCTGGTTGTTGTAAATCTCTTTTGTTTATTCATTATTGTGAGTTTCTTGCTGGTTCTGTGCATATTCCTGTACACTTCCTCCCAGCCTCCAGGGAGACCATTTTGACCTCTAATTCAACCTCACTTCTTACCAGCCTGTGGGGAGACCATTGATCTCCAATTCGACCTTCCTGTCAGTCTGTGGTTATAGCATTCTCCCCATCACTTCCAGTGACTCTACTTTAATCAAATAACTATGGATACACAAGCAAATAAACAGAAAAACACACCGAAAATAAAATCTCCATGCATGGGGGAAATTACAATTATAATACAATACTGAACTGAATCAGATGTTAATCGATTGGATATGTATTATCAAACACTTATAAAAAATTGTGCAATAAACTTGAAATCATTATTATCTATTAAGCTTCGAATTTACTTACTATCATCACAATGAGCTTCTCTTGACAATATCAAACCTAAATAAAAATGAGTGCATGAGATTCACCACATACTAGTAATCGACAAATTTATAGCAAAGGAAAAACACCAACCGTTGTCTGGTGAGCCTCTGTAAAAAAGCCCAGTAGGACGGCTTGACATTGTGTGGCTCCATCACTGCCTGTATACAAAGAAAGGATTATCATAGAGCCTAGAAGTTTTAATGGCTTCAAAGTAAGTCTGTGGTGCTGTTAACTTGGGATTGCAACATGTATTACTCTATCACAAAATACTAGTATATCATTCATATACTTTCACAGTGGTTTTATTTTGTGGTAGGAGGGAAAAGGAAATTTTTGTGGTGTTTTAAGTTCACAGTTGAAACAATTCAATCTGTAGCACAGTTGTAATACATTGGAAATTTGGTGACCACTGCAAAAGTCTTAAATTATCTACAGTAGTCACTAAGTCCCTTTTACTTCAAAGAAAAATACTTTGGCTGGTATATACTTGTGAAAATTAACAAAAACTTTTATCACAGTATCTATTCAAAAGTCTTTTGGTGCAAAGGAAGATAATAGTCTTCCTGACTTGAGTTAGATGAAAAAAGAAGGGAAAACTTGGAGAAATCTGGTTAAACTTACTGCATGCAGGACTACTGCTGTGGATACAGCAAACAGTAGCGAGTCTGCATGGGTGATACATGGGAGATGGCCTGCTTCAATCCCCTTCATGTACAGGAGCTACAGACATGAAAAACAACAACAAATAAACAAAATCTAGTCTGTATGGGTTATACATGGAAGATGTTATCTCTTGCTCACTATCAACTTTTCAATCATAATGTTTAAATTTTAACAGAAGCCTTACCTCCCCCAGTTTCAGAGTGAGGTACAGTGAAATGGTCCAACTTGGGTAGAAGAACATACAGAGCCCTGCAAGGAAACCTGTCAACAAAAGAAAGGAATATTTGTTACAGGGTCAGCCCTATATTATGACACCCCTATGGTTAGGGGCATTGAAACAGAGGGGTGTTGGAACATAGGGTGTAGCTATTTTTTACAGGGCTTTGTGCAAACACCTTAAGTTTAAGGTTATGGTACCTTGCAATGTATGTGTTATATACATGTATTTTACAAGTAGACTGACTTAATATTGCTAAGTCCTTTTGAAGTTGAGCAATCATAACAAACTGTATAATATGTACAGATACCAAAATGGCAATTTAAATACTTCCCAGACCAAGGCCGTTATCCCAATTAAACCCCCACATATTTACACATACCTGCAGGAAGTGCATGAAGTTCTGAATCTTGATCCCTGAGCCAGCGCAGGAAACAGCTGACAATCTGTGGTGCAATAACAGTTACAGTTACGGAGTAAGAACAAGGAATTAAACAAGGAATTAAACAAGGATTTCACACCTCTGTGAAGTATTTCGAGTTGTTGTAAAGTTCTTGTTTTATTTTTTGAGGTGAATTTGTTGTTGAATCTGTGTATATTCCACTGTCACTTCCTCCCAGCCAGCAGGCCTAGCGAGACCATTTTGACCTCCAATTTGACCTCACTTCCTCCCTGCCTGCAGGAAGACAATTTTGACCTCCAATTCGACCTTGCTGTCAGTCTGCGGTTACATCATTCTCCCCCTCACTTCCTGTGACTCTATTAAAAAGACTACAGGGACACACAAGAAGACAAACACACTTTCATTCAAGTACTACTAGATAAAAGCTCTTACCTTAAAGATACCTACAAAACCTCCCAAGAAGGCACCAAGGTGGAGGTTGTTCTTATTGAAGATACAGGACAGTAGGCGGCTGGGTGACTTGACAATGGTCTGGAGTGATGACAGCACCCTGAGAGCAGCCTGGGCCGCGTAACCAATACCAAACATCCTACCAAATCCCTACAGAGACATTCAGACAACCATGGCAGACATCAGCATCAACGGAAAAACATTATTTTTTTTCTGACAAAGTACTATCTCAATGAAATGCCCCCAAAATACATGCACTACATGTTTGAAACATTATGATGAATTCATTTGTGGGAATATGTGCATTGGTGTAATTAATTTGAAAATTTAGGTGCACAGAACAATTTTGGGGTGCAAAACATAAGATTAAGTAGAATGTCAACAAACCTAATTACAAAGTTACCGTTATTGCCTCTTTTCAGCACTTTAACCTGAAATTATATAGCTAATTATTACTTTGAACTTTAAAATTTCAAAGCTTCTAAACATGTCTTCCACTTTCAATTCATTGTTTTACCAGTTCATAAAGTTATTAGTCTTGTAAATTGCTTTTCAGGTCACACTGACAATTGACTTGATACATGTACACTAATCCAATAATGATGTTTGGAATAACAAAAGTTTTATGGCCTGTAGAGTCGAAATGTCGAGGTCAAGTACGCTTCCCCGAAAAACATACAACTGAAATGAATAAGTAAAATTTATCACCATTGACTTGAAACTTAACCCATTATAAGAGTAAGCAGTGTACTAACCTGAAGACAGTACATGGCACAGCTGTGTTTGTGCATACACAGGGCATGCCTCTGGACCAGTGCAGCTTTCAGCAGTCTCATTATCCTTCAGGGGCAATACAACATAGAAATGTCATCTTACAATGCAATTTACCCAACTTTAGTGTAAAGAGGGGTGTATTATTTTTATCCGTTTTTTAGTTTCATTATATCAATATATACAGTCAAACCTGTACAAGTGTACACCTCTGCATAAGTAAGGGCCACCTGGCTATTGTGACCACTTTTCGGTGGCCCCTTAGTAACTTGTGGCCTTAGATAATTTTTCCCATTGACATAAACTTTAAGAATCCTGTCTATAGTGACCACCTATCCACATAGACCCCTGAGTCTATGTGGATTTTATCAGTCCCCTGAGTGGTCTTCTTGGGCAGGTTTGACTGTATTCAGTCTAGATCAGACCAGGACAATTATATTATTTTGCATAAATACAATTAAGAGTTTACAAAACCTATAAGAAAAGAACAACAACAACAACAAATGCAAGAACCTTGAAACTGTGAGGTTTTGTTTCCAGGTACTGTGTTGTGCAGACTGTATTGCAGGTCTGTTAGCCTCACTCTCCAGGCTCCTGGCATCACCTGGTCTGCCTGCCTCCTCAGTACCCAACAGGAACCTAATGACAACAGGTCTCCAGTCTATCATGATATCCATACACAGGTTGTCTTACTTCTTCACAATATACTCTAAATTCATCTATTTATAAAGGGAGTTAACTTTCCGGTAGAAGGGAAAAGGAGGATTTATCTGTGTTTTAAGTCCATGGTTGAGACAATTCTGTAGTACAGTAGTAAAACATTGAAAACGTCTATTTGCCATTACAGCATTTTGATCCTTGAAATTAGAAATAATTTAAGAGAATTACAAACCTGACAACTTGTAAGAAAATACCGCTAAGCCCACCAAAACATCTGCAGAAACAAGGAAATAAACCATCAGGAAAACCTGCACATGGATTTAAATCTGTGAAGATAATGCTACTCTGGGCAGTGGCAGATTAAAAATCATTACGCTTGATTTCTACGTACATTTGGACCAGCAAGCTTTAAGGTCCTCATGAAGCTCAGTGAGGCCCTCTTTTGTCTGTTTCATAAAGTGCAGTCAAATTGAACTGAGCCTAGAAGTAAACAGAGGCAGCACTTACATTGGGAGCCCAGAGTATGGTATCATGTTATCTTAACTGCAGTTGCCAAGACCTTCAACAGGGGGCACTACTGCTCTTTCCAGTAATGGCTTTGTGAAGTAGGAAGTGGATCCTTGATATATATTTGATTGGTCAAACGCTAAGTGTTAACAATACAAAGAAAACTGACCTAAATAGATAGGCATATCCAGCAGCAGTTAAACTGAAAAGTAAAACCTGAAAAAAAAAACAAGAAAAATATGATGTCAGTGAATGCCATCAATATTTTTTCGTTGCTTTGATTTGATACTTTTTGGCTACATATCAATAATCTGAAGTTCACTCAGAAGCAAGTGTTCTCACCTCTATATGTTTCCGTGGTGTTATGAGCCCACGAGAGACTGCCATGTTACACAGGGTTTCCAAGGCCTGTTGGTGAGAACAATGTATACAGCACATTAGGAGATACCGCCTTTACTAAATGACATCTTTTTAGTAAACGGTTAAAAGATTTGTTCTGACACGAAAAAGTTAGAATTGAATTTCCACTGTTCTAGTATTGCAGTCTTCCTCAGAATTCTACTAAACGACTAGCTCACATGAAGTTTTTCGCTATGCACTACTACATGTATATGTTAATTACTCGGGCACAAACGAACTTTCATAATGTGATCACATTTCTTGTTGTGCAGTGCAAAATCAATTATGATTATGAAAGCGCTAGTAATAAAAGTACCTACCACATTAAACATGTACACAGCTAGCATACCCCTTCTGTAAAACAAAAAAAAACACCATATATTACCCTCCACTGTAAGAAGACAATATGATGGGGGTTGTCTCTGCAATGATAGCACTGTGCGTCATAGCTTGGGGAAGAAATGGGTGCAATACTGTACAAAACATTACAGCTGTATGTGGTCACAAACAACGGTCATCGTACAATAGGCTTAGGTAAGCAAAGCTAGGTTAGTTACAACTTACAGGTAAATCGGTCATAAGACAGAAAATACAGTAGAAACCAGTGAACAGCACACCCGTAATAGAGCCTTTAATATTGATAGTAGAACTTCCATATATAAGGGCCATGGCTATTTTCCACACGTTAAATTGTTAGACTAGTAGTCAGCAAACAGGTTTTATAATGGGTGAAAATAACAAGTGCATATATATCATATATTTTGACTATGAGAAACAATACTACTATAGGGTGAAAAGTGCATTGCAACGTTGAGTTATTAATTTTATTTTATTGGTTCGACAAGGATAGTCACGGCCCAATAAAATAAATAAATAAATGAACGTTGAGTTCAATTCCACACACACTTAAGTAACTGCAGATGAAGTGCTGTGAAAACCGCTGTGAAAATAATTGTGCTGTCCTTCGCATGCACATACCTGTCCCTTCTCTCTATAGAAATGGCCAGCAAGGAGCCTGCTGTGCCACTAACAACACCATCGTGCCAGTAGCATTTTCCTGTCAGTTTGCTGTGCAGCAGATAAGGGGGAGGGAAAAGACAAGTTCACAGTCATCACATTTAAAAACAATATGCGGATTACCAACCTGGGCTTTCTCTCCAAAAGAATGGCTAGCTGGGAAGCCATAGCACCACTGGCCAGGCCAGTACAGTAGAAGAAGCGCTCAAACAGTTGGCTGCTCATCAACAATGCAGAAATAGATGTGAGAGACAGATCTAAATCAACATAGACTGGAAAGAAACTAAGGAGACAACTGATTGAATGAAGGAAAATTGATCAACTTGTCAGATGTCGTACACTCATCATGGAATCGAATACCTAATGCAGGAGACAGCAAATATTACATAAACTATATGAAAAGTATCTTTAAAAGATTGTATCAAACCATTGATTGAAATACAATCAAGTTTCTGATTAAATTCTACAATGATTGTATCATTTACATATGTATCGGTGACAAAAATACACCCTTGTTCTGTTTAATCTGAATGTTTTATTTTGTTTAGGTACAAGTACTAGTGCACTAGATTTCAGATCCAGACCTAGGCCTGTACCCAAATAATTTTACAGGTACAGGCATAACCTACACAGCTCTAGTATGATGAGTGACCAGCATGAAAAAGTATTGCTCCTATGGCAAAGAAAAAACAGGGCTCTAAATACTGGGTGCATATGCACCTTAGTGCAGGTACAATTGGAGAAAAAAGTATTTCGAGCCCTGAAGGAGGCCAGACACTAAGTTGTAGCTTACTTGAGGAGACAGAAACTCCCGATGAAAGCCCCAGCATTGCTCCCCAGGAACACAGAGGACTGTAGGAGTTCAGGAAGAAACTTCTGTAGCCAGTATCGTTTACTCCTCCTCCTGGCTAGTCCTGTAACCTGGGTGGGAGAGAGATACGTTTCAATGGTGGCAAGAACAACATGTACTTATTATCCAGCATTTCAATACATTATGTCAATGATATACATACTGTGGCCTGTCTCGTGAAGGTTCGTGTATAATACGCAACTGGCTTTCCGGGTGAGTCGGCTGCAGTTCAATTGACCTCCGCAGAGGGCAATTTCAAAGTATGTGTCACAGGCTGATACGTCAACAGAATTTTTTGTTTTTAGATATTTTGTAGGTCTGTTAGCCAAACATATTGTTTTTTTGCATTAATTTTGTGAAGTGCATCCTACTATAAATTAAGTATGATTTTTACCGCATGAAAGTGAGTCATCTTGGGCTCCTTAACTATAGGAATCCCCATAGGGCGAAAACTGTGTTCTGCTACCTTGAGTGTTGCCCATCTGCCCAGTCGCACATGAGGGAAATGTTTAAGGTGTTGGTTTCAGTTAATTTGGGCCCAAAGGTCAGCAGTAACTTTAAAAAAAGGCCGCATGGAAAGATAGGCTGCCAGAAAAAAGACTGGGTGCCGGTAAAACACCCCGAAGCCGGCTCGTGGGACTAATTACTACAGCAGACTATTCCATCCTAGTGACATTTCGTTTCTAACTCTTGGTCGCTGAATATTTGGGTCCTCACTCCCCAAACTTCTAAGGTAACGCCCCCCTCCCTATAAAATTCCAGTCGCCGTAGACAAATAAATCTACGATACTCACCACGTAAACCGGTGCGTAGATCTTGACAGACTCCACTATACCACCGAGCAGTATGTCTAAAATAGCCCTTATGCATGAAGGTTGCCAAGTGTGGCCTATTTCGTAGCAGTTCGCTTTCAAAACTGAACTAGGTTTCAAACTTTTACTGTACGCCGCCATGTTGGACTTTAGAAGTATCACTCCGCAGGGTGAGCAGGCTTACCTTACCCCTTGACCTCTCGGTCAGAAGTCCTACAAGGTCTCTATGGTAAGACTACACCTGCTTTTGCCAAATCAAAAATTTACACAATGCCACCGTGTTTCTTCAGCTTCAATCAATATGTTTGATAGCAATGTCTTTGGTAGAATTTTTACTGGCACTATTTTCTTTAACTTGAGGTGAGGGGTCAGACAGTCTTCACTACATTCACAAACTCACACACAGACCAGGTCAGCAGATTAGTACTGTGGTTGGTTGGGGAATGCCTGGAGGAAGGCAATCATGGTAGAGTCTTGGCTAATATTGTCCTGTTTATGTATAGCTGGGTTGGTGGAAATAGAGGTCCAGGATGGCAGGGAAAAGCTGCTGAGTACTGGTCTGATAGGGGAGAGGCAAAGCTAGTCCAAGTCCAACCTTTTCTGTAAGTAGTCGGTTGTGCCATCTGGAGGAAAGTGATAGAGTTGCAAGCAGTTTGTGGTGTTACCGCATATGACATATGCAACATGAAGCATGCTGATTATCTATATGTGGGCCTGCATGCAAATGTTCTTCACTTCTTCTTCATGCCAAATAATATATTGTGTAATAATTTATTTATTTTATTTTTCAGAATTGTAACATGACAATACAAAGTGTGCACTAGGCAGCAAGTATGCTGATAGCGTGCACACCTAACACATAATACTCATTTACACCTGAGTCAAGTGAGGAAAGTCGTGTAAATTGCCTTTCCCAAGGGCACAAAGTCGGTGGCATGTCAGGACTCGAACCCGGGAGCTCTTGGTTCCGAGTCGAGTACTCGCCACACGACCCCACCCATGTATAATTATAATAGTAATATAGCTTGCTTGTGTAGCAGGCCTAGATATACATATACAGTCTTCATGATTGTACAACTGGCTGCCCATTGTGTTTTCACAATTCCCCAATGATGTGACGTATGTCTGTCTAGTCCCTGTACAGGACTTTGTTGATCTGCTCCAAGGTTGGGAAGCCTAGAGTGACTCCTGCTTTGGTGATAATCACAAGGAAAATGTCTGTGAGTGATTCTTCTTTTTAACCCAAATAGTAAATGAATTTGATATAGTTACGATCTACAAGTGCTTTTTGGGCTCATAGTTTCTTTCAATGCTCTATTGAATTCCTTCAAATACGATTGGTCTAATAACCTTCAATTTTAGTAGATTAATTTATTGACTTCATATCTTTCAGGATATCTCAAGCAAGACGGAACCTGGGCTGGTAGAGACAGAGAAGAGAGATGGCGTTTTTCTCATCGGCATCAACCGGCCTCATGTTCGTAACTGTGTCAACCACCAGACTGCCTTGCAACTCTTCAAGGCCTTCCAAACTTTTGAAAATGACAAGACATTATTGGCTGCAGTTTTCTATGGAAAAGGTCAGGGCTTGAACTGTCACTTTTCTCCAATTGCCACCAAGTACAGTTAAGGTAATCCTCAATAGATAAGTAAAACATTGGTAGTAATATTCTCACAATCTTTAATGTACTGTCTGCAGAAGCTATACATTTTTTTTTAATTTGTTGAATATCGCTGTCCTCGGTCATGCGAGACAGGAACTTGTGGAGGCACTTTGTGGTGTCACCTTTTAAGGATGAACTGAACTGACTGAATATACCATATTGTATTTCAGGTGGAACCTTCTGTGCAGGCTATGATCTGAAGGAAGTAGCATCAGCAGCAAAAGCAATTGAAGGTAAAACATTTTTTTTTTACCTCTGCCTTAAACTGATCGTATTTTCTTCAAACAGTTCACAAATACTGTTTGTTCTGTTTTGTCTTCAGACATTGGAGAGACAGAAGTTGCTCCCATGGGTCCCTCACGTATGCAGCTGACCAAGCCTGTCATCGCTGCTGTTGATGGCTATGCTGTAGCAGGTAAGACATATACAACTATGATATACAGTACTATGTCATATATATGCAGGGTTCGAAATATACCACCAGCATAAATGCAGGTGCAGGTAAAATTAAAGTTGTGCAGCTATTTCTAATATCTTACATTCACCTAACCTGCACTGGCACATGGTCCAATTGTGTTGGGTACATGATACTATGTGGATTTTTGTTTGCTGGAACAATTAAAGTAACAAATAGAAGGGTCTGAAACTTAAAGAATACAAGACAGTTTGGAAAATCTTGCAGTTTTTTTAAGGTACTAATTTCCATTCTACAGGTGGTATGGAGCTAGCACTGTTGGCTGACCTAAGAGTGGTGGAAGAGGACGCCATCATGGGGGTCTTCTGTCGTCGCTTTGGAGTTCCCCTTCTTGATGGAGGCACTGTCCGACTACCCCAGCTCATCGGCCTATCAAGAGCCCTTGACCTCATCCTCACAGGCCGTCCTATTGGTGCTCGAGAGGCTCTGGAGTTCGGATTAGCCAATAGAATTGTGCCGAAGGGAACAGCACTGGAAACAGCTGTAGAATTAGCCAATCAAATTGCAGCATTTCCACAAGAGTGTATGAGGGCTGATAGGCGTTCAGCATATCATGGGATGTTTGATTCTCCATCTTTTGCAGACTCGATGAAGTTTGAGTACAGGCATGGGAAGGGTGTTGTCGCAAAGGAGTCCGTGAAAGGGGCTAAACGTTTTACAGAGGGGGTCGGGAGAGGGGGTTCATTCGATGCATTTAAGCCAAAACTGTAACTAGTTTTATTACTACGACATGTACAATGAATGTCAGTATTTGTTAATACTGCTTCATTGGGTTGGGGGAAGCTAAAGAGAGGTGAAAATGTAAGGGTGCTACCTACATGTAAGTAAAGTTTGGTAACTTTGAGAAAAAGTTTGCGTGGAAATTCCTACACTGCAAGAAAATATGTCAATGCACACAGTGAAAATTTACTAGTACTTAGTTGTAATACTTGTAACATATAAACACTTGCCCATGGTGTGCCAATGTAAATAGGCAGCTAAACTATTTAATAGTGTGAAGAGTTGCACTAGTCCATTGCATTTTGCAGGCATGAAAACTCTATAGATAGCGATAATTAATATACTGACAGGACATTTGTTCTTAATATCTACATCGTGCCTCTCCTATAAATTTTTGAATAGTCAATGAGATGTTTAATTGGCTAAGCAGGTTAGCCAATCAGACAGCACAAATTGCCAGTTGGCAATTTTGATTGGTTAGATCATGTACAGCTTTCTCCTTGTTGACGTCGTTTCCCCTAGACAATGCATTAAAAGCATTCCACAGTTCTTGAAGAGGATGTGTGCCCCCATCCACGAACAGACTGCCTGCTCTACGGGAACCAATATAATACTAAATACATGCAGTAATTCCTATTCGAAGCTGCTCAGGTAAACCGGTAAGTTTCAATGTGAATATACTGACCTGTATGTCTCTGGTGAACTTATATGTAACGTTATATGTAACGTTAGCAGGCTAGGGTTACCCTCATCACATAGATAAACATTTCACCTTATGTTTCAAATCGACTTTGAAATCTCATGGTTACAACATCATCGTGAGCATAAGCTCATACCGAGACACGAGATAGAGCTCCCAGTGCTAACGCAGGTCCAATCAAATGGACACGGGTTTGGCGAGCATGCCCTGTCTGAATCAACAAGTCCGTCAAAAGCAAAAAAGCACAATTAGTAAAGATTTCTCCTGACTCTTTTACAGTCTTGTGGGAGGCTAAAACTCCATATGCCCAGAAATACATATATCTAAGGTCGCATTCCTTATAATGCCTGCAAGGGTGAAGTGAGGTAGATGCGAGCTGAATGTTGCCAGGTATGCCTATTTCGTAGCAGTTCGCTTTCAAAACTCAACTCGCTTTCAAACTTTTACTGTACGCCGCCATGTTGGACTTTAGAAATATCACTCCGCAGGGTGAGTAGGCTTACCTTTACCCTTGACCTCCCGGAAGTCCAACAAAGTCCCTCAATTATCTAAGGCATAGGAACACACCACTTTTTACCATATCAAAAATTTAGACAATACCATGTTTCTTTAGCTTCAATCAATATGTTTGATATCAACATGTTAGGCAGAATTTTGACCGTTGTAGCTGGAACTATTTTCTCTAACTTAAGGTTAAGGTCAGACTCACTGCAGTCACACACACACTGTGCAACAGGTCAGCAGAATACCTGTGGTTAGTTGAGGAAGGCCTGGAGGAAGACAATCATGGTAGAGTCTCGGCTAATATTGTAGCTTATTAAAACTTCGCGAGTTTACCTGCTTAGAATGAACGGTAATATGATTGTTGTAGAACAATTACAGTGTATGAGTAGTCTCAGCAACTTCTTGTGTGTGGTCGTGATCATGTCTCACCAATTCTCTAATTATAAGTCGAACCTCCTTATCTATATTAAATGCTACTGTTCATTAGTTGAATGTATATAACGTTACGGCTGTTTGTTCATGTTTGAATAGTCCTGTGTGTGGGTGTCACTGGGTTGGTGGAAATAAAGGTACAGTCTGGGCGGCCGGGAAAAGCAACCCAGTCTGTTCAGGGGACTGGAAAATTTAAGAGTCTATTTACGCTTTCTGCATGTAGTTGTGCCCTCTGGGAAAAGGTGATAGAGTTACGTATACAAGCACTTTGTTGTGTTCCCACATATGACAATATGTAGCATGCTGATTGGCTATATAGAGGTCTGCATGCAAACGTTCTTGTTTGTGCCAAATAATAATAGCTTGCTTGTGTAGCAGGCTCAGACCTAGATATGTCTACATGTACAACTGGCTGTCCATTAATTATTAAAATATGTTTCAAAGTCCCTGTTGGTGTCTGTCTAGTCCCTGTACAGGACTTTGTTGATCTGCTCCAAGGTTGGGAAGCCAAGAGTGACTCCTGCTTTGGTGATAAGCACAAGGAAAATGTCTGTAAGTGATCATTCTTTTTAGCCCAAATAGTTTGGATTTTATATGGTATGTTCACGTGTTTTGGGGGCTTACAGTTTTTTTCAATGCTCTATTGAATTCCTTCAAATAAACTTGGTCTGATCATCTTCAATTTTAGATAGGATATTGACTTCATATCTTTCAGACGGAACCTGGGCTGGTAGAGACAGAGAATAGGGATGGCATTTATCTCATTGGCATCAACCGGCCTCATGTTCGTAACTGTGTCAACAACCAGACTGCCTTGCAACTCTTCAATGCCTTGCAAACTTTTGAGAATGACAAGACATCATTGGCTGCTGTTTTCTATGGAAAAGGTCCTGGGCTATGCTAGAATTGTTTATAATTGCACTAATGTCACATTTCTACCAATTGCTACCAACTAAAGTAAAGACATCCTCACTAGATAAGTTTAAATAATGCTTGCAGCTACATACATGTGCAAAGGATATATATATGATAATTAGGTGTGACAGGTTCTTCAGTATAATATTAAATTCTCACAACTCTTAAGTACCTTGTTGAATCTTGTTTTTCAGGTGGTTTCTTCTGTGCAGGCTTGGATCTGAAGGAAGTAGCATCAGGAGCAAGTGGAATCGAAGGTAAAACATGCTTTTTTAATTACCTAGAGATATGTACAGTCCGGGTGCTAAAAAATTATAAAGAAACGACTATCTTGTACTATTCATAAGTTGACTTTTCTTTAGAGACTTATAAAAAAATTTTATCATCGTATTCTCTTCAAATAGTTCACAAATCAGTACTGTTTCTGTTTTGACTTTAGAAATGGGAGAGACAGAAGTTGCTCCCATGGGTCCCTCACGTATGCAGCTGACCAAGCCTGTCATTGCAGCTGTTGATGGCTATGCTGTAGCAGGTAAGACATGTACAGTACTGTGTCTTATATATGCAGGGCTTGAAATATACCACCCACATAAATGCAGGTGCTGGTAAAAATCGAATTGTGCAGCTCATTTCTAATATCTTATATGCACCTACCTGTACTGGTCCAATTTTATTAGATACATAAATTATCATGCTATATATGTGGATTTTTGTTTGCTGAAGTAAAGTAACAAATAGAAGAGTCTTAAATATAAAGAATACAAGACAGTGTTTTGCTTTTACGTTTAGTTAAATAACTCTAAGACCAAATTGGGTACAATTTTTCATTCTACAGGGGGTATGGAGCTAGCACTGTTGGCTGACCTAAGAGTGGTGGAAGAGGACGCCATTATGGGCATCTTCTGTCGTCGCTTTGGAGTTCCTCTTATTGATGGAGGCACTGTCCGACTACCCCAGCTCATCGGCCTATCGAGAGCCCTTGACCTCATCCTCACAGGCCGTCCTATTGGTGCTCGAGAGGCTCTGGAGTTCGGATTAGCCAATAGGATTGTGCCAAAGGGAACAGCACTGGAAGCAGCTGTAGAATTAGCCAATCAAATTGCAGCATTTCCACAAGAGTGTATGAAGGCTGATAGGCGTTCAGCATATTATGGGATGTTTGATTCTCCATCTTTTGCAGAGTCGATGAAGTTTGAGTACAGGCATGGGAAGGGTGTTGTCGCAAAGGAGTCCGTGAAAGGGGCTAAACGCTTCACAGAGGGGGTCGGGAGAGGGGGTTCATTCGATGCATTTAAGCCAAACTGTAACTGAGTTTTATTATTACTAAGTGGTCTGCGTAGTCCAGTGGTTAGTGACCCCGCCTCTGGACCAAGGAGTTGTGAGTTCTAATCCAAGCTGTGCCACTCACACGACATGTATGCTACTGGAAAGGGTCGTAGTCCCTAGGACGGGACATTAAGCCGTGGTCTACTGTTCATTGTACTTGTCGAAAAGAGCAAGTCTATTTAAAATAGTGGGCTCTAATTATTTAAAGTTAGTATGGATTCCGACTGCTATATGAGGGCCTGCATGGGGGGTAGTGATTACGAATTACGCAAAATTTTCACCGCCGATTACGAATTACGTTAAATTCTCAGAGCTGATTACGCCTTTACGCTTTTTGGCAAATGTACTACATGTATTACGAATTACGTTGATTTTTGGGACGTCTGCCTACGGATTACGGCCTTTAAAAAGCCCTGATTACGCCTTACGAAAAAGGGCATGCAGGCCCCCCTATATGATCTCATCTATCCTCACCCATTCTACTCTCCAAGCAGAGGTAGGATTTTGGGCTTATTTTTGGCGTGTTTTTAGGCTTTTTTATCGGGCTTTCTTTTTTCACTGAATTTTTTTTTCCACTCTATCCAACGCGCACACTTCGCACCTTCGTGTAAAACGACCGTAATGTGTTGAAGTGATTAGGTTTATAGCGCATTGATGCGTCGACTGCCGGCAGAGGTTGGATAGAGTGGAAAAAAAAAGTGAAAAAAGAAAGCCCGATAAAAAAGCCTAAAAACACGCCAAAAATAAGCCCAAAATCCTACCTCTGCTTGGAGAGTACACCCATTCAGCTGCAGACTCTGTAGTCGGCTCTTATGATTATAATCAATTAGTATCAATTTTTCCAATAAAGAAATCTATCTCCTCCATCGTGATTGAAAGGTGTTGTGTTGTATTGGCCCCAGGCAGATGTCAGACATCAGAAAATGTTGGTACTAAAGTACTTTTTTTACATTAAGAGCGCCACCTACCAGTTTTTGCACAAACGTACAGAAGAGACCAGAAAGGCATTTTGATATAAAATTGCATTACTGAGTCAGAGATCCTTACACGTTACAGGTTTGACTACAGGTATGTAGTCAGTACTAGTAGCGCTGGGGAAAAGGTATTCTTAAACTGCTCAGATTCCTACAACGACGTAAGTTTAGCTGAAAACTTGGTTGGTCTGTGTCTAGTAATACAAGTATTACAACTCATCACCCCCTCTACTCATTGGGATGTTCCAAATCAATTGTTTTCACATCGATTATAAAGGTGGAATTTGAGGTCTTTGAAGACTAGCCCCTTCTCAATCAACCTCGATTTTGCCACATACCTCCATTAAGACTAGACGATGATCTAGTTTATGCTGAATTTATCGGGAAAGATTTATTAAGCAGAGGTTTGGAGCATGACTAACAGCAAACTGGGCTATTGTCTGTTCAAAGTTTGAATTCTCCCAAAGATGGAATTTCCCAGCATGCTTTGTACCTGCATGGGTTCAAAGGAAGACTGGGGAATGTCGGACGACAAAATACGACACTACAAATACTGGCAGATTTTACAACCCAATATTCCATCTCCTGAGTAGTTTCCTCACAAATTACTTGAAGAAAAGGGTGAGGATGATGACGGAGTTGACTACGCAGGCGGTGTGAGGACTGTTAGGGGACGGGACGATGTTGAATTCGGACCCGGCATGCGGGGAGGGTTGACGTCCGCGTCCATCTTGCCTCGGGTTCCATCGCCAAGGTCTGTCGTGAAGTAGTCGCACATTTAGGAACTTTAACCAGAGATTTTGGTACTGTCCGAAACGGGTACGTTTCTGTAGTTGTATAGGAAGGAAAGTTTTGCATAGGACTTGTTAGGGGACGGATTTATCCACCATTCCAGGGCTTTAACCTTGCGTTATCGACCAAGCATTCCAAACCCGCAGAGTATTCAACCCCGCGTAGTCGCCAGAAGATGCGGTCCCAGAGAACACCATAGCCGTGACAAAATGCGGTAAAACGACGAACCTTTGTTTCATTCCATGTCCAAATCTATGTCTGAATAGTTGGATTTTTTGTTTGCCACATGAAGCGGAAAGAGGTGGATAGGAAAATGCGCCCGAAAACTTTTCCTTCCGGTAGTACGGCGTATCAGGGGAACAGTCGACAGATGATGCAGGAGATCAGGGAAAGTCTACGGAATCTGCAGAGACAACAACAGAACGACACTTCTTCTTCCCGTAACGAGCCGTACAAAGCTACGGGACCTGCACAGGATACACAACAACAACAGCAAGGGTCCTCCAGGGCTGCCAGGTTCGGACAACACCAAGAGAAACTTCAGAAAATAGCGGCGTCACTTCTGCCGTTCGAGATGGGCTCTGGTGCTGGAGGGGTGGGAGGGGGGCGGACCTCAGCTGCAGGTGACGGTGTCAACAAACAAATGCTTCAACAACTCGTGCAAACAGGAATTGACGAGGTGCGTACACACTATTGATATATCTTTTTTGTTCATTTTAAGTTTTAATGAAGTTTAAGTCACGATTCCTTTGTGTTTCTTTTTTGTTTGCTTTTGTTATGTTGACCTGTGACCCTTTAAATATAAACTTTATGTATGATATTCACTTCAATTCTTTCACAAGTCACAGAAAAATAAGGTGTTATGCAGAACTGTTTTTCGTCGTAGATGATTGCTATGTTCTGTTTTTGGATTGAGGTTTTCGTTTGAATAAAAGATAAACTTAATATACAAAAGATATGTGTGGTACTGGTAACGTTACTTCTTATAACTGTAAATTGTAGGCTGTCAAGGAAACATGACATGTTAGAGTAACGTTAATCAAGTTAATTACTTGATTGACATACGTTGATATTGAATCAGAACAAACAGACTACTGTAAAGTCTTGTTGGTGCACTTGTTTTCTGAGTCACACTCGTTATAAAAATTTACGTTTTATTCGTACATGTATGACTCACACTAACACTGAAGTTACATTTTATCATCGCAAGGATTTGTAGGAATTGAAGAACAATCTTGCCACAGAATTATTGTATATTTTTACATGTCATTTTCAAAGAAATAGTGCAAGTTTTATTATAAATTTACAAAAAAAATAGCCTCATTAAGAATCACTAGTTCTTTCAAAAAGTAATAATAAAAATTTTGCTAGGAAAGTTTCAAAGATGTCATGAAGATGACAAAAGATGTCATTAAGACCTGTTGGTCTTGGATGGCAACCATTTCCTTAGCAATGGAGGAAAGTAGTTATCAAGTAGATTAGTTTAAACTATGCATTTGTCAATGTTGTTGTTTACATGTTTTAATAACACTCTTCCTGAACACCACGTGCACCGAAACTGCTAAGATTACAATCTATCAGTTTGAAAATAAGGATATTCCGTAAAGCACAGTCTTTAACTGGAATGTTTCTGTTGTCAATACTTTATCGTTCTTTTCATTAGGAAATTGCGCATCGGGCATTGAAGCTGACCAACAGCAAAAGTATCCAGGCTGCAATTGAACTTATTGGGAAAATGGCATACCAGGACGGCACCAGGGCAGAACAGATAGCAACAACCAAAAAAGTTGTCACACAAGGTTGGAATGTCATTTTTGATGATTAGATTTACGGAATAAATATGCCATCTCTTGGTAATATTGATGTTGACATTGTTAAGTGTTTATATATGTCAAGGTAGAGAAATAGCAATCTGGCAGAATCAAAATCAGAGTTTCTGTTGACAGAGATCATTACTCGATTGAAGTTGATAAATATTACTGTGCATGTGGATATTCACTAAAAAACAGTCAGAACTTCCCAACTACTCCGATTTGTGTCACTTAAGATCAATGGATTGACTTGATACGCAGGATTTATTAATGGGAGACCACTAGGATATGATAAAATTTGTTGTAAGAAAATTTTCTGTCAGCGAACATTGGACTTTGGTAATTCCTAATAAAGTTGCTTTTATTTTATTTGGATAATGCTCATTCATTTGTATTGGAAGGAAACTTTATGTTTTTTAAACTTGACTTCACAGGTGGTGTTAACAGAAGTGCCCAGTCTGTCAATCGCAATCCAAGCTTCCAGGGATCCAAGGAATCATTGGTGAACATTCCCCCTCGTACCAGTCCAACCTTTGTCACAGGTATGAGATCAGACAGTCCCCTACAAGGAGAGGTATCTGCCCTAAGCCAAGGTGTACCTCCAAGAGGGCAAACCCCACCCCCTCGAGGACAAACCCCTCCCCCTAGGGGTCAGACGCCGCCACCTGGAAACTTCAGGCCGGTACAGCAGCTGGGATATTCACCTGGTCACGTGCAGCAGATGATCAAAAGGATGTCACCTGTCCCTCAAAATGGGCGTGGTCCTCTTTTGGCACCACAGGCTCAGGACACGCAAAGAACTAGTCCCATCCCAGCATGGGCCGCGTTAGGAGGGACGGGCAACTCTTCTAGTTCACAGAACAGTGTCGGCCCCGGGAAGTACTCCATGACTCCACCGCCCTCCTCTACAGTTGTACAGCCCGCAAGACAAAGTCCTGCCGTGTCGCAGCTTGGCCGAGGACAAAGCTGCGAAGACATCTCCCACCTCTCGACATACATACCAGGGACTAAGATTACTCAGAAAGAGCAAGCTGTCAGCATTCTAACCAGAGCACTAGGTAATAGAGCGGGTGTGGGGGCATTGTACAAGTCTCCTTCAACAGACCTGCTGACAAGTAAACCTGTTATCACACAGACTACTGCGCAGAGGAGAGGATCAGTCAGTAGTAGCCACAGCAATAGTTCTGTCTTTAGTTCCAACAGCGAATCTTATTCAACATCTGCCCAGGCCAACAGTAACTCCCTTGCCCTGCATCAGAACCATCTATCCCCTTTTAGCAGCAGTAGCAGTCACACGGACAGTTCGCAGATGAACTTTTCTTCAGGACAGAGCACACCGAGTCAACCCATCACTAGTAAAGATCCACCCAGCTATGACACAGCCATGACATACCTACAGCTTGCCCACTCCTCGAGACAAGGGGGCACATCACCTAACCCCTACAAGAGCCATAAGGCTGCAGATCAAAGCATGCCACTTTCGATAAACGTTGATCCTTCCCAAGTTCATTATACTCCCAACGCTTCAGCTCTGCCCCCGCCGCCACCGTATCCCCACTCCGCAGCCTCTCAGCTGCCTGTCTCGACCACAAAGATGACGAACCCTGTCGTTCTGCACTCTGCGAAAAGCAAAGAGGTGCAGAAACCCGTCCTACAGACTGCGCATGCTCCTGTTCACCCACCTCTAACCAACCAGCCAAAGACAGTGGCTATTTCACCAAGCATAGAAACAGCCTCAACTGCCAATACAACATCCCCATCCTCTTCTCCACCTGAAACCAGAAGTAGTACCCCCAGCTCGCTTACATCTACCACAAGCCCGAGTGAAGACAACTACCCACCCCCTCCTCCATACAGACCCCCACAAACGGTTGAGGTACGTGCCTCGCCACGATCAGACACTACTCAAGAAGGTGACGAGAGTGACATCCAATTGCAAACCTCGCCAAAACCTGAGAGAAGAAGAAGGTTCAAGGGTCGAGACCCAGAAAGGAGGGGGTCAAAAATCAAGAACTTCTCTCCCCAGGCATTCAAATTCTTCATGGAACAGCATGTCGAGAACGTCCTGAAATCCCACCAACAGAGAGTGCACAGACGCGTGCAACTGGAGAACGAAATGTCAAAGGTCGGTCTCTCCGAAGAAGCACAATCACAAATGCGAAAGATGCTGTGTCAGAAGGAGTCCAACTACATCAGACTAAAACGTGCCAAGTTGGATAAGTCAATGTTTGTGAAAATCAAAACTCTTGGCGTGGGTGCGTTCGGAGAGGTTGCCCTAGCGAGGAAAGTAGATACTCAGACGCTGCACGCAATGAAGACCCTACGGAAGTCGGACGTTTTGAAACGCAATCAAGTAGCGCACGTGAAGGCGGAGAGAGACATTCTATCGGAGGCGGACAATGAGTGGGTGGTGAGGTTGTACTATTCCTTCCAGGATGACGAGAACCTGTACTTTGTTATGGACTACATCCCTGGAGGAGACCTCATGAGCCTTCTCATCAAGAAAGGCATCTTTGAACAGGGTCTGGCACAGTTCTATACAGCAGAACTGGTGTGTGCCATTGAGAGTGTCCACAAAATGGGCTTCATTCACAGGGACATCAAGCCAGACAATATCCTGATCGACAGAGATGGACACATAAAACTCACAGACTTTGGCCTTTGTACAGGATTCCGCTGGACACACGATTCAAAATACTACCAGCCCAAAGGTACTTGTCCTTTATCTATTGCTTCATTCCCTCTCCCTATAGTCTTCATTTTAGTTCCAGTGCATTTTTTTTATAAAATAGAGAAAAACTGGTCACTGTTAGAGTTTAAAAAGACTTAAGAATTGACATAGTCTAACCAACTTATATGACTTTTATGTCATAGTCTATTGCTAAATGCATACTAAAGTGTATCCCAGTTAAAAGTTCATCTATCCACCCTTGTTACTAGTATGATGTCTTAAGCTCTGTCATAATTTTTTTGAATGTACAAAAGTATGACTTTAACCTTTAGCACACTAAAGTAGCCTTTTTACCACCAATTCCTCATGCAAAGACAACTTCCCACTAAAAAAAACGTCAGCTGCACGTGTAACTTACAGACGATTGGTCAAACTTGTTTAGATACAGGCACTCTGGACCTGTACTCCTGTATCTGTGACTGTGCCTAGAATTTGTTTAGGTACACAGCTATTTCATAAGATATTCATTCTCAACACTACCTCCTTTTTATTTCCCAAAGATGGCCACATCCGTCAGGACAGCATGGAGCCACCCGAAGGCTGGAGTCTGGAGAACTGCCAGTGTTCCTACAAGGGGCTGAAGCCACTGGAGCGGAGACAAGCACGTCAGCACCAGCGCTGTCAGGCACACAGTCTGGTGGGGACTCCAAACTACATCGCACCCGAGGTGCTCCTCAGAAGAGGTAACCAGTTGATTGTACTTGTAAACTCTCAATAACACATCAGCAGTAAGCAGACCAAAATTCTATCTTATCTATCATTCTTCATGTTAATATTTTTCAATACAGTATGTTTGGTAAAAATAGAATAGGTGCAGTTTTAAGTTATTGAAGTATCTATGAAATGCTTTATGCAAAATTGTACATGTCTTACCTTTTTTTTTCAGGGTACACCCAATTATGTGACTGGTGGAGTGTGGGGGTGATCCTGTATGAGATGTTAGTGGGACAGCCCCCTTTCCTTGCCACTACACCCGCAGAAACACAGATGAAGGTAGGTGGACCAGAAAAAGTTTACAAGGTGTTTGGAAACTTTCCATATCCAGACATGGTCTTGCTTGTTTTGTGGAAAGTGAGGGTATTGTAGCAACATAAGTCAACTTTGGTTGTGTGAATCTAAGCAAGCAAGTAAGCAAATCTATTCTTAATTTGCATATGTAATATCTGTGAGGCAGACTCTGAAATCAAACTTACTTTAATGTGTTATACATTGTTATCAGGCACAGTGGTTATCCTATAACATTAACTGTTGAGAACCCTAATGCATTCTTGAAAGTGCTTGACAAATAATGGTCTAGTTCACTTTTTCTGACATTGTGTTCTTTATCTTTCCAGGTGATCAACTGGGACCATTACCTAACCATCCCACCACAGGCCCGCCTGTCTCGGGCAGGCTCAGACATCATCCTCAAGTTCTGCTGTGATGCAGAAAACAGACTGGGCAAAAAGGGGGTACAGGAGATCAAGGCACATCCATTTTTCAATCACATTCCTTGGGAAAAGGGCCTGCGTAAGACCAAGGCTCCGTACGCCCCCTACATCCGTTACCCGACGGACACTTCCAACTTCGACCCGGTGGACCCAGAGAGGGTGCGGAGCTCGGATTCCGAGGAGCCAGAAAGGGTCGATGCAACGTCCCCGTCCAACGGCATGCTCCCAGAGCACGCCTTTTACGAGTTCACCTTCCGCAGGTTCTTCGACGAAGGCGGTCCGTCGGCCCCGGAACCGTACAGCGATGCGGACAGTGCAGAAGACGGTGCAGAGGGGAGCCAAGAGAGTAGCTCAGAAACAGCCGCTGAGGATGGCACTGGGGCTGTGCTCCAGAAACATGAACCAGTCTTTGTCTGACACCCTGCTTTCCAGAAAACATTAGGAAATTTCCATTTGCTTTGCATCAGTCCTTAAACCAAGCCTGTTCTACTAGGCATCTGTCTCTTTACTGTGCCCCAAGGGCATTTTCTCATCATATCATAGTACAAAAACTTTACTGCATACAAACTGCTTATGTCAACATTTATAATGTTATTTTATAAAGCTCAATAGGATAGCGTCTGAAGTCCAATCTCTGTGTGTTAAGGACAACAGCTGGAATAGGAGGAATTATGTCCACAAGAGTTGTATTGTCCAAGACATTTTCTCAAAGCATATTTATTCCAAAACATTACACTAGTGAATATAACCTGTAGCATGTGTGATTATTTGATATCCAGTTGGAAATGCAAAGTTGCTGACTACATGCTAGAGGTTTAATCTGTGTAGAAGTTTTATTCTCCTTTTCAAGATCCTCAACATATTGACCTAGTAGGGAGAATATCCACCTATATGATGTGCAAGTACAGTAGCAGTAAGTTTTATAATTCTGTGCAAGAGACTGTGTATAATCATCCTTTGACATAACACACCAGTTTCAATAAAGTCCAAAATGCTTCAGGCAAAAGTATCATCATGCACTTAATAGACCATGTGCCCCAAAATGCTATTTCATATCCATATATTTCTACAGGGAACAAAGATTTCATGAATATTTGCATTCTGTAGTAGGGAGATAGGCCTATGATATATATAATCCTAAAAATGCTGCAGATGTGGTCTTGCAATGTACTTGACTTAGTACACTTGTCAAAGGTAACATGTTAAAAGTTTAAAGCATTGACTTGTAAGGTGTGTAGATTTGCTATCATATAAACCACCCTGTGCAGAATGGCAACAGCCACAGCTTTTTAATGTATCTTTTTGGAACCTCTTTGAAAATGTAGTGAACAGTATGCAAATACAGTACAAGAAAAATTGGTTTAAGTTCAACTTTCATGCTAAAGCAAGTCTATGTGCCAAATTGCAACCAAATCTAGGCCTACGTATAAAACACTGACCCCCTCTTTCTGATGTGGCCTAAGGAAATGTGACATCACTTGTCATGTTTTACATGGATGGGTTGGTCTTCTTGAAGAAGGACAGATACAGTTGTACATTTAGCACATTGACATTGCTTGTGTTGGAAGGACAATTTAACATTAGCAATGTCACCATTAGAAAGCATTAAACCTCAGTGGCAAGCTGTACAGCAGGCCTGTGCAGTTCTAGTAGTGCAAACCAAATATCAACCTTAGAAATGTAAGAAATGAGTCCGTGCCTTACAATGTCTGTGCCAGCATGGTCCTGCCCATTGGTCTGAAATCTCGAGCTGCGATAGTGTAGGTGTAGGTGGGGAATTTTGTATGTGGCAGGGAGAAGCTTTGTATAGTAGAAATGGCCTTGTAAAATCCTATCAGTTTTGTTAATGAGAGGAAGTAGAATTGATTTCCTTCTTACTGCTACCAAAGAGTCCCCCTTTCCTCCAGTATTGGTTGCATGTAAGGTATATGGCAGGTGCATTGTATTCTAATCTTCAGACACATTCTGATTGTGCAACTTGTATCATCTTTTTATAACTTGTGTACAGGGCATATAGCTTATATATATTATATCATATATGTATACATATAAATATATCTGTACATGTGTACGAGTGTATTTGTCTTTCCAATAAATATGATACTTCTGACACCTTTGTCGTTATTCTTTTTCGCACACCGGTGATGCTCATCATCAGAGCAGTTGCAGAAAAGCTTCTTTCGTTGATGATCAATAAGGTAATTTGATTATTATGTAATAATGTTTTTGGAGCCTTGGATATTTTTAGGTACCGTTTATAAAGATGTAGTTTGAAAAGAATCAGTGTTTTAGGAAGGGGGGGTCCTAAAATGTAAAACTAGAAGTACAATTTGTATAAAAAGACGACAATGTTTATGCCGATTGTTCCAGATATTCTTTATAGAACGTCCCCATTTGACAGGCGTTGCCAAAAAAACATTTCATGCTAATGAGGCCACCACCTAGCGTACTGCACCCAGAACTGCAGGTCGGAAAAAAACGGAAGAGCAACAAGTGATGTGGCGTAACTGGGACAAGTCGTAATTTATTCCTGTTCATGTCTGATTCAAGTCCAACGAGCCCGCTTCTTGGAACCATGGACAAGTTGAGGAAACAGCTAAGTGGGGAGGGAGACGATGAGAAGGGTTTGGTCACACAGGTAACGTTTATTCTCCTTTATATATCACTTTTGGAAATCCGCCCCCCTCCCACCCCTATAATATTAGTCACCTGCATGTGACTGAAGTTATTGACAGCAGAAAACAGTGGATTTTGCTGTTTTTGCGCTGGGTAGCCAAATTCTTTCCACGCTATTCAATGAGAAATTATTTGGTCCTCCCTGACCGAATTCTTTCGAAAATCCAGTCCAAATATTAACTTCCCGCTAGCATGTGGAATGTCGTGGGACAACAAGGCGTTCTCCAATAACATGGACGAGTCTATACAAGAATGGGAATTTTTTTCTGAGACAAAAAAGACCTGATTTTTTTGTGATCTAGACGAAATCAAAAAGATCATCTACAATCAAATAAAAACGGAAGCCACAGTAATTTGACCTAGAAGGCTTTTAGTCAAAACAACAGATTTTGATCATTCAACAACTGACCATTGTAATGGAAAAACACAGTAATTGCCCTTTGAGGGATAAGCCATAGGACTCTAATGTTATAAACCACTCACACTGGGAAGGACCCCTACTCCTTTCCATAAGTGTGGTGGGTTCTTTAACATGCTCGAGGTGTGGCTTTCCTCAAAATCAGGACCTCTAAAATTTTAACGTCCTAACCCACTGGTCCCTAGTCAAAGCAAGGTACTCATTTTCACCTGAATGAAGTGATAGTAGCCTGCTAAGGATTTGAACAGTCTACACAATTTAGTCTTGTGTCCTTGTATACTGTCCTTGTATACTATTAGCACTTTGTCTAAACAGGATACATTTTCTATTTCTTTTTGTAAATTTCTTCGTTTTGGATAACTGGGCATATTAACGTTAACACACCAGTTAATTACAGACATGTTTTACAGTTTAATTGTAAGACCGGACTACAATCCGCTCAGACCTGGAAAATAATTGCTCTAAAGTACGTAATGTGCTCGAGTTGTGGCCTACTAAGTAAGAGTACATGGGAGAGTTCTTATGACCTGGAAAGCTCACAAATTAAATTAATAAGATACCTTGAATATGCCCATTTTTGCTCTTTTAAGATAAAATATAGCTGGTTATTGTAAGCCTGTGCCCTAACACAAGTATTCTCTCACCTGCCCTATTGTTCATCCTATATGTGTAAATAAAAATATCTTGTTTGTTGTTTTGCTGTTTGCGCAGAATTCTGAAATAAATCTCTCACTCCTGCCATTTCACAGATTGCAGACGGCTCCACGCTGAGTTGGTCCACACGTATCAAAGGCTTTGCCATCTGCTTCATTTTGGGGGTTGTTTTTTCTTTCTTGGTAAGTTTTTTTTCTAAGTTCTTTCTCTGCATTAAACATTGAATATTTTCACTGGAAAAAGATCATTTTGAGAAAGACTTAATGTTGTGTACTGAGTCTAGTATGTAGCCACTTAGGGTTGAGGGTTCAATCTGGAAATTGATATGAGGGTGCTGGCTGGTTACATGAGGGAGCAGTGCCCTTATTCCTTGGTTTAGAAAAACCCCTGATATATATTTCTTTGTTCAAGACTTGACTTAATTCTACAAATTACATATAATATAAAGAACAGAAAAGCTGCTCAGGTGTTAGTTTAAAAAAAATTAATAAAGAATGTTGCTGTTTTTTCTAGGGTACCTTCCTGTTGTTCACCAAAAATGGGCTGACTGTGTTCGCTGTCTGTTACACGTTTGGTAACTTGTTAGCCCTCGGGAGGTAAGTTATACATGGAGAATCTTCGCGGGAGGGCTGAGACAGAGGGTGATGTGGAATACACCATGTTATATTCTATTTATGTCATAGAAAACACACATCTCAATGTGAAATGTGCCTGTAATTGAGAAAATTTTGTGTCCGGTAACATAACAATTCCAACATACGAATCAGGTATTCTAATTTTTGAAATTTGCGCACGTTGCACACGTGAAACACGTTCGAATTATTCTATGGAACTTTTGGAAGCCTGTGTGATAATCTTTAACCCCGTGTGATACGGGTAGTTATCACATGGGCTGGAACACCTGTATCGAATGTTATTGCGGCCCAGCTATGACATAAATGTACAATGTACATACACCAGTGCTTGCCTACACTTCATAACTTGTAAAATGACCTTTTTTTTTAGATGTGTGTGTGCATGTGGATTTTGTTTACTTCTAAAGGGGTCATAACCTCTGACCTTACCCACAATCCCCTGTTTCTGCAGCACCTGCTTCCTGATGGGCCCAATCAACCAGCTGAAGAGGATGTTCAAGGAGACCAGGATCATTGCGACCATAGTCGTCTTGGTCAGTTCACTTCCAGGGCTTGAAATACTTTTTTCTGCATACCTGCACCAGATGAATTCAGAAAGTGTGGATCATACTAAAAACTGTTCAGAAACCATTGTCATTATTTCATACTTCATAAGAGGTAACAATCAATACACAAATAAAACTCTACATACACCTACATTTGTATATAAACCCAGTACATGGACCGGTGGAGGTTAGGTGCAGGTAGACATCAGAAGTACCTGCACAGCTCCAATTTTACCTGCACTAAGGTGCATATGCACCCAGTATTTCGAGCCCTGGCTTCTTTTATTCATTTATTCATTCATTTGTCCATCTATTTGTTCATTCCGTATCTGTATCTGTATAGCCAGTATAACTGTCCTTAGGCGTTACATACCAGCTAATTCATTCATGACTTATCACCCGTCTAAGATTCTCTTGCTCCAATAAAACAGCTTCTTAAAACCTCATTACTAGCATATAAATGGATGTGAAGTGTATGAAAGCCTGTTTGCTTAATGTATTGACATATTGATAAATGCAGGTAACAATAACGTTTCCAATGATACTATACAATTGATAAAGTAACAACAGAGAAAATTAAGTTTGCAAACTTTTTGTGCTGAGTGTAGTATAGTGACATTTATATTGGTTTGGGGTCCTTGTGTGTGAATTACTATGTCAATGTGATGTCTGTAAGATTAAGTTTCCATTTTGTTCTTCCTCAGATTTGCCTAGCACTGACATTGTGTGCTGTATTCTGGGTAAGTAAAAACTAATTACCTATATGTACGGATGTTTTGTTGTCGGTGTGTTTGCTTGTGTTGAACATGTCAGAGAGACTGACAGGAACTTAAATCAAATGTCCCAAAAAAGTTTATTTCATTTCCTGTCTTCAATTTCCTGCTATATGCATGTCTGTTGCCGTATATATAGGATCCAGTGGGAAAATGTATAGTCAGAATCACCGGAAAATTCACTATATAATAAATAAAACAAAACATTCACAACAACTTTTAATACTTCACAGATGTGTGAGATCTTTGATTTCTTGTTTCTAATTTTTTTTTCCCACTGACAGTGGAACAACAAGGGGCTGGCCATCCTGTTCTGTATTCTCCAGTTCCTGGCCATGACGTGGTACTCCCTGTCTTACATACCTTTTGCCAGGTAACACAGACCCTTCTTCACTCTGCAAATGTCATCAAAGATTGTATGGTGCCAAAGTACAGCATTTTCTTTTCGTTTTCGTTATGTTTGTCTGTTTGATTGTATGAATATGAATACAGTCACAGAATCAGGAATTTAGGGGAGATGTGTTAACGTTGTTATTGCAGACAGACAGGTCAAATTCAAGGTCAAAAATCTGAAAATGGTCCCCCTGCAGGTTGGTCCCATAAAGTGAATGGTACGGTCCAGGAACTCAGGAACTCGAGGATTGCATATGTGCGACAGTGGAATTTAAACAGAATGAGCAAGAAATTCACAACGATGAATGACAAGAAATTCACAAAAATTCTAAATACTTCATGGACATATGAATTCTATAATTCCTTTTTACTTATCTTCTACTATGAATCATATTATTCAGTTAACATACAAGCACCAAACCAAATATATACACTTGTCTTCTGTTATTGAACATCACACCATCAAAAAATCATAGTTCAGACTCAATGTTCTGTTGCAAGCACGTAGGTAATCCAATCATGGCTGCCTATGACATCACAGTGAATGTAGCTACTAGTTTGGAAACTCGCACTGCAGTTTGCAAAAGAACACACTTTTGAGAACATACTTTAACCACCACAAAACTGCCTTTCCCTTCTGTAGCATTAACTCCCTAAATGAATTGTGGCATTAATCATATATAATCATAATCATAAGAACTTGATTAGCATCTGGCAGACAATGATCTAAAGTATTGCTAATTTACAATATGTGACAAATTTCTCAAAGGATTAAAGAGTTGAAAAGAATTATACAATACACATGACATCATTAACAATGTACAAACAAGTTTAAAATCACAGAAATCAAATTACAGAAGTACACACATTAAAAGGTAGAGTTTGAATCATTTCAAAAATTTGTTGCATGGTATGAGAATGATCGTTTAAGTCTCTCCGTGTGACATTTTGGTAGTGTGAGATGTTTCTAGTTTCTTCTTTCCCATTTGACAGTCCCTCTCTCTGTTTTTGTAGGGATGCCGTCAAGAAGTGTTTTGCAGGTTGCCTTGGATGAGAAGGACTGCCCACAATGGAGAAGAATACATGCAGAAATACCATGCTTTGATTTGCATTGGATGTACGTTGTGCCTAATTTTTTTTGTTACTGTGTAGTTTGTCAGAAGTAAATATATTGAATATAGGTATGTAAATGTATGGTCATATATGATTATCATATTCTACCCTCTTGTCTGATACTAGGAGTTAAGATTAGATTAAAAGGTCAAGTTTCTATAACGCAACAAAACTTTTCAAACTGCCAACGTTTTGGCGACCAGTCATGACACCACAGATATACGTTACCAATGTATTACTACTGTACTACAATTTGTTTCAACCACAAAAACCCCCTTCCCCTGACTACTGCAAAATTCAGTCCCTAAAAAAATGAATTTACAGTAAACCGTTAGTAAAGACATTCCATTATACTGCTCTCTAAAAATGTTGTCCTTTGGGTGTTTTGTAAAAGAAAGTGCTGTTAAACCATGCCAATTGCCTTAAATTTACTCAGAACAATTATATACTTGGTATAAAGCATGCACAGTTTATATGTAAATAAATGTTGTATGGGGAAAAAACACTTTGTATATTCTACATCTTGTGGCTAAAGCTATGTTTGTACGAAGCAAACAATTTGAGATGTGCTTGTATTGAAGATATTTTCATTGGGATAATTAGCAAAGTAAGGCACATAACATCCACACATTGTTCTTCAGAAAATGTGATAGTTTTTCAATACTAGGACTAGACATTTGATAGCAAAAAAATAGTATTTTCCTGGTGATTATTCACAAGTTTTCTGAGTTTTCATGACTTTGTTAGATGAAATATATAACTTTTTGAAAAAGAAGAAAAGAGAGATTGTAATTTGTACGCTTAATGGTCTTCAGTATCTCTTACAACTGTTTCAGTGCTGTCAATATTAAAATTGGTGGCAAGTTGGACAACTGTATTTTGTGTCATACTTTGTGGTGTTCAGTTTGATTTCTTCTAGGTAATTATAGTATTTAGCCAAGGTAAGTTTATGTGAAACATCTAATTATTAAATAGGCATATAATTCTGAAAACCAGTTAGCATGTATTAGCAAATGATGTAGATGTGCTGTGTGTTTTGCAGATAGACTGGTTTATATTATTTGAAACATTTCAGTTTACCAAACGTTATCTTGGTAAACAAAGACCAAAAAGGAGTGAGAGCATGTTAACATTTTTAAATGTTATTGAAACAGTCTTTAAAGGCGACGCATTGCTTGATCTGACAACAGAAAATACTAGAAACGTGTCCAATTTCTGCAGCTTTTTGAAACTCCGTTTGAACCGCAGTGAATCTTTTTTGCAGGGACATAGCCAGACAATAAGTATTAGCCGTGTATTAGAACAGAAAAATAACTGGTAAGACTGAACATACAGTCATATAGAAGGATCACTCGTGGGTAAATAAGCAGGGTGTGTAAAGTTATGTATGTGCGAAACAAATAATTTTGTGATATGCTTAACTGAATATATTTTCGTCATACTAAATTAGCAAAATTCACACAATGTTCTTCAGAAAATGGTATAGTTTTTTTTCGATACTTGGAATATCTGTAGCTCTTTGAAACACACGTCTTCGTTTGAACCACAGCGATTGTAAACACCTTTTAAGTTTCACCCAATCTTTTGGCAGGGACCTAGCCAGGCAATTAATATATGAGCCGTGTATCAAAACAGAAAAATAACTGGTAAGACTAAACATACATATAGATAGATCATTCGTGGGTTAATAAGTAGAGTGTGTATAAACTTACGTATGTGCGAAACAAACAATTTTGTGATGTGCAACACGAAATATATTGTCCTCGGACTAAATTAGCAAACTAAGGTACACTGTTCTTCAGAAAATCTGATAGTTTTTTCGGTACATGGAATATCTGTAGGCCTTTGAAACACACGTATCCGTTTGAACCACAGTGATTGTAAACACCTTTTAAGTTTCACCCAATCTTTTGCCAGGGACCTAGCCAGACAATATATGAGCCGTGTATCAGAACAGAGGAACAAGTAAGACTGAACATACACATAGAAGGATCATTCGTGGGTAAATGTGTGTAAAGTTATGTATGTGCGAAGCAAACAATTTTGTGATGTGCCAAACGGAATATATTGTCCTCGGACTAAATTAGCAAACTAAGATAAATAACATTTACACACTGTTCTTCAGAAAATGTGATAGTTTTTCGATACATGGAATATCTTCAGGTCTTTGAACCCCACGCCTCCGTTTAAGTTTTACGCAACCTTTTGGCAGTGACGTAGCCAGACAATGAATACATGAGCCGTACGTGTATAAGAACAGAAAAATTCCTGGTAAGACTGAACAAAACATACATATAGAAGGCTCATTCGTGGGTAGATAAGCAGGGTGCGAACAGGTGGCCAGAAGAGTATGGACCAGACCGTGTACGAACAGGCCTGTACGGTCTCGGCCACGAAGATGCCGGCTACCAGCCTGAGGGAAGCCCCGGACCGTAACAACGGTAGGGGAGCGCCGGAAGTGGTAAACCTGGGCACCGATGCAACAGGACAGCCAGGTGGGGTATTTCATACTTTTACCTGACAGTGTATCCTAAAACCATCTTGTAAAGTTAAGGAACAGGCTAGGTTTAGAATTATGTACTGAATGGGTTCGTGACCCTGGTCAATAATGCTGAGGTCACATTTCCAAACCGGGGCCCGGCCGGGCTGTTTCGATTAACGAAAAATCAACAATTTATATCAATACTTAATATACGCAGATAGTTCCCATTATTAATTTTTTTCAACCTTTTTGTGCTTTGTTGTCTTTTATATCATACCGTTTTCGTTCCACAAGACTGCCCGGCCGGACCCCGGTTTGGAAATGTGACCTAATAATTACATACGTCGTAGTACCATTTTGATGTAGAATTGTCAAACAGGCAGTGACAGAACCAACGGCCGATCTATGGCAGCCTTTTCCCTAACAAGACAGCTGAATGTTATGCAACGTTTGCACGGCTAAATGTCCAAAGAATGCCGTCGGGTTGATAGTGGTTATAGTGGTTATAGTATCTTGAACCATGACTTAAGTCCAATTAAATGACAAGCCGAATGCCCAGCCGTACATAAGATATATCCCAAAAGACAATCAACAACATGTCTTCTTTGATATGCAAATGACATCACGTAGTATGGCGTGACTCAGCTGCACCAAAATTCATTATACGGCTCAGTGTACAGTGGTTTTGTTTTCGGAGTGTCTGCTTGTGTGTTTGCTTGAGTTTTTGTAGATTTTTTTAATACAGTAGTGTGAGAGAAGCTGAAGGGAAAATTGTGTAACCGCAGATTGACTTGAAGGGCGAATTGGAGGTCAAAATGGTCTTCCCGCAGGCTAGGAAGAAGTAAAGGATACTGTGGAAAAAAAACTCAGAAACCCGATGATTGCATGTACGTGACAGTGGAATATGCACTGTGTGAAAGAAATAAGACCTGAACAAACTTCCAACGTGCCGTATGTACGCATGTTTTCCACAGAGACCTCTACTGATGATGCCGCACGACGCGACAGCCCAGGGAACGGTACCAGAAGCGCTAAGCAGTCCCGTTTCTGCTCCAGCGCCTTGATAAAGACCATCTCCGTGCTGTCCTTTGTACTGAACTGCTGCCTGCTGGGTGCTGTTATCTTTTTGAGTGAGTCTTCTTATCATATAAAATAAGCTGTATACGTAAACAAATTTAGGTACAGGTACACGGGTTTATCTGTAAATCTGTAAATCATCTGTAAGTTCTACATGTAGCCAAATGTCTTTTTAGTGGTAAATCATTGTCTTTGTAACAGGGTTTATATATTTTAAATCTAATAATAAGAGTATCTACAAGTTTTTCTGGTTTTCAAGAGCTAAATTGTCATATTTCCATCTTTTAGATTCAATTTGTCTATCTTTAGTGTAGAAATAGTGTTCAGTAGTGTTTTATTTGGCATGCACAGGTACACTAGATGTTCACGTCTGGACCTGTACCTAATATGATTTGTATTGTTGTTAATTTTGCTTTTTGTTCATTAACATTGATATGCAAATTCCGTTCCTTTATCAATATTATTTACATTATTTGCCATATTTAAAAAGTTTGTTTTCTGTGCTTTATTAGTATTATTATTAAGTTTGTTTATTTTTAAGTGTAGTATGATTGTATGTATCATGTATGTTATTTAAGTTACTTTGGTTTTGTATAAATTAGTAATTTGCGTAAATTTATTTGTTACTTTTGTTGTATTCTGATGTAAGTGCTTTTCTTTGGGGTTTTCCCCCCAGGGCACATTGAAAAGCGCCCTCAGGCGATATGTTCCCCCTGGTAAAATAAATTAAAACAAACAAACAAACAAACAAACAAAGGTGCAGGTATTAGATACAGAGCCATTATTTCAAACGACGCATAACAAACAAAATAAGAAGTCCATTTTAGGTTAGTTCTCTCGCTCTTCTAAAACATATAATTTTCCTAATGCAGCGTTTGCAATGTTGGACCTAAAGCTGTCGGTCAGTCAGCTGGACGAAAAGATGGAGATGGCCACTGCTAAACTGACCAACATCTCTGGTTGGATGGAGCAGGTAACTTCACTATTTTTTTTAAATTCATTTTGACGAATACTAAAACATCTTTATGTTTTCTGACATCCTTGAGTTAGCTTGTTTGATTTTTTTCTAGTCTAATTAATAGTGTTTTGCCTTGATCTATGTTACTACTATAATAAAACATACGTTTTCATACATACTGGAAACTGGGAAGGTAGGGTTTCATGTCGATCAGTGTAAAACCCAGCTGCTGCCACGCCACGTTCCTGCGAAGGTGGTGTTTTATACAGATACATATTATACAAAAACGATACAGAACCTGTTAGAATTGTAGAATAGCATGGATACCTTTGCAATCGTTGTGATACAAGTTTTATTCAAAGGTGATGGGGAACCCAATGGAGGGGTTTGAAGAACTTGGCGTGGCCCTGCCCAAGACTACGACCGGACTGACCCAACTGACAAGCCCTGACCTGCCGACTGCCATGGAGAATGAGACAATGCTGGATGAGAAACTGCTTTCAGTGGAGGAACTGGAAGGTAAGGTCCAGAATCTTCAGGACAAATCGCAACAAATGTGTGTTGCAATTTAAACTATCATGTAAGACCGTAGTAGTGGTCGTAAAGGTCTTTGGCTAAGGACATAAACTGAAATATTGAATTTGTAGGGGGAAACAATACAATGTCAAAGCATTGCGAAACAATTGGCGTTTTTTTTGGGGGGGGGGGGGGAGGGGGACATCATACTGTCTTAGCTACCTTCCAATCAAAAAGCGAGGGTATATGACCCGATGAGATTTATTTGGCGATATAAGGTCAGCCCAATTCCCATGATCACTGAATCCTGTGGTGGTCCAACAGTTATAGGTTATGGTCATTATTTACTGGTCATTATAAACCATAATCAATGCCCGTTGGATGGCCAATGATATCATGGCCTGATAATAAATATCAAATTCGTGTTTCTGATTGCTTCATTTATTCTGGCTATATGATAATTATCAATTATCCTGCTCTTTCCGTAGTTCAATGGTCTAAACATAGTTCTACCTTGCAAAGCAAGTGTTGTGATTTTCAAGGGATATGTTGTCGGATATGCTAGAACCCGAACTCAAGTTCAAGGTGTTGTTTCCCTATCACACAGCGGTAACCGTGCTACCGATGGAACCAAAGATGTCAGACCGCCAGCCAAACAACAAGACCAACATGACCACCGCTATTCCGGAAAACGTCGATGGAGAGCTGGAACAGGTATCAAAAAATCATCATCTAAAGAAAGTTTCAGGTAACATTACAAGGTATATCTATATGCATCCTGAATAAAGATGTCATGCTACGAATGAGAGTATGTATTTCTAGTTGATGTGTGTAATGTCTATTCATTAAAAGAAACAAGTTAACATATAGTTTCAGGATACAGATTTTATAAGTTGATTTCATTTTTTTCCAAACTCTATTGTAGCCAGTCTTAAATCTTGTAGAGAAATGGTACATTAATATACTTCCATCTAAAAATGTTTGATGAGCATGACCCATCCAATGTTTTTAGATAAACATCATTCAGTAGGGACTTCAGAGTGTTGACAATAATGATTATCGTGATGGTATCTTAGAGGTAATACAGGCAGATTCCCAATGATGAGGTTCGTTCACTCAATGATAACTCTGTTTTAACAGCCTATACAGTACAATGTCACAACCGAGATGACTGCTCTGTCTGCCCCTGGGGTGCCGAGTACCACGAAGAACAACGAGATGATACACAATGAGGCAGTGAAGCTGGCAGGTAAGCTGAAAACAATGTCCAAATCTTCATGTACAAACATGTTGGTTTTGCTTTCATTCAACACAATGAAGTTGTCCATGTTATTCAAAAGATGTGTGTGTGTGTGTGTGTGTGTGTGTGTGTGTGTGTGTGTGTGTGTGTGTGTGTGTGTGTGTATGAGTTGTGTGTGTGTGTGTGTGTGTGGGTGTGTGTGTGTGTGTGTGTGTGAGTTGTGTGTGTGTGTGTGTGTGTGTGTGTGTATGAGTTGTGTGTGTGTGTGTGTGTGTGTTTTGCAAAAAATGTCATTTAAAAAACCTCCCACTTCCTTCCTGTCACTCTACTGCATTTAAATAATTGTATTGTATTGTATTGTATCGTCAGCTCAGGTGTCCTCATCTGATCCTTTTTTTTCAGCGCCATGCCCTAACGGTTACCAGAAGTATGGTGAAGTTTGCTACAAAGCATTCGGCACACTCAAAACCTTCTCCGACTCGGCTACAACCTGTCAGGCTGACGGAGGCACCCTCGCCATGCCCCGTGACGCCGGTATCAACGGTTTCCTCATCAGTCTCACCAAGAAGAACAGGGCTGCCGACTTCTGGTTTGGCTTGCATGATCAGCGCCATGAAGGGAAGTGGAAGTGGATGGACGGCACCGCTCTGGGGACTGGCTACACCGCATGGGCCGCAGGGGAGCCTAACAACGGAGACGGTGATCAGCACTGCGCTATGTACTGGGGGGCCAGGAACCTCCAGTGGGATGATTATTGGTGTTACAATAAGCTTGGCTTCATCTGCCAGTTCAAACCACCAGGTTAGTATTTCAAGCAGATGTTAGGTTTTACTTTTATATTATTATTATTAGGTTTTAAAAATAAACAGATATTCCAATACAAGATGTTGTAGATTATTTGCACAAAGCAAACAGATTCATTTATATTAGGCCATAAAGAGCACTGTTGCTACTTAACGTATGCATGATACCATGAAATGTTTTTGGCGACGTCTCAGGGAGGAGCCAAATGGTACAGTATTGTGTGTGATTTGCAAGAATTCTAGGAATTGTACAGGCATTTTGTCCACAGGTATGGAATGTCCACAGGCATGTCTCCCATGTGACCCACATCTATACCCACATTCCTAGAAACCCTTGGGACCCTACCTCTCCCGGATGCCCTACTTTCTGTGACCCCGGGGCTTGTTCACTATACACTCAGGGGGGGGGGGGGAGTGCACTGTATCTGTATAGGTACCAAGTCTTCCTCAAAATCATGAAATAATGGCAGGGCCGCAGTGCCATGCAAACAATAACCCTAACAGCAACCACCATTGCCAGTCTTGTTATACTAGTGTACAATTAACATATTATATCGAAGGTTTCTTTGCATCTAACCTCTTTTAATTTTTATTCTTCTACTGTGGTCTAATCGCTAACACGTAAGATATTCACTAATTAAAACCGTTTGATTCTCATTTTCCAGATGCTAAAGGAAATTAACGCCCGACAAAGTTAAAATGAAAATGGCAGTCATGACATTGAGCCTAGGTCGTTGGATGGGAAGACCAATGAAGCACAACAGTTTGACTTGCGAAAAAGATCTAATACGCTGAGTCAGCAAGTATGTGAGTTTTCACATTCATATCTCCAGGCCCTTCAGGCGTTCTGGAATAGCGAGAAACAAAACTTACTGTGAAAATATACATCTGAAAATTATGTGCAGCATTTTGTCACGTAGAAAACCATTATCTACTAATTGTAAATCTTTACTACAAAAGGAAATGGACAGATGATAATAAGATGTGGGCACACCATGAGGAAAAAATGACAGCAGAGAGTAGCAGTTGGCAGTTCCTATCAGGTGAAAAAAGGAGGTAAAAAAAACATGATAGGCTGTGCATTATGATTTGTCAAACAGCCGCGCGGTTCGTAGCATGATCGCTTATTTGAACACTTGAAAGGAACTTCTAGGCACATAATCTAAGCTTTGTAGGTTTCTTCATAGAATTATGACATTAGTACATGTCATTATGATGACTTTGTAAATCAAAAACTCTTAATATTGAATAACAGCAGTGCCCTTTTTTTAAACAGTAGTTTGGTATTTGCTGCATTTGCTCTGTGTTGTTCACTATCCTAAACATTTGCTTGTTGTATTTTGACATATTCTAATCTTTTTGTGTGTTAAATAAACACAGTTTACGAAATCGAAAGGGATTTGTTTTACCAACGAAAAATATTAAACATATACTGATAGGTTCTATTATTTCCGGGATACATAACTTCACCTGTCTTGAAATATCACATAGAACATAAAATATAATCGATATCATCATGGTGATTACTCGTGGATAGTGATTTTAACGACAACTCTAAGGTCTTGTATAATTTGAAAAAAAAAAACAATTTGGCTTTTCCCTCTGTTACTCAAAACTTTAATCTGTTGTGCTGAACATTTATCTTTATTGTTGGTTTACTTGAAAGTTTACTTGTTGTATCTCAGTATAAAATCTATCAGTTTACTTGATGGATCTCAGTATGAAATCTGTATAGTACGTACTTTATAATCTGATTGTTTTTGTTTACTAACATCTTATATGAAGCAAATGGTGGAGGTATTACCACTTGGCTGTTAAGGGGTAGAACAAAAAATACAACAACGGTGTCTGTAAGGGTGTATGCTATGGATTGCTTACCTGTTGAAACTTCATTCATTATGTTTTTGTCAAACATTATGACTTTTTCCGCTTTACAAATTAAAACAGGTTTGTAGTAACACATTCATGAGTACTTTTTGTGGTGTTGATCATCATTTGCCTAACAGAGGGGTTAAGCCATGCCACACCATGATGATGCAATGTAAACTAAAGCCGCTAGATGGTGACAATGTAGAAAAATGTCCACCGCTGGGCAAATGCTGTACGTTCAAGGACAACGATGAAAGAAAAAAAAATCAGCCAAGTAATGTTGAGAACTGAAATATTTTAACTGTGCACGTTATGGTAAAATACTTACCTACAGCGTTTTATTTTTCAAATCTACGTTGGTGATCTTGAGTTCACCGTACTAGTAAATGAGCCTGAAAATTCGTGTGAACGTCTTCAAATTCTAAAATATCCGCCCCATGGCCAGTATTAAAACGTCTTCCGGCGTTCTCATCTTGTTAAATTTCCTCCCATTAGCCTGCTCACGGTTTGAGATACGCATGTTCCTGTTTAGACCATGCTTGATACCATGTCCAGATGGGCACGTCGACAGAACGTACTGCGCCTGCGTGAAACCTGTAATGTATTGTGCATAGCACTTTGGCAGAACGTCTCGTTTAAGGTCGTATTCGCGTATTTAAGGATGACATTCCGTGTATAGTTTTCAGATATTTTGTCGAAAATCATGTCGTCTGCAACGGGCAAAATTTTGATGCAACGTTGACTAAACATCCAACGAAAACCTTGAAGAATCCGGGTTTCGCGCAGACGCAGTACGTTCTGCAGACGTGCCGTCCAGATGTGTTTTGTGACCTTGTTTTATGTTTCAGGGACCTTCAACTTTGACATATTACCCACAATGCATCACACTGCGCATGTCTATGAACCTGCGTATTGTTGCAGTAACTACCAGTACACCCCCCTCCCCTCCCCTGCCTCAATCCTATCTGTCGCTGATGTGCTTTTGATGGACTATTGAAATGGAGAAGTAAATCAACACATCATTGTTCCTGTTTAACGTCCATTCCCGCCTGTTTACCTTCCTCTTCAATACTGAGTGCTGTTGTGATATTGGGAACCTATAGCTCTCTGACTCATTACCATTAAAGAGGTGGCCTCTTTTCTACATTTGTGCTTGTGTACCAAGTGTCGAAGGCGTGGCAGGCGATTTGTAGATTACCTTTTCACCGGTTATCGCACCTTTACTTAAAGGGTCAGCCTAATTCATCACCTATTGCGTTTTCAATTATCCGTCACGTGGGGCTATAATAAACACCGTGACAGGTAATAATTGTTTTGCCGTGTTCGCCTGGCACTCTGTCCACCACGCAGAGCTAACAGCAGTTGACATCAGGATTGCGCGAGTCAAGCTTATTTTGTCACCCTGCGATTATCGGGCCATTGTTCGCCGAATTACCTGGGGTACACACCAACACGCACCTACGTGTAGATCGTTTTTCTTTTCTCCTCACACCTGTTCGGAATGATTACCTGTAGGTGAGACAAAGAGAAGCTCTTCGGAATAACATCAGGATCCTAGAAATCCAGGTGAGAAACTTTATACATTAATTTTCAAAAAAATAACAAAATGTGCACCCCATGGAAATACCCCCCTGTAACGTTCCAGTCGTAACTTACATCTATATCTAGTTTCCTGATAATATATGTCGTGCTGCACCATAGATAAAAGTGGTATATATAGGAACGAACTGTTGTATTTTCATTGATTTTTGTTGGTTACCGGGACTGTTTGTGTGTGTGAAGCCTGTTGGGGGGGCGTGCTTATCTCGGAGTGTTGTCGACCCCAGATTCCGGCTAAGTGGTGCCACGCTGATACGATAGTACGGCAGAAGTGATTGCTGCGCGATACTTGGACTCTAGTAGGCTAACCTAACAGTCGTTCTGTCTGCTTCATTTCACCCTATTGGTCGGGGAAATCTGCTAAACATTCTAAAATTTATTATTCTGCGGAAATTAGACGAATAACTCAAATAAAACGTGCAGGTTAATTAAAGAAGCCATCATGATATTCACGTCGCTGAACTTACGTATACGTACATTTCAAACTTCACAGCGTCGACGTCAGATGCATTCTAGATTCTGCTGTATGTCTGATCTAGCAAGGTATTTTCTCCAAAATGTCTGAGGGTTTTGCATTTATCTACTATGTTGCATAATTGCATGAAGATCTTATATCTAACGTAGTCCAATAGTGCGCAATGTAGTAAGCAGAAACCGTTTTAATACAGCTGTGTTTCCGTTTTTAATTGTATAACGTATAAGGGTTTGGCGTAACAAAAATCAAAACGTATGTTACCTAACATAAGACAATATGTAATCTAATCCTTTTCCTTCATCCTGCAGGGAACTTGTGATCACCCAAATTTAAAAAAAGAAAGGCTTTATGTAAAATTGTATAATCTGTTTCTTGTTGTCTGACTCACTTACAAACAGAAAATATCATAACAAACAAAGAACCAAGACTATTTAGGATGAAACAGTGAAATTCTACACAAAAAACGTAGTGTGTGACCAGAAAATAGATTGACTTTTAGACAACTGTTTCAACGCCATTGTTCTTTTTCTTGTTTGGTATTTGACAAAATATTTTTTAAAGATTCGAGTGTGACTGTCGATGTATTTTTTGCATGTACGCGTGTGTAGGCTACCATACATCGCACTATATCTAAAAACAGTGGCCTTTTAACAGATATATACACATGTATTCTGTTTATGAAGTTCTCACGAAGCGTAACGTTCCTTGGCCTTCTCTTTCGTTCATAAGTGCAACACCAGTAGACATGAGGATAGTGTAAGATGAACTTCCGAAGAAAAGGCAACCTACATAATCATTCCCGATATATTAAAAAAAACAATGGTTTACGTGCTACAGTATGATAACAACCAAAAAAATACATAAACAGAACGAGGAGCTTCTCACTTTTCTTATAGGAATGATTCTCATTCGATTCACTTATACAAATACAAGAAACATATTTTTTCATTCAACTTGCAATCTTCACTGGAACCTAGCTACACATTATACCCCCAACTGTTGTTTTGCGAGTTAAGTGTGGATATAGTTTCATTTTCCACTTAAAATCATGAGATATGAATTTGTGAATGTTTTGTGATATTAGAAATGCATGGTAAATAAAAATCGAAATGCACAATGGTTATGATGGAAGTAGCCTTTTTAGCAATTGAACCAGCAATTTTTTTTATTACTTCGTTTCGTCATCTTTGTTTCAAGTGAAATTTTATTATCATGGTACATCTCTGTCAAGAACTTTGACATGGCGTCGTACGTTATGGAATAGCGCTGTAGTTGCACGCTGACATTGCTCTTAGAAATTTTATCAAAAAGCCATCTGTACAATGTTTTCGTTGATTTTTACTGATCCACATTTGCTTGATGAAACGTACAAAATCCGTTGGCTGAATGTTAAGATTCTGTTGCATTTCTTCTTGATGCATTTTACAAGGCAGCGAGCCAGCGTACATCTAACTCACAACATTTAAGTGAATTAGCGTTGTAACAGTTATATTCTATATATTTAGCGAGTGAAATTTTATGCCGATTTCGTTGCTATAGCATGCATATAGATATCTACATATCGATATCTAGTATAGACTAGTATACACTCGATTCTTGGTGATTGTATATATGTTGGATGATGCAAGATTAGTTAGAGTTGGCGCATCGAGGGTGTAAGGTATATAAATTTCTACTTACTATTTAAGTATATAAAGTATTTTACTTACTACCTATCATCAACCAAAAAGAATATTTCTATCGCTATCATATAAATGATAGTCTACGGTAAATGTGTTTTGTCTTCTACTTTACTTAAATCACAAAATTGTTTTTAAGATACGCCGTTTTCTTTTCTTCCGCTTTTTTTTTGCTCATTTGGTTTTCTCTAACTATATCGATAATGTTCTTCTATTGGGCGTGAATTAGACTTCCATTGGGCGTGAATGATTTCCTTTCGCAAGTTGATAAAAAAAGTTTTGAACTAATGTAATACAATCAAAATTACATGATTAACAAATGAGAACATATGTTACCTTTCCAAGTGTGAATGGTACGGACTAACAGCCTGTGTTCTCGTTGTTGTTAATTCAGTCCATGTGATATATGCAGTACGATATTATCACGAAAACAAATTGCAGACATTTTGGGGATAGTCGTGGATATGTTGTACATAACTCGGCTAGCTGTCTTGTGTCAGCAAAGGTTGTTGTAGATCCTGTTTACGTTTTTTATATCATAGCCTGTCTGAAAACGGCACCGAAGAAAATCTTATTTGATCTCCGCTTCACCAGCCGACGTCACCGTTGTTCTTCAGCAGACATGCCGGAAACATTTCCCGCCCTCCCCGGGGAGTCAGCCGACCAAGCCGAGCCCGCGCCCGAGATCAAACAGTCTCAGATATCAGCTACTTTGAGATGGTCAGTACCTTCCTTGCAATGTTTTTTCCTTTCCCTCATTTTTCTTTGTTGTGTGAATTCTGATACTCGCTTACATGTAGTACATTCCTGTTTCCTTTCTGTATTACGCTAGCCTGGATGCCTTCTTGATGCCATATTGTTTTCGTGGCCTTAGCTCCTTGGTTTCAGCAAGAAGGTTATACGGAGAAGGCTCTCCGTATAACCTCCTTGGTTTCAGGAACAGCATGCCCTTAGGAAATTCTACCTCATACATTTCTAAACTGTCAAGTTTCATTGTGGCATGTTGGCCGTTGAAATAAGGAGCTGGCCTGTGATCCCTGGAAGTATTCTGACACCCAGTCTTCTATTTCACCATATCTTTCGTTGTTTCCCTAGTTCGTTCCTTTTTTGTTCTCTTATGTATAGTCAAATTGTTAGTTAGAGATGTTTGGTGTTTCTCTGACTTTTACTAATACATAATACATTATAAAACAAATGATATAAACGGGTGGCACACAGAGCACATATACATAATAAGAAATTGAAGATCTCATACCTTCGTCAAGTATCTAGAGGTTTTGTGATTTCTTGTTTTATCCATTATTGGGATTTTTTCGCCGATTCTGTCCATGAATTTTCCACTGGCTCCCATAACGCGACAGTCATACATATAGCAGGATATAGAAGACAGGAAATGAGATAACCTTTCTGTAACCTTTCTGGGAGTTTTGACCTAACTTCCTATCGGTGTCTGCAATGTGCATAGCAGGTAGAAATAACTATGGAAACACAAGCAAACACACAGACACGCCGAAACCAAAACCTCCGTACACAGAAGTAACAATATAAAAACATTAAAAAGCCAACCTGTTGTACATTTTATGTTCACTTGTTTCGTAAATGATTCTGTTTTCTATGATCAGTTTGGTAATATCTTATTAAAAAAGTACATACATACAACAAACCATATTCTTTGCCTGTAAAATCTTCAGAATTAATATTTCAGAGCAAAGAAATGTTTCAATCTACCGATAAAATTTCTTCTAGGCAAACGCAAACCTCCAGAAGTTACCCTTTGGTTTACAAGGGATACCAGTCCATGAGTTTCTCAACCTTAGACCCCGAGAAAGACCCCTAAATAGTGGGAAAACCATATCGTGAAAGACACAAGGCTTAGTTTAAAGGTAGCAGAGTCTTGCCATGCAATATGGAGGAACCTAACGAAGGGGACAAGAGGCCCAGCGCCTGGCCTAGGCACGTAGGCAGGCAAAACTTTATCTCAGTCTGTAGATGTTGAATGATACATGTAGGTTGTTTGCTTGCAGGCTGACGGAGAACTACGAGCGGGCGGAGGGAGTCTGCCTCCCGCGGTGTGTTCTCTACACGCATTACCTGGACTTCTGCAAGAAAATGAAGTTCACACCGGCCGGCGCAGCCAGTTTTGGAAAGGTCTGTCGGTTTTTCTGTGTTTTGTTTTATTTCGTTTTGTTATGTTTGCTTGTTATTTATACAAAGATGTTAAAATGGCTTGCATAAAACTTATTGAATTATAGCTGCAACAGAAGCAAGTGAACAGATGTGTTACGTATAATTATAAGTTATATTATCTTTTATATGAACGATGTCATTTTTCACTGCAAAGTTAACACCCGGTGCATAGTTTAAACACTTCTTTCGTTCAGAGCAAGAATCGTGTATGAACTTCAAACAGTTTTTAAACTAGTTATTGGTGAACAAGGCAATCGCTAGTGGACTGCGACATGCCTCAACTTCACCCTCCTAACGTAAAAAGAATGGATTGCAAAAGTACTAAGTATTGAAGACCGGGTACTTCAAAAGCACCCGGTGACACTAGTAAAAACTTTCACTTATCAATCTGTAACTGCCAGCCGTGCTCTACACATGGGGAGGGGCTGCCTAAGAAATCATACAATGTAGTCACTCTTCAAGACTTCACTATGTGGAGACAACAGATAAGACATGGAGATTTAGCTGTACATGAAGAGTCAATGTCATCTTTAACCAAACACCTAGCCAAGCATAGTAAATTGGGAAGTTGTTTTTTTTTCGGCGCTACAGAGCATTGGTTTAGTTCTGCTTTCTAATACTACCAAGTAGGCATCAATAGTGTTGTCGTATTTCTAGATACACAACAATCAATTGAAAGCTAATTAATCTAACCAAAACCACAATGCTACCAAATGCTTGGCACTGTATCACAGTGAAGTACAGTTCCATTCCCTGTCGCACTTATTCTCCTAATAACAGTTTTTATCATTTCTTTGCGTTTTCTAGGTTATACGACAGAAATTCCCGAAATTGACAACCAGACGACTTGGAACAAGGGGACAATCAAAGTATGAATGTTTAGATTATCATTTCCACCAGACGAACATACATTTTGTTTGTTTATTTGCTCGTTTTATCTAGCTGGTTGACCGCCTCAATGGGTAACACTGTTGCTACAAAGCTGCAATCTTTGATCCTTTTACAATGAGGTGGACCCCTACTATTTTGATTTTCAATAAGTTCGGTGGGGGATATCTTTCACGTGCTCGAGGTGTGGCTCTCCTCAAACACATATGTCATATCCGAGAATTCTTTACGATTCATCATAAAAGAGATTCACCCTTACATAGAGATAAGATAGAAGTGTTCTTTCCTAAAAGGAACTCCACAGCTCTTAAGAAACGCTTTGATGGAATAATCTTTCACGTCAATTCGTAATAAACTGTTTACATGTACAAGCAGCACAAATAAAACTGAAACTGTCATGAAACATTGAAGACTTGTGAAGTCTACTCTACTTACAGTGAAGAGAGAGAAGCGCTGGAACAGATTACTACCACTTAGACACACTTTTCCGATATTTTTTTTCATGTACTGTTATCATATCCAGCTCCTACATCTGCATACATAGGTCAATTTTTTTGTACAATGTACTTCATTTCAAAAGCGTGACTTTACATACATGACGATAACGTAGCTCATATACTGTTATCAACAATATTTCGTAGTCCTAGAAATAGGATAGATTAGCCTTGTGGTTTTGTTGTTTAATTGTTGTTGCCATACAGTCTACTGTGTACGACTGTTGAGCAATACAGTCCATCCATTCATTCTGAAACCGCCCCATAACTATTCCAGGTATCACTATTATGGAATCGGCATCAAGGAAACCTCCATCTACTACCACTCTGTGTACTCCGGCCGCGGGCTTACAAGGTGAGAAGTTAGCCTACAAATAAAGAACGATTTGGATTGTAATCTTAATATCATAATACATTTTATTCATGAAAGGAAGATGGCCCTAAATCATGCTGAATCTAATTTTTTTTGCAAAAACTGTTTTGTTGCACTAGTATTTTTGCTGGAAATTTCAAGGATTCTTAGGATATTTCAAGGATATCTATTTCCACAAAAAATGGAATGTTTTGGCGTGGGTTTGATATCAAAACTTGGTAGGGTGAATGGTGCTGTTTTGGGAAAGTATGACACATTTTTTGCATAGAGCCTTTATTTCTTGTATTTTAGTTGTGACAATATCGCCTGTAGTTAACAAATTGTCGTTATTTTGTTGTCTGTCTAACTAGGTTCTCCGGAATCAAGATCAAGACGGAGGTATGTCGGACATGTGTATAGACCCTCTTCTGTGCTTCCATTTGTTGACATTCTCTAGTCTCTTAGCACCCACGGTTACCGGGCATTGATAGTCGCTATGCCACAGGAAGGAAACAAACCTAACAACACCGTGTGAGCCTCCGACAAACATGCAAATAACCAGGCCAAACTCAGCGGTTAAAGGCATCAATGTTGTTACAATGTTTAGACCACCTGCAGCTGTTTCAAGTGGGCCGATGTAGCTCAGGTTTCCAAGTCAACATTATTACAGTTTTTGTCGTCTGCTTTTTTTTAAAGTACGGTTCTTTTTAAAGTAAAGCTTTCTTGTGAAGCAAAAATCGTTTTGTTGCTGTTTTTGTTTACTCGATGAGTAACTATCTTCGATAAGATTGTGTTAAAAGTACTTAAAAGCTTTTCCGTGTTTTTAAGCGGCACATTTCAGTCCTGTCATGTTTTGTCCTTTGTTTTACCTTTCCTGACCTCGCTGACAAAATTTTGATACCGTAGCTGTGAAAGAATGTTTACCGAGAACAAATTGACACAGGGAGTCCAAACCTGCAACGTCGGAGGTTTGTTTCACGCCCCGAGAACCGTCGCCAGGCGGTGTCTCCCAACACACGGCATTCTCACACCTGCCGCCCGGGCAACATTGCCCTGTCACCGGTATGCGGCTAAAGTCCCTTCCCAGCAATCGATGGCGGAGAAGGCAGGGCAAACACAGTGCCCATACATACTCGTGTTGCCTAACGATGGCTGGGATTACAAGAGGAAAACGCTCCTCGTTGCTACACAACTCCTCAAAGTGGCAAGCACGAAGAAAATCTGCAAAGCCGGGTCTTGAAAGAAATGCCGCTACTATATCCACTAACAGATTACCTTAGTTACCGATCCGCTGCACGCTACGTATACTGTGTGGCTGCGGAGAGACACATTTGTCAATGTGTGTGTGTATTGTTGTGTAACAGAGTGTCAACATGCCTTAGGCTTGGTGCTAATCGTTCTCAACCGGGTAGCGACGGATCATATGAACGAAAATGACTGAATTCCCGTTGTAAGGATTGTTTGACTAAAATTCAAACTATCAGACTTAGATGTTTATTAAATAATGTTTATTAAAACCCACGACTATGGCATGGATTGTAGTCACTACCTTCGATGTCAATGTGACATGGGTTACTATATAACTTACTAATATATACAATTGAAGGGTTCTGGACGGTTGCTAGATTATAGAACTGGTGGACTTAAATGGTAAAAGTAAATTTCTTTGGAAATGAATAAACTATTGTTAATTGCATTTGTCTGTATTTACATTTGACTTTTAGGGCTCAAGTCGGAAATATTCTCTGAGCTCCAAGACCGGGACTCTACTCCCTGACTTCCCAGACTCACAGAACCTTGTACTTCCAGATGACGTCGATAGAGAAAAGGTAATGCTATAAATTTAGGGCATAATCTGATCATTGGCTTAACCAATGCCAGAGGTTGGTTTATTCACGTGATTTGAGTGTGGACGTTTCCAAGTGTATTAAGTTTTAGTCGGACGTGATCGTTTTGTTTTAGCTGTTAAAGCTGGGCGGGCGTAACTAAAAATGTTGAATTGGTTCTCTTCCTTTCTAATTCTACGATGTTTGGTAAGTTTGGTAAATTTGATGTCATTTGCGTAACAGATAAAATGTTTTGCAGTTAAAGCAATTGCAGCGTTTTACTTTCTCGCTAGGTGGAGACTTTTATTATGATGTACCGTACCCATTGTCAGAGGATACTGGACACAGTCATAAGCGCTAACTTTGACGAGGTAAGAAAAACACATCATATATATGCCATATGATACATTCTTGAATTCTTTATTCTTCCTCTAGGGCAGCTTATCCATAGTAGTGTTTTCACATGACTACACAGCAGCCATTTTGGTTGGGTAACCTCGAGGAGTTAGACCTATAGCTTTGAATGCGTATATGTCATAATCATGTGACTGTGACTACTTTCACAAAGATCAATTGCACACCTCAACCATCCAGCATGGCGGGTAATACCTACGTCATAGTCACGTGAGTGCAAATTGATGTTCACGGTTTGCGCAGGTGCAGAACTTCCTGCTGCACTTCTGGCAAGGCATGCCTGAACACCTGGTGGCGCTGCTGCAACTTGACGTCATCATGGACATTGTGGGGCTCTGCGACTCCATTTTGTACAAGGTGACGTTAATTCATCTCAACTATAGACGTTTGTTCGAGGCAAACCAAATTGCCAAAAAAAGCCTGACAATTGCTTTATGATTTGGTCTAATTTCAACATCATTTCGCAAAAGAAAAGACAAACATGGTATAAACACTGCACGTTCTAAAATATGCAAGATTACGCGAAGTTAATAAAATTAGGTATACTAATACCACATCCATTCATTTATCTATGCATTCATTCATTCATTCGCTCACTCATTTGTCCATTCTTTCAAACCGCAATAATCCTATCCTTCATTCTCAGGTGCTGATTGATATTCTCATTCCATCAACGATTCAAGATCTTCCGGAAAGGTCAGAATACGTACTTTACGTAGAATTAGGAATATCCTTACCAAGTACGTTCTAAGATGGACCAATTATTGTTAGACTGAAAACTGTCTGTTACAATGTTGTTGGAGCCTGGGGTAATGGGCTCAATCACGATATAGAGCCCAATAGGTTGGCAATGCAGTGAGAGTTTGTGCTACACACTATCCAGTGGTTATCTAACTTTGTTTGACATGTTGAAAATACATCTCCAGTCTGAGTACAGAAGTCCGCTTATTTGCCAAGAGACTGCCTGGGTGGGTGAGAAACTCTATGGAAGACATTCCCGAGAAACTCAAGGAGAAGAAACTTCAAGGTGAGATCTAGAATCTGTACTGTGAGACCTGATCGAAACGTACATTCATTTATCATTTTTTGTTGAATGGTGCAATGGTTGAGAAAGTTGAAATAAAATCCTGACTATGACAATTATCCAATGATAGCCTCAAGTGTGTGTATGGTGAATATGATACTAGTATGCTTTTTTTATTTATAAATATGATTTTTCAAAGTACCGCTGCACGATCAGAATGTAAGAAAGCAGACTCAAACTATAGATGGTTACGAAAATTGTTTTGTACATTCTTCTGTATATCAAACGGTATGTAACTAAGACATTTTTTGCCTGTCCAGTTGTGAGATATTTCATCAAGTCACTAAGAAGACAGACCTCTTTCGTTCATCTTGCCCAGGTTGGTTCGCATCGTCTTTTATTCCTTATAAAACGTTTTGTTTTTATTTCTCGCAACGGTCATGGTCAAGTGAATCGAAAGAATATGAACTTATTCAAGAAAAATTTAAATTATTTGAATACCTGAACTCTGGTACTTGAAGGCATGATTTTTATATTTCAGCCATACCATAGGTATGGATGAAATATATTGTATTCCCTCATGTTTCTCCTTCTCCTCCTGTCATTTCGTTAAATGGATTCAATTTCTTCATTTCTTGCCTAAATGACCTGAAATTTGGCATAGAGGTAGAGTGACCAAATACCCCCGACCGTTTTTTTCATTTTCTTGATACAGGCCTTGAAAATTGTTTTATTTGGGTTTTTTGGTCATTTTCAGACAATAAATGTACATTTTGGGACCTGGAGCCCTGGTATTAAATCCGAATGACCCAAAATTTGGTATGCGGACACCTTGAACACATGCCCACACAATATCATTTACGATTTTGACATACATCAATTTAAAATTGTGTAAAATAGGGCTTTTTTGCTATTTTTAGGCAAAAAATGTACATTTTTGGCTCCTGTGCCCTAATATTAAAACCAAATGATCTGAAATTTGGTATGGGGATACCTTGGACTCATGCGCACAGATTGCCATTTACGCTTTTGACATACACCAATTTAAAATTGTCGAAAATAGGGCTTTTTTGCTATTTTTGGACAAAAAATGTACATTTTTGGCTCCTGTACGCTAATATTAAAACCAAATGACCTGAAATTCAGTATGGGGATACCTTGGACACATGCCCACAGAACGTCATTTACGCTTTTGACATACATCTCTTTAAAATTGTGTAAAATAGGGCCTTTTCGCTATTTTTGGACAAAAATGTACATTTTTGGCTCTTGTGCCCAAATATTAAAACTAAATGATCTGAAATTTGGTATATAGGTGCCTTGGGCACATGTTCACAGACCATAAATCATACTTTTATCATACGTTACTTTCAAATTGTGAAAATGGGACTTTTTTTGCTATTTTCAGACAAAAAATGTACATTTTAGGCTCCTGTGTCCTGATATTAAAAGCAAATGACCTGGAATTTGGTACAAGGGATCATTGGGCACATGCACAAAGAATGTTATTCACACTGTTGGCATGCACCACTTAAAATTGTGTAATATGGGACTTTTTTGCTATTTTCAGACCAAAAATGTACATTTTTGGCTCCCATGACCTGATATTGAAACCAAATTACCTGATATTTGGTATGGGGGATCCTTGGACACATGCAAACAGAACGTTATTCACCTTGCTGGCATACACCGCTTTCAAATTGTGTAAAATGGGACTTTAAAATGGGAAGGAAATGGCTGAAATATGCTGTATTTGCTCCGGAGCAAATGTCGGCCTTTCTAGTTTCTTATTCTTTTCAAAGCTGGCGTTAGATACTTAGTAGTAAGTGCGTCCACTAGCTATAGTTTATTAGTCATTTGTACATCATGCATAGTCCGGACATTCTGCATTAGAGTGACCGCTAATGTAATTTTTTTTCTCGTTTCGGTGACACTAGCACCGTTTTCATCGCTGTTTACACAGAATATGCCATCTTGATTTCAAACACATAACGTTACATGTAAAAGAGACATTGATGAAGAAACGTCGTTCCGTCTTCTCTCAGACTGCACGAACAGTTCTACTGAATCACGACAACATCACTCAGATGGTGACAGACCTGCACGACCTGGAACACCGGACTATCCTGTCCCAGGCCATGTTTCCTTCACCCGACCAGCGCATCACACAGGGGAGACTGTCCAAGGAATGTGAGTACTATATACTGAATAGCTATTGGACATCCACAGCTGGTAACGCTAGCCTGTAGGATGACTGAAAGAAAGCTATAGGGCATGCATGGTTGCTTTTGTTTGTTTGTTTAGTTTGTTTGGCTTCGATAACACTTTCTAATGTGCCTGTCGTATCATCTTTAAGCAGATATTTTGGTGGCTGCAAGACAGTATCAAATTGGCAGGACAGTATCCATTTGTAAACCGTTTGTATGGGGTAAAAAAAAGATACCAGTACAAAAAAGAAAGCCCGATACACATGCATGAAAACACGTCAAAAATAAGCCGAAGCCTAAACCTATGCTTGGATAGTATCTGTCCTATAGGACCTAGCGGAATTGTAAGAGTTTCCGTAATGACGTTACATGCCAACCGTTGGTTGTACCCTGTACATGTGTTGAACAGTGTTGGAGGAGTTTGAGGGTCTGATGAGGAAACAGGCACCAGTGGAGGCTTACACAGAGTGGGTGGACAGTGTGGTGGACCGCTGCGTCCTCAAGGTGGGTCTATGTGTTTGTTTGTTTGTTTGTTTGTTTGTTTGTTTTATTCACCACCATGTGAATCAGAGGGCAAAACAGGTGCTCTGCACCAAGACCAGATGCCCTCGTACGCAGAAAAAACAATACAGTATAAAATGTACAACTTAGTATTCAGATGCACGAAGATTGCATGAGGGGCCCTGACAAAAGTCTTTAACTGTCCAATCTCTTGTTTGTTTCATTGTAGCCATCACGACAGAAAGAGCAGACAGTAGAAGACAGAGCGCAGGACTTCCTCCTACAGTGGGCCTTCACCACGTCCAAGATCATGAGAGACCTCACGCTGATGAGCGCGCCGAGTTTTGGTAGGTTGAAATGTCGTATCAGATTGACACATCTGTGCACTTTCTATATACCACACTTAGCCTAGTAGATAGTGTAGTTCCTTAGGATGCGAAAAACAGCTAGTCAGGCCCTTAGACGGCTTGATGGTCAACAGGAGATATACGAACATGTCAAATGGCAATTCTGTTCATTTATGCATATATGCTAAGTTAAAAGATATACCAATTATTCGGACAAAGAACTATCTGTAACCATGGTATTGGAGGCTGTTTGCATAGTGATAAAGAATCCTGAGCTCCTAGTGCGTTGGTGCTTTTCTTTCTTTCTTTCTGTTTTTAAATCAGTCTCCTGGTTTAGAGGTGAACGGCCAGAAGCTCTTAGGGCAGTGGCCAAATCAGCAAGAGATTGTGCAGACTAACTGGCACAGGCTAACATTACTCTACGCAATCTATCATAAAAAGGAGCCTTGCTCATATAATGCTCATAAATCTATGTGAATAAAATAAAATAAAAGGAGCCTTATTCTGTGTATGTTTGATACTTTCTTTGTAGGTTCGTTTCATCTGCTCCATATGATGCTGGATGAGTATGTGTACTTGGTAGTGGAGACCCAGCAAGCCAACACCATGGAAGTTGATTTACTCAACAACCTCAAACGGCACATGAAGACAGCGGGTAAGTTTGATGCACAAAAACACGCCGGTCTACGGAACGTTTTCTAATATCTATATCATATAGTCACGTATCTGTATTACCTATAATGTTGATGGGTAAAAGACGTCGAGTGGTTGTGTAAAAGTATTGCAAAGACTTGGAAATAGGTTTTTTAAAACACAGCCTGAAAGAAATATACCGACGTTTAGGTTACTTCTTAGCAACCTTCCTAACTTATTCACGTGGCCATGTGGTTGTATACAATAGGGTCACCGTGAGGAAGTAAAGGAGAAATGATGTAACATCAGACTAACAGGAAGGTTAAATTGTAAGTCAAAATTGTCTCGCCGCAGGCTGGGGGGAAGTGAGGTCATATTGGACGTCAAAATGGTCTCCACGCAGGCTGAGAGGAAGAGACAGTAAAAATATGCAGAGAATCAGCGATAGTAAATGAAATGATAAATTCACAACAACTTTTGAATACTTCATGGAGGTGTTAAGTCTTCGAGTACTTGTTATAGGTGAAATCAGCACCAAACCAAAAGTTCGCCAAACGCCTTCATCTAACGGACTACAGAAGAGTAAAAAGCGGAAAGCGGAGGCCGGAGCTGTCAACTCTGGTGTGTTTGTCTTTTATCTTGTACTCGATGTTATATTGAATCATATCTGCGATAAATCAGTGTCATGCCAAGCAAAAATCAAGAGATTGTATTGCTCTTATCATTTGTTTTATAAATACCACATTCCTAGAATATATTTTGTACGAATTCATTACAGATTAACGTTATAACAAAAAGAAACTGACCAATTATAATTCAATATCGGAATACTGACCTCCCCACACCCCTATGCAGACCCATGATATATGATATACTGATGCCGACCCTTTTTGGTATCTGATCATGAGTATGGGTTCCGATGGGATAATTTCCCCAACTCTCCTAACGGCACTGTTGTTGAATCTTTGGTATTGGTTCCAATGGAATGATTGCCAACGTCATTTTTTTCGGAACCATGAAGAAAAAAAAAATGTTATTACGCCCTTTATTTGTTGTTATTTTGTTTGCAGAGGTTCCAAACGATACTCCAGACCAAACCGCCGTGGGAAGAAATTCTTCCACCGATCTGAACAGCCTCGTGCCTGCGGAGCGTCTCACGGCCTTCTCCCGGCCACAGACCAACGGTTACGGCGGTAACCAGGTCAGCCCAACCGTCAGGTCTCTCCCCGGCTACTTCCCTTCCTCCGCCTCCCTTCCTCACTACACTCCAGTTAACCACTTCCCCTCCCCTTCTGCCAGTGCGTTTGAGAGAGGGATAGACTATTACCACCAGTTTTCCGGCTATAACGATCCGTACAGTTCTGTTAGCGCCTTCTCCAGTAGCCCGCAGGGTGCCAGGTACGGGGACGCGATGTCGTACCGCAACACGGGGGCCATGCCAGCGTTCAACCAAGCAGCGTCGTCCTACTGGCAGAACAGCGGCGGCATGGCGCCGTCCAGCTACGCCGAGAACTTACACAACAAGGGCCTGATGGGGACGGCCGCTGGGTACGAGATGGAGAAGAGGAACGAGATGTACAGAAGCCGCGGACTGATACCGCCAGGCGGGCCGTATGAAGAGGCGCAGGGATACATCTCATCTGCAGCCGGATATACTTATGGTATGATTACCTCTCAATAAACAACGTATCAGAGATCATCGATCTTCACATCCATTACGTAGTCTATAAAGTATATATATAGTTACTGTATCGGCTTTTCATAAAAATAGTGTTCTTTATGGATATGTTTTTTTTTTTAATTTCAAAGGACTAGGGGTGAACAGAATGTCTTCCATCTTCACAAAAAAATGAGTGGTGAACATTTTTTTAAAAAGATTTTTTTAAACGTACAACCTGAAATCCCATTTATGCTAACAGTAACTTACTTGAACGTTTGAAGCAAAGGCTTTATCGTTGCGTTCCAGGTGGACGGGGAGCAAACACGATGGATTCCATTTATGGCAAAGCCAAGTACATGGAAATTGTGCCTTCAGAGCCGGTGTATGGTCCAGAGCGACAGGACACGTTTATGTCGCGTGAAGAGATGTACGCAGCAACTTTGGGAACGTACCTCCCACAGATGAACAAACCTTACAACATGGGACCCTATCGCTGATATACCAATCAAGACACGGGGTACAACTGTACAGCCAATCAACACAGCACGCCGGCAGAACGTACTGCGCCTGCGCAAAACCTGGATTTTCGCTGGATTTTTGGTCAAAGTTGCGTCAGAATTTTGCCTGTTGCAGACCATATCTTTTTCTACACAACATTTGAAAACTACAGACGGGATGTCACCCTTATATACGCGAATTCAACCTTATATGAGACGTTCTGCCAAAGCGCTATGCACAATACATTACGGGTTTCGCGCAGGCGCAGTACGTTCTGCCGACGTGCTAATCAACACTGACAACATGGGACCCTATCGCTGATCTACCAATCAAGACGCGGCGCACAACTGTGCAGCCAATCAACACTGCAACATGGGACCCTACCGCTGATCAACCAATCAAGACACGGGGTACAACTGTACAGCCAATCAACACTGACAACATGGGACCCTGCACCGGCGTACAACTGTGTAGCCAATCAACAATGACAACATGCGACCCTTAACCGCTGATCAACCAATCAAGGCAAACCGTACAACTGTACAGCCAATCAACACTAGCATCATGGTGATGAGTTTCACTGATTATCCAATCAACACAAGTTCAGAATAACCTTGGAAGGACCAGAGCAAGAAGCCAACCCGGCATTCAACTAATGGACATTGACAATAAACGTGTCTTTGTTATATAAATCAACTTGAGGACATCTGCACCACTGCAATTTAAAATTAACAAGAGGAAAACCTCGAGGAAGTGAATTACCTGGATGTTTGCATTCAAACTGACCAAAAAAAAAGACCACGGAACTTGATTTTGGATGGAACCGTTGCGTTGATGACTATTGGTGTTCTAGAAAAGCATACCGTTTTATACTCATGCAGAATTGCAAGTACACATGTTAAAACGTATGTGAAAAGTGAGTTTAAAAACTGTTAAAATGTTAAATTAAAATGTTAAATGAGCAGCCAATCAGGTGATTTAGTAACTAAACAAGCCCTTTCACAGTTCGTTGTGCGCACATGCAGCTGTGATCCAGTGTGGTCTAGTGGTCTAAGGTCAATTTTAATGCGCATGCGCATTAGGAACTGTGAAATAGCTCATTGGAGTGACCTTATGAATTGGTAAAAGTGCAAAAATCAAAGGAATGAATCAATTTTGTTGACTGGAACTTCGTACTGCTAACTTGTAGCATTGATATCGGTTGCATACACTGCGTTGAAGTGTTTTGAATTGTTGCAGTTAACCCAGTAAAGAGGAATTATTGATTGTTGTTGATGATAGTGTTGCATATCTGTTTGAAGATTGCATAGTATTTTCTGTATACACATGTTGTGGTTCTAAACAAAGATTTTTTAAATGTTCATAATGTACTTTATTTTTAGTTTTCCCATCAAAGTCTTTACAATATCAATTAAAGTCGTTTGTGAGTTACATTGTGTGAATGCATTTTGTTCATAAGTAACATTGTTAAGAATTAATTTTTATCTCGGGCAAATGATTCCAATACGAGTAATTTACACAGATTATAAGAAAATGTTGCAAATTTTCCAGAATGACTACGTTAATATACGAAATATATGTAACTTTGGTGGTAGTACTGGTGTTCATTGTATTAAGTCATATTCAAGTTAGGAATTTAGGTAAGTTGGAAGTCAACTTCTGTACTTCTTTTGTGTTGTGGGCTTGAGTATGTTTAGCTGTGAAAACTCAATGGCATCTGTGTTTGCTATGAAAGTTCATTTCATGGATGTGTTCAAAACATTCTATAATTCTTACTGGTCAATGATGAAATGTAACATGCACACGCCATGACTTCAGTCTTTAATAATATCAAGTCAAATACATGGTACTTCACACATTTCATTATTCACAAACTGCACCTCTATTTAAGAGAATTGAACCATTCACCAATAACATCACCATCATGATACATACATTTTTCCGAGTTATACATTAAAGAATATTTCATTAGCCAGGAAAATATGAGAAACATATTATTTTGGGATTTTTCAAGACTAAAACCTCTGTTACACATTGCCGATCATGGCCTCCCAAAATCTCCCAACCTTCCCTAGACCATGGTAGGGATAGCTAGACATGAGCAAGGTCATCTGTGGTTGGCAGTTGGTTGGCAACGTTTGCATACTAGTCGTTAAATGTTGTCTGCACCAGCTGGCCTGTGTTTACACAAGCTCTCGGCTGGGAGTTAATGACCCCAGCCCCATCACAGAAGCGCGATTTAGTCAGGCTATGCACCAGCCATCTATGAATTTCAGTTGGAAGTAGTCAGGAAAGTCATATTCTGTTTGGATGCAATCAAAAGAACAAACTTGAGCTGGATTCCAGTCTACATTGTACTCCCAACCAACCACTGGTCTTGGTTGGGGAATTGGGGTGGGAGCGAAGTTGTGGGAAGGTCCTAAACAGGTAGATTTGTATGCTCTCCATCTAATGATTGTAATTACTGAATACACTCCATGTCATATTGCTGCACAGAAAACACACAAGTCTAAGCAGAGTGGAGATTTTCACGAAGAAATTTAGTTCTTTCACAAGAATCTCAAAGTGGTGTACATCTATGTAAGTGGATTGGGGGGGGGCCTTCATGTTCTAAGTGCGCATTCAATAATTTTGCTTTCTTGTACATTACTAACTTTTCACCTCTTGCAATGTTCGCTATATCAAGAATCCAAAATTTTAAAATATCTTCCAATTTTTGCCTTTTTGTGCGTTTTTAAAACTATTCATCCTGAGGAATGCTATCGCACAAACTCACCTCCAAATATTCTGGTCAATCAGGATTATTCTTACTCATTTACATAGAAGGGTGCACAATTTTCCATTTGTAAGGAAGGTGCTGATTGGTCACATTAACAACATTTTTAAGCATGCCAGACTGTAGGGTCCAATCTAGACTTTCCTACTATCAGTATTCATAGCACAATGTTTAGATATTACATTTTTTCCTACATCTTTTGTATCTAAAATACTCTAAACTGAAGCTCACAGAATAGTATATTTAACATTTATCTATTGTTGGCAAATTTCTTGCCCTCTGGCCCCTGGTTATATGTAGCAGGTACAGTATTGTTGATATCTACTTGTACCCTTTACCTTGGCAAGGCTCGAACAATGTAATCTTCAGTCACAGATAGAAACCGCGTTCGAATGAAAGTTTATCTGTCAATAGATCTCTCTAAATGTGCATTTTTTTTAAAAGTGAAAGTTTACCCAGCAAGGGTACCAAGCAGAATTATGAGTTATAATACATTGCCATTGAATATGGCAATGTGATATGAAATTTAAAAAGGCAACAATACAATATACTTTACAAATAAAGTATTGCTTTGGCATCAGAAATTACATTTGACAAATACCAATGTGGTTTTAAATTCAAAATGAACCAAATTTTAATTGGCCAATGATGCTATACATGTAATTGACACTTAATTCCCTGATATCTGTGGGGTTTTTTGCCCGTGACAACTTCAATATCAAAATTTATGAGAGAAGAAATTTACATTATCTCAATTAATCACATCGTAATGTTTGTTGTTTGAGCCGAGCCAGATGTCTACATGTTTGTTGAGGGTTAAAGGGGTTTGGCCTTTAAGGTAATGGAGGGCTCCTCGATGTCCTTCTTGCTCTGGACGAGACGAAGTTCTCGCTGTGCGGCCGTGGGCTTGTTACCCTCACCTGCCACTCCTGAAGCAAAAATTCAGAAGCTGGTTAAGACTGCCTCCTATCTGTTACAGAGAGTACTGCAGAGCTGTTCAGATGGAAAGCAGCTCAATCATTATGCTTACCTTTGCAGAAGGAAAACATATTGCTTTTGCTCTGTTTCTTCTTCTTCTTTTCCAAACAAATAAAGTCAATGACCTGGACCAGATGCCTGTCACCATGGTAACTGGTGCTGTAGCAGACACCACTTGTGGTGTTGGGTTACATTTTGTAGCAGAACAGTGTTGGAGGGGCAGCTTACCATATATTATATATGCATGTGTTTGAGTAAGAAAAACAGAGCAGTGTTTGTTAGGCTACACCATGTGAAGGTAAACATTCTGCCTTTGCTTTGCAAATGTTACCTTTCTAGTATTATAATCATGATAGAAACAACCTACTTTGTGCATAATCCAATGTCCTCTGTAAAACAGCCTGCATTGTGGCGATGGTCTTCTCACAGGCAGTCTGGAATATGATAAACAATCCATTAGGAATGGCAACAACATAGCAGAACTGTCTACATGTACAGAAATCTGTGTAAAACACGTCTAGCTCAGTTCTGCTTGTAAAAGCACTATTTCTAGTTTATCATCTGTTGTTCCCCATCTTGCAAGTGCTCCAGACGTGTCTGTACAATGTGTATCAGACATCAATCACTTCAAGGTGCATTTGGTAATAGAAAATACATATATGTAAGTGAACACAGTGTCTTAAAGATTGCATGAAACCCATATAGAACATTTTCAAAGGCATTTGTAAGAAAAATACACCCTTCTTCTTTTCTTGAATATTGCTCCTTCAAAAAACCATTCTTCAGACTTTTGTCACAGGCTAGGGTAGTCCAATTATAACTGTAGAAATGTTGCATTGTGGTGTCTTTATATGGTTTCAACAAAACTTCTACATGTCCCAAATTATGTAGAGAGTTGGTGCAAGCATAAAACTAACTGTTGAAACAGTGACAGAAGAGAGAGACTTACAGCCAAGTCCTTGGGATGTTTGTGTACCCAGGCCAGCAGACAGGCCGTGAACAGGTCACCTGTGCCGGTGAAGTTCAGGTTCAACTTGGGCATCTCTAACTCAATCCTCTTCTTCTCACCGCCTGGAATAACAACAATTTGTGATGTACATGACAGGTTTACCTCATGTTTACTTTGTGTATCGAGATTCTGTTTTTGGTGTGTTTGTCTGACAGTGTATGTTTGCATGTCTGTAGTTACGTGAATACAGTAGAGTCATAGGAAGTGAGGGGGGCAATGGTGTAACCACAGACTGACAGTAAGAGAAGGGAGGGCAGAGAAGAAGTTAGTAGAGGGACAGGAAGTGGGGGGGATAGTGAAACCACAGACTGACAGGAAGGTTAAATTGGAGGTCAAAATGGCCTCTCTGCAAGCTGTGAGGAAGTGAATGGTACAGTGGAGAAGCTCAATAATGAATAAGACAAAAAATTCGCAACTTGCAACACCTCGAATACTTTGGAGGTGTGATTTCTATTTTCTGTTAGTCTTTAAAATCTATAAACACATTCAGTTACAGAGAGTCAGAAATAGCTAAAAAAAACAGTCATTTGTGTTTCTTAGCGTCCCCTCCTTCAGTTACCCTTGTTTTATTTGTACCGGTCACCTGTTTTGTAGCTAACACATGTGCAGCTGCTCGTAATCCGATACAAATCGGGCTAAGCAGTATTTAAGAAGAAGAAGAAGAAAAAATTGTGATTGAAAAAAAAGTTTATCTTTTACATTGCCCTAATAAGAAGTGTTGTATACATGTATCTTACCATTGATCTGACTGCCTAGCAGGACCAGGGTACTGCTGGAGTCAAACTCACAGCTGGACAGGACAACTGACTTCACACCTTTCTCATGGAACATGTCCATGGCCTGGATAGCATCTGCTTTGGTCTTAATACTCATGCCAGTCAACAACCTAAGAACACAAACCATACAGTTAAATATCAGACTGACAAAGTCAGTTAAGTTTAGAAAATAAAATGATGAACATGTAGATCTGCCTATATCAGATAAGTGATAATGTCCACGTACACACCATCATACCATCAGGCCACACCAATTTAATTTGTTGGTTCTCGGATTTTTTTAGAAAAAATATGAAGCGACCGGGCGAAAAAAAAATAAAAATAAAAACAGGCCTATGCATCCTCTGATAGCCCCAAAAGCTACGATAGCAGCCTTGACGTCCCCATTCCAAGCTGGTTTATAATTCAAACAATGAATTCTGAATTTTTGATCAAACCAGAGCATTGATACATGAAAAAACTATAAAACAAGGCAGACGAGGAGCTTTCTTCAACTGTTTTGGGCAAAATCGGAGCATTTTGCAGTTGATTCAAAGCCTGAATCCAATTTTATTTTTATTTGCAAATCGGAAAAAAATGAAGCGGCGAATCCGAGAACCAACAAATTAAATTGGTGTGGCCTCACATTCAATAAAAAAAAGTGAATTTAAAGAGATCTAATAATGCAGAATCAGTAATCTTGAGGTACAAATGTATGCACACTTCATCACGGGGTTCAAGACATTTTTGACATGGCCTCACTTTTTTATGGTGGTCTTATTGAGTACTAGTACTTGGCAGAATTATGAAAGTTGTCACATGTTACATATATATATATCTTCATCAAATATCAAAGAATGCAAAAAAAGCTAAAATTGATGTCAGCCCAACTGCTACTACAATACTTGCTGGTCTAATTCTGACTTGACTTACTTCACTTATGTCAAGTGCCAACTTTCCTCAGCAACTCGAACCACAGCAGTAATTGTACATGATACTACTTACAAACAAACAAACAAACAAACAAAAACAGATGAACAGACGTACTCGGCCTCATACTGGTTAGGCGTGATCAGGTCTGCTTGGGGGATGATCTTCTCCTGGTACACGGGCAGGAGCTCTTTGGGAACATACTGTGTGGGGAGGGGGGAAGGAGTGGTGGGGAGGGGGGCAGAGGTGGTGGGGAGGGGGGCAGAGGTGGTGGGGAGGGGGGCAGAGGTGGTGGGGAGGGGGGCAGAAAGGTCACAGGTTGTTACTGTACTCTCTTCAAAGGAAACCAAGTAACTACTAAAAGATCTTACTCCTTTAATTGCAGCTCCATAATATTTAATTTTTAAGTCATTGTCAACACAAGCAAAATATCAGCAATTCTTGATGGATAATATTATGTAATAAGACATCTCGTAGTTGAACATGTCTTATTGCCATATCTATTAGATTAATGACAAGAATGCATGAAGAGCTGAACACCTACCATAAAGCCTCTGTCTCCCATCACAGGGTCACATACTAAACAAGAAAAACACTGAGATTAATCAAATAGAACAATAACAAAGTGCGATTGTACAGTTTTAACAAATAGTCAACTTACTTGACATAAATGAAAGATTTAAAACTTTTTTTTAGATATTTGAAACCTGAAACTTACCGTATTATATTACTGGGTCCTACAGTTACAAACATATGTGTAACAGCTTGGGCAGGGGTGGGATGGGGGTAGTTCCTTTTCTGACACTACCCATCATAATTTTGGTGTTTACAGCTGTACCAAAAAGGAAAGAATCAAAAGGCAGTAACTGATTATAACTACATGTATAGGTTAGTAACTTAACATCTTCATAAACTTACCATACAGAAGGTCTGGCTTGACCTTCTTGAATTCCTTCACCATTTCCAGAACCCCCTCTAGGAATGACACAGAACCAATGTACCCTGATGCAGTGGAAAAACAGATTTAGAGTTCATTTCAATGCTGTCAATTTTACTGCCATCATGACACCAGTATTCGTATTCTATACACAGCCATGCATTTACAGGGAAATGTTAACTTTGCCTAATAGTAATACCCTAATGTAGCAATCTTTAAAATCACTTTTTTATTAAATTTTGCAGTCTTAGGGTGCACAGTGGAATTATGAAAGTTGAATATGATTGTAAATGACAATTGCTCTTCAATAGAATTGAAGAAAAAGCATGAATTATCTATGATTTTTAAAGCAAACCATTTTTAATGCCCTAGTCATTGCCATTTCAATCTGTACAAATTAGTAATACTATGTAGTATGTTTGCAGATGAATACCAATCCTCACCAGTAACCAGGTAGCTGTAGTTGTTGATGTTGTTGGCCTTTAGGCCATCAAATAGTTCCCTCAACTCATCAGCATTCAGAACCTGCCCCTTAAAACTCTTGTACCCTAGAAAAGTTGGAAAAACAAAACATTACACAAATTTAAAAGAATACTACATACCTCGTTTTTCATATTAAATAAGATTCAGCTACATTTATCATGTACATTGTACAGGTATAGTGAATACCAATAAGATGTTATTAGATTTAAATGTAATACCGTAGAATCCGCTTACATGCACCACCCTTGTGTCAGCGCATTTGGTGCAATTATCCCGGAGGTGCTACAAGGCGGAGGTGAGCCCAGATGGACTGTTCCCCAGCTCCCACTGCTTCAGGATGGTCTCCCGGTTCTTGAACGCCCGGGACACCTGCGACCTCGAGCAGCCGAACTTCTTCGACACCGCCTCGTGTGAAATCTTCGGTCCGCTGCTCAGCATCTGGATGACTTTGACCTTGTCGGCCAAAGTCAGATCAGTTCTCTTCTTCGTGGGGACGTTGATCGACATGGTAGTGACACAGTTGAAACTCAAGAATAATGAGACAGTGGACAGGTAGAGACCCATTTTTATTGAGTACAGCAAGTTGTCTATCAAAGCGCAACACCGCCTTTGGTGGTTCTTAGCGAACCGTCGTCTCTTTGTGATGCCGACGTTCCCCCGGACCGTCGGGACGCTCGCTATCAACGTGATTATCAACGGAGACCGCATTCCTTTGTCGCTCATAACAGACAATTTTATGCAAAATGTCGCTATTGCTCCTTTACACAGGCCTTTATCGGCCCGTTTTTACCGTGTTTGCCGATTTCTAGCGCATATTTACAGTTCATTTGTCGACGATGTTTGGCGAATTTTGGTGCATTTAGACGGAAATTGGCTTACTGCACGGTGCAGAAAGCCGATCTCACTAACAATGTAGTGAATGGGAAACGGTTTGGGATTTGGGGACTTGGTGCAATTGACAGGAGTGTGCAAACAACCGTTGTGCAAATAATTGGATTCTACTGTATATGAATAGCACAATCAATTATCATAATCTCTGAAACTGAATGAAGCAAATCATTGCGCTAAAATCTTACCTGTGTGGTTGGAAAACTGTACAGAGTTGATATAATCCACCTCAAACCCAAGAACCTGCAGAAAAAAAAATCACAGTAAATATTCTAAACATATCTGTTAACATTTTTTGTCAGCAATTTGTCAAATACATGTACCTGCACATGAAAGAATTTTGGTCTCATTTTTCTATCTAAATTGCACAGTTGTAAAATGTCTGCAAATACTAGTAAGTATGCCACTCTACTTTATGAAGATCAGTCCACTTGTAGTTGTACTAGATCTAACATTGTTCTATGCATACATATTTCCAGTCTCTCCCAAGATATTTTTAACACAGTAAGGTCACAGACAAAAAGATGATTTTTATTTCAACTTATAAACCATGTAGTTCTTCAAAGGTGTATATAACGTTACATGTACAACTAAGCACGTCGGCAGAACGTACTGCACCTGCGCGAAACCCGTAATGTATTGTGCATAGCACTTTGGCAGAACGTCTCATATAAGGTTGTATTAGAGCATATAAGGTTGACAGCCTGTCTGTAGTTTTCAGATGTTGTATAGGAAAAGATATCGTCTGCAACAGGCAAAATTTTGATGCAACGTTGACCAAACATCCAACTAAAAACGTGAAAAATCAGGGTTTTGCGCAGGCGCAGTACGTTCTGCCGACGTGCTGTACAACTAAGGTACTAGTCACAAAGGTCATATTTGTCCAGGATGTGTCATACGATCACCCTTTAACCTTCACCCTGCTGCCTAATACCCTAATGTATATCATTTGGTGACAAAAGGCTACTTCAGCAGGGAGAAGGTTAAATACAGGAGTACACTGTGATCCACATCACAAGTCAGTTTTCATATGGACATGATGAAATACATGTATTAAATCTGTCTATCATTCTACTCAAACAATGCTATGTTTACTCAAACAATGCAATGTTTACTCATAAAAATACATATATATACATATTATATATACATATTTGGTTGGATGTTATATATACATACTAGTATTTGGGTGGATATTATGATGTATGCCTTTACGTACTTAATTTTAAGGGGGCATGTTATAAACAAAATCATTCAAGCCTTGATTTCTTAAGTTGCATAATCTACCGAGATAAGAAGTTGCAAAGGTCACATTTAAAAACCAACAACCTGCCATGTGGCTTGTGTCTACTAGATCTAAGGGGGCCCGCATGCCCTTTTTCGTAGAGCGTAATCGGCCGTTTTTATTCTACGTAGAGCGTAGACAGACCGCTCTAATTCAACGTAGAGCATAATCGGTGCATTTTGCGTAGAGCGTAATTCGCCGTTTTATTTCACGTAATGCGTTGTAGCTACCCGGAATTTATCGTAAAGCGTAATGGGGGAGGCTTCTTGAATTCAGCGTAATACGTAGCCGACTCTCAGAATTTAGCGTAGAGCGTTGTCGGGACCCCCCCATGCTGGCCCTCATCTAAGTTATGTCTTTTAAGACATAAATTTTAAGACATAAATTTTAAGATATTTAAAAATATCTTATGACAGCAAATTATGTGTTACACGTCACTGACGTTACCTGACTATTCCAGAGTTTAACCATGGCTTTGCCCCATTCATAGCCAGTGACTTTGTTATGTCATCAACTAGTTACCTTCGCCAAGAAGGTTATGTTTTCGTGGCCGTGTGTGTGTCTGTGTGTGTGTGTGTGTGTCAACAGCATAACTTGAGAAGGCAAAGATGGATTATCTTCATATTTGGTAGGTGGGTAGGTCTTGATGAGACCTCGAAATGATTAGATTTTGGGCCCCCTGGCGGCTTGTTATGGTACTGCAGCGGAACTTCCGGTTTTGATATCTCGCGATCTGGACATGCTAGGGTCATGATTTTTGGATGGTAGGTAGCTCTTGTGCTCAGGAAGAAGTGACATAAGTTCGGGCCCTCTAGTGGCTTGCTCTGGAACTGCAGGAGCATTTGTATGACAATGTTTAAAGTAGGATAACTCACTAACCGGTTGACAGATCGTCTTGATATTTGGTGTGTAGGTAGCTTAAGTGATGCTTGACATAATTAGATGACAATAAGGGATTTCTATGATTCAGTTACCTTCCATGATAGGACTATTCTATCTTGTGGCATGTGTAATTAAGAATGAGAGGAACATTGCCATATATCAATTATGTAAATGAAGACCTAATTTGCATAATTAATGAGAAAATACTATAATTCCATAGTGGTTAATGTTGGCAATTTCAAAGTTGTGCATTTCGAAGTTGAATGGAGGTGAACATAATTCAACAGAACTTATTCAAATCAGGACCTCATTTGCAGAATTTATGAGGAAATGCTAAAATGGCCTTCTTCGTTGAGATAAAACTTCCATTGGGATGACAATATGATCAAGTGATGTAATTCATGCAAATGAGGATCTTATTTGCATAATTATTTTTTCCAGTTGACATAACGTTATATAACGTTTTTACGTGTTGACTATACTATAGTATAGATGTCTTTCGAAGTAGGATGCAGAGGTTTTGTTGCTGCATCGCTACAAAAATGGCTAAGGAAGTTAGGTCTGAGCAGAAGAGAGATCATGTCAACCACAAGAGCAGCGGCAGAAGCAGCAGAAGCGGGATCTGCATGGATTTGGAACAAATACATGCAAGAAGGAAGACGGAAGTGAAGCCAGTCATGGGGGGTTTCGAACGTGACCGTCGGCGGCTGTTCGAACTTCGAACGTCAAGCGTGCGTTCTAGTATTTGAAAAATTCAACTCAAGAAAGTCAGCTCGCCAGTGGGTGGTGGTGTATTCAGACGCTGCTGGCCCCCCACCCCGAGGGAATATTGAACATAACGGGCCGAAATTCCCGACGACGGGTGGAAGTTCAACTGATGAACCCACTGGCGAGGCACACGGAGAACATCATTGAGGTGTGTTTTTAAAACTTAGTATAGCTGAATTACACAATATACAGTTGCAAAATGTCTGCAAATATGCATGTAAGTACTAGTATGTTACTCTGCATTATGAATATGAAGATCATGAGTCCGTTCATAGCCAGTCAGTGACTTTGTTGTGCCACCAACCAGTTTTTTCCAGTTGATATAACCATAACATTATACTGTATAACATTTTTATGTGTTGACTATAGCTATAGTTAGGACTGCCAGTTCATTCTACTACGACTAGTGATCACGGGGAAGCAGTGTTATATTAATAATTGATGATACAATTGTGATCTTGTATGTGAATTTTATGGAGCTAATCTTTGTGTAAATACCAACAAATTCAGACAGGTACTAATATGTCTTGCCGGTTGTATAAGAAAGATCTAATGGAGTCACTCGAAATGACCGGAAGTGATCTCTGTATTTTATCCAGTCTAGTAGTATTGGATAAAATACGGAGATCACCACTGTATAGTTTGAATTGTCTATGAGTATAGTTCACCTGGATGTCTAACCTTCATAAACCTATCCTGTATTTTACCTGCAAGGGAAAAACGGCCGATTTGTTGCCCACGTATCCTGACACCACGTGGCTCTGTACCAACAACACTCGGCAGTCGTCTTCAGCCATAACGTTCCCGCAACCACACAGCACTGTTCCCTCACGCTAAACAAGAACACTGAAGACTTTAGGAAGTGTAGAAGACGCCTGTAAGTTGTAGTCTGTACGTCCTGAGTGTCCTTCGGGTCGTGTGTAGGTTGTAGTCTGAGGTAGTTTGAACCGGTATGATCTCTGGTTAGAGGTCACCTTTGGAACAAAGTTGAAAGGTCAAACACCAAACTACGGTAAGCCAGAGAAGACCTTTCACGGGTTACATGTTCGTTATTTCTTGGATTTGTTTGATTTTGTACAAACATTAAACTTTCTGCGACTGAGTCAAAATAGCAGAAATTGAGAGTCCGTTTACTTCTTTGTGAACATTTTCCATACAAGGTTGACGGGGTGACAAAACATTGTAAAAACGTGACACCTGCTGAACCTATACTGAACGGTCTGAAGGTGAATGAGTAGAGTAGAGTAGAGTAGAGTTCGTACGGCCACGTAGGTGCTTCACGCTCCAGTTTAGGCCGCTCATTTCTTTCTTTCAGTGTACCGACATCTCGGGTCTCTGGGGATGATCTAAGGCCCTATAGTCATACATCATCTGTTTCATGTGATTGTCCAACCTTTCTTTGAAGGTATTTATGCTGGGTGCCATGACCACAGAATGTGTCTTTGTTGTGTGTATTTCAGGGGGAAAAAAGAATAAAACTGTGAATCTATGAATGAACCAAAAATTGACATGTAAATATACATGGTGTGGCGCTTGAATCCCATTGTGATGGGGTTTTATTTCATCTCAAGGAGTTCATCTTGAACATCTAAAGTTTTCCAAACTCGCATGTAATCATGTAAGTTGGTTTCACTTCGATTCACATTTCTTTAGATAACGACAAACGCTGGAATATTAAAGAAATCCACGCTAAAAAAAAGAAGAGAAAAAAAATCATTTCTGTCCAGTACTCGGTAAGCGGACTTAAAGAAGCACTGAAGAGTCATCAGGTTTGATGACTCAAGAGTCAATTTCAGGCGTGTCCATTGTGATTTTTAGGGCCACAAGTAGTTATTATCTAAAAAAATACAATACAAATTGTAAATTTGCATATCAAAATACTATTTATTCATTAAAAAACTTATTTTGATTGTTTAGTATGTTCAATATTGTTGTTACTTTTACTTTTTAGATAGACTAAATGCAAATCTTTTGCCTGAATACCCCTGATTGAGAGTGGTATCATCCTTACTTTCCTACACGCCAGTCAGTCAGATCGCCCAAGTATGGCGGGTCTGAGTTCTGGCGCGGTTCAGGTACAACCAGGGCAACTAGATGGACAAGGGATCAACCCAAACCTCCTGCAGAAGTTGGAAGAAGCGTCTAACACCATTTTGGTAAGGTTCATTTTCTCGAAATTGGTCGCGGTAGACTTTGCTCCTTAGCTTGGATATGAGCTCGAAACTCCCATGTGCCCCCCTCCCCAAAATCTAAAAGCTATAGCAACATAATCGATATATTCTAGTCTCTATAGTTAAATGGAAACCAAGACTAAGTTTTCTTCTTCTTTCTTTCACTCTGGTTTCGTCCACAGTCAATTGAAATGATTATACTAGTAGTTCGGTGCCCCTCTCCCCACAAAATCGAAACACATGCATGTAATTTATGCGTGAGTATTATTAAACATTTCACAACATCGGGGTATTATACCTTGAAGATACCTTGAAGAATGCTAGGTGGAAGTAGGCACAAGCCTGTTTGTCACCCTCCTCACACTGAGTACTTCTTTTTGCTCCAGTATTATGTCAGGGATTTGAACCCAGAACCTTTCGATTCTTGGCCAAACACTCTTACACCACACGGTGCTACAACTGACAAGCTGTTTTAAACCCATGACATTGACCTTATGTTTGTTGATGTACAGGCATCCCCGTCAGCTGAACAGAGACATGTTGCTGAACAGTTTCTTCTGGACTTCCGCAAGACCAAGACTCCTTACACAATCTGTTGTTCCTTAATGGGTAAGACCAACAATTTCGGGGTAGAGCAGCAAGATGTTAATATCAAGATTTTAGCATGATAAAACACAGTACAGTAGGGACATCATCACTACATAGCTTAAAAAAAGTGTTTAGAGTTAGACGTGCAAAGGTTGGGTGTAACAAGTAGTTCAGTGTGATATAGCCAGCTGCTGCGGCGCTGTGTGCCTGTGAAGCTGGTGTGTTACGCCGAGGGGCTGTTATACCGGCAATACAGATACAGATCATAGATACACATGCAGAAGACAAAAAATATCCAATAGAATAGGATAAGAGTTATAGGAAATAGTATGTTGGGTCTACAAATTGTAGTATCATTTGTTAAGAAAAATGCATTTTCATAGTTAAAATCATAAGCAAATTGAAATGTGACACCATAGGGTCATCCTAAACCATTTATATATATTATCATTATTATGTATTATCATTATTATATTATGTTAAAAGATTCTTCACTTTCTTGTTTTCTTCCTTTCAGAACAAACCAGAAATGACTATGTGATATTCCAGTGTGCGTGCACGTTAAAAGAAGCCGTCTTACGGGAATGGGCGCAACAGTCCCTGCCTAACGTACACACCCTCAGAGACTTTTTGATGCAGTTTGTTCTCAACCGGCCAAGGTATATTGTAAAGAATGTAATGTTATACAATCATCTTGTACATTTGTACCTTATCGGCTTATGTATGTTTCATGTTCTTGAAATAACGATGTATATATGTAACTTTCTGTAGATTTTCTGTAGAAATTCAGGGAAAGATTAATATATTTATTTGCATTTTAGGTTACACACTGAAAAAAGGAAAGCTAATAACCTTTTGACAAGACAAATTTTCATTGTTTGTTTTTTGAAAGCTCTCTTTAAACTTTGTAGAACCCTTGAATGTAGGATTTTAAGAATTGTGGTATCATTGTAAACTGTGATAAATAAGCTTTCCTGTGATGATACTATAATACTATACAATTGATATTGATATTCATAGTGGAAATATGATTCATTAAATTTTTATGTTGAATGTATTATAGTTGATATGAGTCTGATGCTTTTTTTCCCCCTGAAAGCCTGCCAGTGTATGTACGGGAAGAAATCCTCCTGACCGTAGCCGTCATCGTGAAGCGGGGAACGTTAGACGCCTCCGCAGACGACAGAAACCACTTCATCAGCCAGCTCACTAAACTCATCCACGCAGAAAATGTTGTGGCGGTAAGAGAATACATGCTAAAAAATGCACATCAGAAGTGTTTAGTTTTAATAGATAAATTATTAACTGTTATTTACTATGTTTATTAACTATGTTTATTGATAATACACTGATTTGCTATGTGTTTATTTGCTGTTCCTGCAACCTTTGGCATAACACACCAGCTAACTTGTTTGTTTACTATGTTTACTGTTTGTTTACTCTGTTTATGTTTACGATGTTGATGTTTATTTACTATGTTTCTTCTGTGACAAGGCCTTGAGTATGATGCTATCATTCTTCTTGTCTACATGTATATCATTTGTAGCTTTGGGACAAACAGAGCTGAGACGGAATTCTACCGACTTTGACTTTATTTGTCTTTCTCAAGAATCAAGAATGACAGAGATCTGAGTACTCCCCTTTTATACTTTTCTGTGCAGGGAGCTCTAACTTGTCAATGAGTTTAAAGTATTGACCAATCAGAGTAAAGGGTCTCATTTTGCCCTGGGGTTTTGGGCTAGGCTGCCCTGATCTGAGGTCTAGTTAGTTCACTGTTCACTGAGTTGTGGCTAGGTTATGTCCTTCTTGTCTATAATCATTGATGTTGTACTTGTATTACAGCGAGTCACAGGCCTTTCTACCTTCTCTGCTTTACTGACTGAGTACGGGGGGAACGGGAAAGGGACAGACTTTGGTCTTTCCTGGGAGTTCCACTTACGCTGCAAGAAAGTCTTCGAGGTTAGTACTACAAGTCAACAGGTTTGTAAGTACAGGCCCAGACCTCTACCTGTACATAAACAAGTTTGACCAATCATCTGTATCAGTTATACATGAGGCAAACTGTCGTTTTTAGTGGCTAATTGTTGTCTTTGTATGAGGTTTTACATATTTTGAAATACAGCAGAGTATTTACAGGTTTTCTGGATTTTAAAGTGCAAAATTGTCAAAGTTATTGTCTTTGAGATGCAATTGACCGATCTTAAGTGTTTTATTTTGTTCAGGTACAGGTACAGGTACAGGTACACCAGACGTTCAGGTCATGACCTATACCTTTATAATTATACAGGTCCACACATAGATATTAGGTACACAGCCCTAGTGAGAATGAATGTTAATGTTTGTTTTTGTTGTCGTTCTCAGGACAAAGAGTTGCTGACAGTGTTCATGGTTCTCCTGGAGGCCCTACAGCAGCTGGCTGCCCTGGACAGCATCCCTGCTGACTGGGAGACCCTGGCTCTCATCGGGAAACTTTTGGCACTGGCCGAGCAAATCTTCACATGGCGATTCTCATTACCACTCTATATCCTTTTTGGCGATGCCTCAGAGGCGGAGGTATTTGATAAAATCATCAGAACTCATTGATACTGAGTACAGTAGGTGCCTCCTCACTAAATAGCATTTAAAAATGCTTGCAGCTAGATGTGCAAAGATTTTGTAAGTCACCAACATGTAGGTGTGACAAGGTCTTTCAGTGAAATATAGCCAGCTGCTGCCATGCCTGCGAAGGCCAGTTATAATAGCTAAGTATCAGATACTGATATAGATATCTTTTTATGAACTTTTGCTGTCATATGAAAATTTAAAATTATAGGTTCACAGAACTAAAATATGACTGAAATGTTTATAAATTTGCTAGCAAGAAAATGTGTAGAGAATGAACAAACCTTAACGATACTTTACTGCAAAAGCGGTTCCTGAGTGAGGTGTCTGAAGCCAGATGGAACAGCCCGTTCTGCCCACCCAACCAATGGAGAGAGCTGGTCGTCGGGCGTGGCATGGTTATCCACCTCTTCAAGGTAAGGAATCACACTTACTGTACTAAATGCACTTATGTTTGTGAGGTGTATATTTTGCAGTAGTTAGGGAATTAAGGAAGTGTGCATGGTGTTTTAGATTCTCTGGTGAACAAGCAATGTGACACAACTTGTAGGCCTAGATCAGGGTGAAAATACACAATGTTTCACGAGTAGCCAGCCCACCCAATAACAAAAATAAGATTTACACTGCTTTGGCTTGACATGCAGGACTCTAAATACCAATTTAGTGCAGATTAAATTCCAGCTGTGCAGGTACATGTGTATCTCTGATGTCTACCTGCACCTCTATGTTCTAGGTGTATGTGGATTTTTTGTGAGTTGTTACCTCCGTGTACTGAGGTTTATTTTTGGTTTGCGTGTTTGCTTTTTTGTGTCTCCATAGTTATTTCCACATACTAAGAATGTCTGGGACACTGACAGAAGTTAGGTCAGAGGTCCCATAATGGTCTTTAAAAAGTTTATCTCATTTCCTGTCTTCAATACCTGCTGTGTGCATGTCTGTTACTTTATGGAAGCCAGTAGGAAAATGCATTTAGACAGATATATTTATCAGAATCAATAAGGAGTTCACATTTAATGAATATGTTTGTATTTCTGTATTTCCTGCAGCTGTACAGACATGTACAGAACCATGCAGAGCTTGCCCATGTGTGTCTGCAGTGTCTGCTGCAGCTGGTCTCCACCACCGGTGACATCTTCCCCGACCACAAGACTCACACAGACTTCCTCATCCCCTTCATGGCTGGCTTTCTCCATCTAACTCAGAGGTAGGAGAATAGCAATGACAACATAGCTATAGCCACTGTCACACATTCAGAACCTTCCCCCAAACACCGGCCAACCAAGGTTGCCTGAAGTTTGGGAACAGTCTGACCAGATATAGGCCACACCTACCTTTCTATACGAATGGAATCGAATTCGATTTAAATTTGAGTAAAATTTGACTGCCAACAATGCCCCGAACTACTCCCAAACACCAGCCAACCATGGCCGAAGCTCCCTTTCACACCCGGATGTGTTAAACATTTTGAAACATTCCGCTGGCACAGCCGAACAGTAGCCGACCTGGCCGAACACCAGCCAACCTTGCACGTTCGGCCAGTGTTTGGAAGACCAGATTCAGCTATGTGTGACAAGGCTGTGTACCTCAATACCTGTACCAGTCCTGTACCTGTACCTGTAAAATGATTTAGTGTGAGAGACAATAGCCGGGATTGGAACTCATAACCTCTTGGTCTAGAGGCAGGGTCACTAACAACTAGATCACCGCTACTGTAAGTACAACATTCATTATTGTTTTTCCATATTGCTTGTGTGTACAGGAACTCCCTAGCGGAGTATGAGGTGCTGGGTGTGGCTACCCTGGCCTGTCGCCTGATGACTGTGCTCCCCAGGAAGTGTCTGGGACAGGTCCCCTCCGAACAGCTGCAGGCTTTCCTCACCAGGGCCTGCCAACTCACCTGCTCATACTCTTACCTCGCCATGCACCAGAAGTTCTGTTTGTTTATTTATTTGTTTATTTATTTGTTACATTAAACAATATTTATTGCAAAACGTAGGGATGTACTTTTCACTTGGTATTGATCTTGCAGCAGTTGAAACTTATATTTTGCAAAAGGACGTTGTAAGACATAAAGTACCCCGTTGTTTGTCGAACACAGAAAACAATTTGAGAGGTTACAATATTCTTAACAAACCCTTCTATTTACATAATTTAAAAGTAAAACAAATATTGAAAGATATATCAATCCAAAAATTCAACTCAGAACAACAAGCAAAGGGTCAAAGAGTAATAATAAATGTAGGACACACAAAATGTTGAAAGAGATATAAGACAGAGAAACATGCTTATTAATTTTTCAAAATTGAACATGGCAGAGCCATGTGAAAACTTTGCTGTCACAATAAGATTGTTTCAGACCATTCCTCTTTCCCTTTTCTTCTTTCTTCTATTCTTCATTTATTCATTCATTCATTCCTGTCCTCTCCAGGCAGCTGAAGAGGAGAGTCTGTACGATGAAGGGTTGGAACAGCTGCTGCAGATGTGGACAATACTCTGGGACAGCAGGGACAGCTTCCCACCTGCAGCACAGCTCTGCCACAGCTATGCACCTGACATCTTCCAGACATACCTGCAGAGCCACCTGTCAACAGCTGATGGTACTGCAGACCAGGTGAAGCACTTCTTCATATGAAGTCCTGTCATCCTTGTTTATCCAATTTGATAGCCTCTTCATTCATCGCGCTGAAAACATTACAGTGCATGCTGGGAGGAAAATTTTGCAGGGTATTCAGGGGGAAACAGGAAGAAAAACTTTATAAAAGTCAACAAATAAGTGACTTTGACCATAGTTCATCCATCTAGTATGTAATATAATATTTGTCATTAGAACACTTTGACATTATGCTTTTCTTCAAGAAGACCACCTGTCAAATTTTTTCAGTCCTCTGATTGGTCTTATTGTGCAGGTTTGACTGTAGCTTTGTCAAATTCAGGTGAATACAAACACAGTTATCAGTTTTTAAACAAGTCAGGAAACAAACACGTTGTGATTTGGTTTCAAAGGAGGCGTCCTCGGACGACATGGAGGAGATCCGGAGCGAAGACGAGGACGACCGCGAGCGCTACTCCACCCAGCTGTGCTGCGTGGGGCTGCTGGGAAGGATGGTGCCGTCCCACGCAATGTCACAACTTACACGGTCAGTTACACGACATAGCAATGAGGCAGTACATTTGTGTTGGATTACACGTAAATGTTAGGCAGCAAGAAGTTAAAACACACTTAACACATAATGATATAACAGTTACTGGATGGATTTTGAAAACAGTCATACGTTTCAGGTAGCATCCACTAACATTTGTCAGTGACTGAAAGAGATCTGTAGTTACCAGAGGTATCTATCCAAAAACAATGATTATATATATGAATTGGTATCTAAAAGAAGTGAATACAGAATATATAAACTAAATACATGTGCATTAATTTTGTGTTTGTATTGTAATTATATTGTGCTCATTCCCTCCAGCCTCCTGTGTGAGAGGATATCCCAGCTGCAGCTGGAGCTGAAGGACTCCGCAGGTACCCAGGTGCAGATGAACAGGCTCTACAGACTGTACGATGATCTGCACTGGCTACTGCTTATAGCAGGTAATACCCCACTTCCACTACAGGCTGGATACTACTACTACTACACTGTACTACTACTACTACTACTACTACTACTACATGTACTACTACTTTCTACTACTTTCTACTACTATTACTACTACTACTACTACTACTACTTTCTACTACTAGTACTACTTCTACTAGTACTACTACAGTAACTACTACTACTACTTTATACTTCTACTACTATTGCTGCAACCACTGAGTGTCTGCTGAGCAACCAAGTATTTAACAGATCACTCAACAAATGTTATACACAAAGAAAAAATTTTCCAATGTTTTGTATGAATGAAACTTTTATATATTACAAATACATTACTTATACAGTGTTCGAAATACCCACTAGCACACTAGCAATTGCAACCTGATTTTCTTGTGCGCTAGTTGCTCCCTGACTCAGGTAGCGCACCACGCAACCTGAAAATATGTACCGCTGAACTCAAAGGTGCACACTGTGCTACCTGGTTCAAAAAAGTATTTCGAACACTGCTTATAGAACTCCAGCATATTTATACAACAGTTACTGTAAACTATTCTTTGGATGATTTTAAAATTTAACAAATGTAATTGTGTTTTTTTATCCTGAATGACTTCTTTAGTACACTAATGCTGATTGGTTTGCTGTGACTTTTGTACCATCAGGCCACCTTCTCGCTGACCAATCAGAAGGCGAGGTTCCAGTCATTCCTCCAGAACTGATGGACCATTCCATCTCCCAGTCCCAAATGGGGGTGTCTGAAGTAGGGGCCACTCAGTCTGAAATGGTGTGCTCCCTACATATAGATAGGATGTCCCAACCTACTAATAACAAATGTGATGATATAGTCAGGTAAGAGTTTATTTTGTATTAATGTGTTTTAAGTCAGTATAACTATAAGTGTTACAACATGTTGTGTAGATTTTTTAGTAGCTTTTGTACTTGGTTAAATTTCTTTACAATCAATTGTAGATGCTTTGATAGATATATACTCTAAAGTTACAGTGATGTGAAATAAACATGACATAGTGATTGTCCTTCAGTGCAAGATTGTGTAACTAGTGTAAGGTGTTACCATAGAATTGAACCTTCATTCATTCAATGATTCATTCATTCATTCAATGATTCATTCATTCATTCATTCAAGGCATTGTATGAACTGTGCTACTCTGTATAACATAGTTGTGTTAGAAGAACTTTATTTACCAACACCATATCAGCAAATTTCATACGCAAAAAACAAGTTTTGTTATGTGAATGATGAACCATTTCATTGTTTGTTGTTGTTGTTTACTGCAGACTTGTGTGTAAGGTGTTTATGTTGAGTGAGTTGGAGCGTTACGCTGTCCAGGCCCAGTTAGAGCCTCTCCTCAGCCCTGAGCTGAGTAGGGATATCGTGTGGTTCTTCCAGCGCTGGGCAGGACCTTACCTACTCATGCAGGAGAAACACTACCCACAGGTATGCACTTGTACTTGAAGTTATAGGTTCTAAATTAGAATACAGTAAATTCTTAAGGTGGCATGGTGGTCTTGAGGTTAGAGTTGTTCACTTAGAATGTAAAGATTCTGGGTTAGAATCCCTAGCAGACTCAAATGTTGTGCCCTTGGGAAAGGCATACACCTATTTCTTCACTAGACTGAGGTGAAAATGAGTTCAGTTCTTGGATGGGGGGTAAAGCCAGAGATCCTGTGTTTGGGGAGGACCACACGTTGAGCATGTTAAAGAACTCCTTTTAGTTTAGTCTTACTTATTGAGAAAAGAGTAGGGGTCCTTCCCGTGGTGAGTGGTTCAAACCTTATACTCCGGTCTTATGCAGCTTGCACTTACTGCAAAAAAGTGTGTTATGCCTAAAAGTGGTTTATTGGTTATGCAGAACAAACAAACAAACAATAGAAAAACATAGATGAGTCAATAAGGTACACTTTCACAAATTTGGCCAATGATTATTGGTTATGTATCCAAAGTCAACCCATTGAATTACTGCAAATTAAGATCCTGTTCATCACTTTCAAATTGCCATGTTTCACCTGTCCAGGTCAGCCTGCCACTGACCTGTGCGTTTGGTCAAGGTTCTGACTCGGCCAGTCTGGCCGTCCGGACTCTGGTCAACAAGGTGGTCAGCAACTTCCAGGTGTGGACATCGGAGGGAGAGGTGACGGAGGACACCGCACAGTTGTTTCTCACTCTGACTGAGAACAGAGACAGGTGAGACAGGGTTTACTTCACACTTCTTTTATTTTCCTACCTTAGTCCTAAAATTACATAAATGTATGTTTATGATTACACCCTTATGTAAGGAAAGTATGTTCAAATTATTTCATGCAAGCCCATGTGATACATGTAAAACCTCAACAACATACCAACTCCTAATACTTACCTGCAGTGCAGTTGCCAGTTGTCAGAGGGAGCCCTGTTGTATGACAGTATTCAACTGAGTGTTCATTTGTCCAGATGTTTAGAAGTGGTGAAGTGTGAGAAGCTGTGGGTTTTAGCCATGCAGCAGTTTTGCGAGCCCTTCGTGCTGTTGGCGGCGAACTGTCGCAGACACCTGATGAAGGCTGTACTCTTCGCAGCCTCCTCCATGTCCTCAGAAGTCAGCGCACGGTACTGGACACAGGTGGGTAGTTTTCAGTGCTTTGTGTTACAGATTGAATATTTATATGTATTCAAGATTTAAACATACAGCATGGCAGATGATACTTTTCTTAGTGACCTATATGGTAAGTACTCTACTTCTGTGTACGGAGGTTTTGTTTTTAGTGTGCATTGGTGCATTTACTTGTGTTTTCGTAGTTATTTTCACATAAGGCATATCAGAGACTCTGACAGGAAGTTAGGTCAAAGGTCCAGAAAAGGTAATCTCATTTCCTATCTTCCATTTCCTGCCATATGTTGCATTCTGTTGCCTTATGGGAGTCAGTGGGAAATGGCATATACAAATTAGCAAGAAATTCACAATTATTATAATGAATAAAACAAGAAATTCACAAAAAGTGGCTCCGAGGTACAATATCAAGAATATAGAATTTATAATTTCTTGTTTTCCTTTTGTTTTCATCTTGTGGCAGACCATGCAGCCGTTGCATGACCGTTTCCAAGCCATGGTCCAGAGGAGAGGGTCGGCAGGCAATGACGGTCTCCGAGAGGCCAGGAACTTGTTAGAACTTCTGTGTGGTGTTGCCGAGGCCTCACGTGTAGACAACACGTCACTGGTGTTCTCAACGATCTACCCCCGTCTGAGAGACAGTGTCAGTCTGCTGGACACCTTCCACAACTACCCCGAGATCGTCGTACTTGTCTTAGATGCCTTCAAGGAAACTATCACAAGACAACTTTGCTACCTCAGTCAGGTAGTGTTGGAAATTTAAATCTGATTCTTGAATAGATTTTAAATTTTGAACAATTTTTTTATTGAATCTTTTCTGTATTCAATTACATGTCTGTGGATGATAAGTCTAATAAAACAAATTCTAATTCATCATTACAACTTTTTACAATAATTAAAGAAGCTATGTTGTAAGTTACCTGCTTTCTTATAGCCATTTAAAGCTTTTAATAACGTCATAACAAAAGTATTAGAACTGCTTAGTCAAGTTAAAGGGAACTCATCTCCAGAAACAGACGTTCCATTTCTTCTGATATGGAACTTTTTTTAATTCGTGAATTAGAAAAACAAACTGTATTTAGCAACTTGACATTGAGTGGTAGGTGCCAATTTCATATATGACCTTTGCCCTTTTGACCTTTATCACTATCTTTAAACAGGAAGACTCGCTGAAGTTGTACGAGGTCACGATACAGCTGATCCGGACCTACGCGCGACACCACGGCCGGGGCGGGTTCACGGTCGACGCGAGTGCAGAGGAAGACGACTTCAATGACTTGATGCTGCTGTTGGAAATGTTGACTCAACTGATCAACAAGGACTTTGTAGACTTTGGGTCCACAGGTACATAAAACATATGTACTAATGTATACAGAGACAGCATTTTAACAGCCTCATGAAAGCTCTCTCTCCAGCTCAAAAGTTTTGCACTCCCTGACCTGTAGAAAATAGCATGAAGTAGTCTAAGAGTTTTATCAGTTAAGGGGGGCCGAGTGGTTGAAATTTGTTTCCCGTCACAGAAATTCTAAGAATTGCATGAACAAAATAATGAAAAGTATGAAAAATGCTCAGTACAATTTGCAGGCTAATGTACTATACATGTATATGTCATGGTAGAGACTCTAATCTGGTAGAATCGGCAATTCTACCGGCAGAGATTCTGATTGGAGTCTTTAAATTCTTATCATGTCACTTTATATCAATGGATTGATACTTGAAATTTGTAAATGGAAAACCACACTAACACATTAACAGCATCCTGATCGGAGTCTCTGTCCACAAAAACTCCGCTCGGGATCTGTACCAATTCACCAATTCTACCAGTTTGGAGTCTCTACCCTGACATATACCTTCTCAGTACAGACCCATTCTCAATGATTGTGTGTTGACTACAGATAATGGTGCAGGGGAGCCGACTGTTGCTCCTTCAGACGTGGTCTTCTGTGGACTGGAGTTTGTCGTCCCACTCATGAGTACTGAACTACTCAAGGTAGGGCTTGTCTAGTCTCCAACCATTTCGATTCGTGTTTGTACATGCATGCGTGTGTGTGACATGTGTGCATGTGTGTATATTATGCATATATATTGTATGAGAGAGTGCATGTGTCTGTGCATGTGTCTGTGTACATTGTATGTGACTGTGTAACTACATGTATGTGCATGTGTATCTATGTGCTTGCCTGTATGTATATAATTATGTTTGTGTGTTTAACTGAGTGTTATTTTGTTGTCCTCTATAGTTCCCCAGCCTGTGTCTACAGTACTTTAAGCTGGTGTCCTTCCTGTGTGAGGTTTACCCAGAGAAAATCCCCCAGCTTCCACAGCAGCTCTTCTCCAACATCATGGCTTCACTACAGCTGGGACTGTCCTCGTATCCTCTACTGATAGCCTGGTCCGTTCTAAAGAGGGCATAGTAAAAAGTGAATCTATCATTTTCCCTTTAATCATTATAGCATCCCCATGCATATGTAACCTATTGAACTTCTTGTAAATTTTGTTTTGATTCGAATTCTCACACTCACTCACTATCCGTTTAACATCTCGTGTTCCTCGTCGCTCGAGGGTTGGACGTGGAATGTCGCCCTGGCCTGATTGCTGCTCTCCAGCTGATTCTGTCCTGTGGGTCGGCCTTTTGAAGGTTCAATTTGCAAATGTCTTCCCTAACAGTGTCTACCCATCTCTATATTTTTAGTAATACCTAAGTCTTGCATATTCATTTTATCTTTTTTTCAGGACGAGTCTTAAAAAGTATTTCATGACGTTAGAGAAAAGTTGTTTTTTTTCTATTCCTGAGAAAAGCTTGACTAGAAGGCATTGTCATGTCGGCATATTTTAAAGGTTGGTAGGTGAAGGTAAAAGTAGTCCCATAGCCTTTTTGAGGCCGTAAGGGCAGTGGGTTGTCAATCCACTGTGTCGAGGGCATGGTATTGGAAGGCAGAGCCCATCCCTCTCCTTCCACCTTTTACCTCCCCAACTAAAGTCAGGTACCCATTTTACACCAGTGGGTCGTGTGAAGAAAGTCGTGTAACGTGCCTTTCCCAAGGACACAACGTCTAGCCAGTAATGCAATGAATCGACTCAATTTCATGTCCACTGACCTTACCATTTGGCCATTCGACACCATACCAGCATATTTTAGATGAATAGTAATATCTTTTTTTGACATCCATGATATGCCATCAATACAACATGATGACCCAGGATAGTCCCAGATACAGAAGGTTGTGTGCTTAACATATCCCAGTGACTATGGAGAGGATGTACAGAAGCTGTGTCTGGACACAGTAGAGTGCCTGGCCATCCAGTGTGTCAAGTCTGGCTCCACAGTAGGACAGGCATACCAAGCCTTACAGCACTTTGTCCAGGTAATCCTTGTTAAACTTTTTTGTCGAAATAGTCTTTTATCATAGTAGGGGTGCTGTCACATCTATTGTATTATACAGTGCATACTATTTAGGTACAATGTATACTACTAACAGTGAATTGAGGGCAAGATTCGGGGACACTCATAAGTTCTGATACCCCTATGTTCAGACACTTCTAACTTCTGACTCCCCTATGTTCTGACACCCCTACATCCTGTAGGGTTAGGGTTAGGGTTAGGATTGTCGGAACATAGGGCTGTTGGAACATAAGGATGAAACCTGTGTTACTGTGATGTGATGAGAAGGGTAGCCGAAGATCCTTTTTTGATAGTTGGTTCTTCCATAGGTTCTTCTTGAACATCGTAAAAATCAGACCATGCCTTTACTTGCACCATTTTTTTTAATGAGTATTGTCATATTCATATTTCTCCAATTACATTAATTGTTGCTGCCCCCCTCCCATCTTTTAGGTGGTCCTAGACATGCTGGTACTACAACCTTTGAACCCTGACCTTTTGGATGTCCTGGGAGAGACCTTCTATGCACTTATCTGCTGTCACCAGGTTTGTACCATATAATGTGATGCTTTAGAAATACCATCGTTTTCAATATCACTTGTTCAGGGGTCTCCCCAGAAATTCTTGAGAGGTGCTGGGAATTTTCATGAAAATACTATGAGAAACCCTAAATTTGAACATTTTGGAAGAGGTGCTAGGATTTTGGGGAGAGGGGAAGCACCCTTGCTCCATTGCTTGGGGAGAGCCCTGTTTATTGTCTTCAGCTTTCTACTAGTTCTGGTCTTGGTACCTTCCTGGTTAGTTTATGCTCACTTCCATTGTATACATGTACTATCATGATCACTAACTCAGCATGCAGTTTTCAATAGAATTCTATGCAAATATCTTGCAGGTAATGCAGTAATTACATTGTAACTGCTATCTGCTGCCATCTCAAATGCCTTGCAAGGGATTACATTGTACATTGTCACAAACCTTTTCAGTTAGAGTAGAAATCTTCTTTTTCTGTGAAAGATAGTTTGAATGAACCCTATGCATATTTTTTTTAACCTTCTTTCGGCTGCCTAACCCTGTAACCAATAGAAAATAGGTAGCCAGATGACTACTTCAGTGTGCTAAAGGTTAAGTGAATGCACAATGTGGTACTAATATAGTACCCCTTAAATCATAATTTCCTGAATGTGGTACTAACATGATAACGCTCTTCAGGCGCAGTATGCACAACTTGTACATCAGCTGGTACGATCTCAGACGGATATATCCACGGCCGAGCGCCTGGCCGCGGCGTTTCAGCGCCTCACGCCACCCGACGTTCCACTGAACATGGAGAAAACTCACCGGGGCAGGTTCCAGGGACGACTGCAGACTTTCGTGATGGACGTTCGAAGCATTATGACTGTCAGATGACATCTGTAAACAATTAGCAAACAAACAAACAAACATAAACAGGGAAGATGTTATTATGCTCTGCTGTATTTTCTCTGGACATGAATCGCTGGTATCCAGCAAGCCTGCTTCGTTCACTATTGCTACCAAAGAATCACCAGTGACTTTGAGCATGGACCGTCATGATCACAGCAAGTTTAAACCTGAGTGCTTTGGATGATTTTGCACTTGCCATGGCACAACTACATGTACTTCATGCTTTTCTCCTGATATATATTTTAACAAGCCACAGAACAGAGGTGTACACAAAAGCCAAACTTTACAAGTTGTTTTATCATTCCGAGAAGTTTTATCCGTTAGTGCGTTATTCTGTTCTCAACATTGTGCTCACATTGGGCTACATAAACTTGTTCATGTAGCAGCTATAGAGAGAAAGATTGCAATATGTAACCTAACATTTCTATTAAAAGTGGAAAATGTACCAAAGACACACTGAGATGAACTTACATGTGTGAAAGAAGCGAAGCTCCTGGATAAATGACATAGGTAAGTGTATTAGTCTACCAGGCATGTTACCCTGTAGTTAGTATAGGAGATACGCAAAAAAATATCTACTGAATGTACAGCAACACCTGCTTCTCGAGTTGTATTCATCTCTAAGGTGAGTCTCATAGTCCTAAGGCAATTTCAAATCTATCAAGAAGCTGCTATCAGAATGCTTCATGCAGACCAGCTACTTAGAATTTGTCCTTCAGGTACACAATGTAGCTTTATACCCCAGACATGTTGTAGCTGCGGGTACAAATAACTGTACAGGGCACTGCCCCGTATGAATACATTCCACTTAAGGCTACAGAATGGTGGGTATGATTGAGTGAGTACCCCGTATATTGAGTGTGTAACAGCCGTGAAAAAGCTTAAGGCAGGGCTGGTGACTGGACCAGAACGGACGGCAAGGGCAAAGTTAACGCCACGGTCACATTCGCCGTGGGACGTTCTACGATATTGATGTAGAATTTTCAACAAAAACTCCGCACACGAAGTTTAGAATAAACCAAAACACGTAAAACAGCATCCAGATTAAATTTGGACAATCCAGAGAACTTTGGACAAAGGCTTCTAACTGTTTTCAACTTATAAATATTTTGTGAAAAAATTTTGTGAAAAACTCCTCCCGCCAGATGATGTTAACATTTACGACTGACGACTTGTAAATGTTTCTCATTGATTATTCAAATAAGACACTCATTTACATAAATTATATCAGTTGATCATATTCTCCACCCAAAGCAGTCTTATCTTAACAAAGAAAGCTATTCTCTCTAAGTCTTATAGTTCCGTTGAATCAGTGTCCGTTGTTAAGGCCGTTCTACCCTCATTAATTTTCATCACCATCCTTACGTTACCTCGGCTCTATCAACTTCCACAGCAGAGAGACAGGAATGGCACTCTGACCTGACGGCATGTCGGTATCGTTAAAGCCGGCCCTACGGCCGTTTCCCAATCACGGCAACCGCTATTACAGATCGGCGGATGAGAGCCTTGCCGGGCAGGGTGTCATCAAAGGTCGTGGAAAAAGCCCGCCATTCCTGCTGATAAGTCTCTACCGAGAGTTATGGCGAGGTTTATTTTAGACTGCACGGAAGATTGGCTGAATTGTAAATCTGACAGGAAGCAATATACAGTTCTGGGAAAATATTGCGTATGAATTCCATTGATTTGATATGATTTAGATTGTGACTACAATATATATATATATATATATATATATATACACGTGGAACGGTGAAACACTACTCTCCAAGCAGAGGCTTTGGCTTATTTTTGACGTGTTTTAGTCGTTTTTATCGGGCTTTCTTTTTGTTCTGATATCTTTTTTCTTTTACGCCAGCCAAATGGATACTGTCTGGCAGCAACCAAAAGATCTGCTTGGAGATTAGACACATTGCACATTACGGTGCAAATTCTGCACAACCTCGTCACAAAATACAATGCAATAAAAGTAACCTGAAAAGCAATAGATATACCATATATATAACATAACAGCCCATTTTACAAGCCGTCACGATTCTTGACTAATGATCGGTGCAATGCAACGCTGAGGATAAAGAATCGTTTAGCGCCGAACCATGTTCATGCGACGTCTGTATCCTAATATCCGTGCATACACTGCACGCATACTTTTTACCGGTACATGTACCGCGAAAATACATTGTATGGCAATGATCAGCACCATTTTTGATTCGAGAGTCTCTGAAATTTCGAAAGCACTTTGCATAAGATATATGAAGTCGAAATAAACATTCAGTTAGCTGCTTATTCATGTTTCTGTCACCATTGAAGACCACAGGTTGCTTTGACAAATTGTTCTTGTACAGGTACAAACTTGTGCCTAAACCTTTGTACCGGTACCTGTACCGGATGTAACGTTTAAGTATGTATACGCAGGGCTAATACATGTACCTCTGGCCTTCAAGCAATTTGCTCCCACAAAGACCAGTTCATGTAAAAGGTTATGGGATTGCGTGACTGTTTTTGGAATGATCACGCTGCTGTTTGAATGAATGGTTGCACTAATGTAACCTCACAACGCATTTCATGGTGACTTTGGCAATGGAGAGAGTACAATTTCTGCTGCGATTGCTTTCATGTCTTTACCAATGCGAGCACCCTCGGTGTGTTTGTGTATTTCTTTCATGTGTTTACCAATGTGAACACCCTCGGTGTGTTTGTGTGTTGCTTTCATGTGTTTACCAATGCTAGCACCCTCGGTGTGTTTATGTGTGTTGCTTTCATGTGTTTACCAATGCGAGCACCCTCGGTGTGTTTGTGTGTTGCTTTCATGTGTTTACCAATGCGAGCACCCTCGGTGTGTTTGTGTGTTGCTTTCATGTGTTTACCAATACGAGCACCCTCGGTGTGTTTGCGTGTATGTTGCTTTCGTGTGTTTACCAATTCGGGCACCCTTGGTGTGTTTGTGTGTTGCTTTCATGTGTTTACCAATACGAGCACCCTCGGTGTGTTTGCGTGTATGTTGCTTTCGTGTGTTTACCAATTCGGGCACCCTTGGTGTGTTTGTGTGTTGCTTTCATGTGTTTACCAATGCGAGCACCCTCGGTGTGTTTGCGTGTTGCTTTCATGTGTTTACCAATGCGAGCACCCTCGGTGTGTTTGTGTGTTGCTTTCATGTGTTTACCAATGCGAGCACCCTCGGTGTGTTTGTGTGTTGCTTTCATGTGTTTACCAATACGAGCACCCTCGGTGTGTTTGCGTGTTGCTTTCATGTGTTTACCAATGCGAGCACCATCGATGTTTGTGTGTGTATGTGTACGTTCGTGCGTGCGTGCGTGTGTGTTTGCTAGTGTGTCCGTGAGTTAGTTGGGGGTCGTGTAACCTCAGACGGGAGTGGTAAGGAATAGAGTGCAGAGATGATAAAACAGAAACCGCAGATGGGAATGGCACAACAGGAAATAGAGCTCAGAGGTGGTAGAATCTATCCAGTATCAAAAGTACAAATATTCACGAAGGTATAGGTTTTTCCAGAACTCCTGCTTTGGCTTCTTTCCTAGTCAGCTCATTTCCTTCTTTATTCTTATCGGCAGATGACCTAACTTTCCATCTCTGTCACGGACCTGGCCCTTTGAGACAAGATCCGGGTCGATTCAGGACATTTGAAAGTCAGTTTGATGGCACTTTACGTAAAGTACGCCGAGAGAAAATCCCCTATTGTATAAGAGGACCCAGAGGAATGAACCACAGTTCTATAAACGGTCTGAAAAATGATGATTAGTTGTATGCTCCAATACAATTATGCTAAATTTAGAATACAGAGACACAGAAGAAAAGGAATTCACTTTCATCAGCATTTTTTTGCTTTAAAAAATCATTATAATTTGTCGATGAAGGTTGGACATCCAGGTAATGAGATACACAAGAAATTGTTACTCCAGCAACTGTATAGATTTTGAAAACTGTCAGACGTTTCAAGTACCATCCACAACCTTTCTTCAGTGACTAACGGAATCTGTAGTTGAACATGTATTTATCCAAAAACTATGAATTGATATGTAAATGAGGTGAAGACAATCCATAGGAAACGAAAGTAAAATTATGATTTTTTTACAAAGTAAGATTATGATTTGTTTTACCCGAACTACAATGCAGTCTATTTCTCTACATATTAAATCAACATTTTTTACTTTAACTGAAACTTCTATTAGAGAACATAACAGCATGTACTGTGGAAAAACAGTTTGTTTTTAATCATCACTGTGTATTAACGTTAACGACACCCTATAGACACCTCATAGATATTGGAGGTCATGACAGTTGACCTACCGTGCCATATTCAGTACATGTACAGTGATTACCAAGCTTTGTTCGGCAGTTCTGCAAATTAGGTAGCGAAATACCTAGGGAGGAAGTGATAGCCCTGTTTGAAATGCTATTTACATTCTTATCACCACTGCAACGAGACCTGAGTTCCTGGTGCATCTATAATTAGATTAGGGTTAGACATGTTAGGATGCAGATGGTTTGCTCTAACTTGTAGATAATTTCTGGTATGGCCGACAGCCAAAACCATTGGTATTCGAACTTGACCAGAATATCTAAAGGACAAATCGTCAAAAAAATACAATACGTTTCAAGATTTCCCCATACTGCTTTATATTTTATATCCCAATCCCGATATATGACTCTAAAAACTGCGAGCCTCCTCGATTTTATGATATGATTGGGCTGCAAACTATCTGTCAATGTGAAAATCGTTACATTGATTTTATTTTTCTCCTGCCAAAATGCCCCCGGTGCCGTTATCTAAATGTCCTAACCTTTGGAAGGTAAATTAGGCTTTACGTTCGAACCGAGGCGATAGATCTAGCTTCTCCTGCGTCAGTATCTGTGCTCCAGACAACCTTTCAAAAGAAATGATTCCGCAGGGATGAGAGACTTATAATAAAGATATCAATCATATGAAGTTACAGTGGTACATGTAAGTACAAGAGTAAGGAAACAAAACCAATTGTTTTACATTTAGTCATCAGATGAAAACATTCTTTTCTGTGGGGATGTCGACAGGGAAGAGATGGTAGAAAGATAGTAGTACAATGTCAATGGAATCTACAATGATTTTGAAACAAGTCTGAAACCACTTGAACTTTTGCCAAAGCAACAGTTACTGCTGGGCCGGGCAAATAAGGATTTTTTTCAGACAGGGATGTAACTTTTTTGGGTTTTTTTTTCGTGGTGTTTTGTCAGAATTGCCTTCTCATTCGTCTTCCGCTATTTGGTCAAATTGATTCAGTTCATTTGTTAGGGAAATGAACTACAATTTGGCATGGGCGTTACTGAGAGTGGGCAAATACTTTTGGACTTTTTTTGGCAATTTTTCCTTTATATAGGAGTTAAAAATTATTTGAATTATGTCTTTGTGTCTATATAGTGTAAATTGTGACGGTTTTAGGAAGTCGGCGGACTTGGCGCTTGTTTTCGCGTAGTCCACAAACGCCAGAAATAGGAAATAATGATGCAAATCTGTTAAAAAGAAGTTGTGCATACCATTCATATGAAGCATTTGTTCTCGACAATATGTTCAATTTGTGGGGCCATAACGTTACAAAATAAAGGTTTCATCTACGGAATCTACTGGCTTAATTGACGTTTTTAACGCCAGAATGATAAAACTGCCATATTATTGCCGTAACTGAATTATTATATATTGCTTTTGATTGACATTTCATTGAAGAAATGTTTTCACGGCCATTAATATATCTTAGACATTATTCACATTTAGTCTAATCCATTGTCAAGGTTCTTAACGTTATGGCCCTGCAAATATATTATTTTTACACCTGGGGAGATGTGAAAATCCTTTATGGCCGTCTAGCACCTCATTATTGTGGTTTAACTTACATTAACTTGACCATGACAGCCCTCTATTCTCTTGTGGTTTAGCGAGAAATAATACAAAAAGTATCACTCTTGCATGGTACCATAAATTTTAGCATCCCTTGTGTCTTCACCGCTTTGTCGGTTCATTTGCAATCTATAGAAACGCCGTAATTCCACGGGGACCAATAGGGCCTTTACGACTTGCCCTGTTAGCAAGAAATCCCCCATATAACCTGCAGTGTTTGCACAATTATTGCCCATAGTGCAGTCGACGCCTTGTACTATACAATGCAATTCATTGGGAATAACATAAAGCGATGTGAAAATGCCATGCAAAAGGAACTGGCATGCTTGTAGGTTTAACTGATACTACATATACAGGAGCTATGAGCCTTTTTTAACAAAGACCATAAAAAAGAAAGAATCTGGTGACATAGATGTAATAAAGCATTACTGGCCATGCGTTTAACACCAATGCTGATTGCCATATACTAGAGGTACTATATTCGTAACATCGTAAGCTGCCAACAAAAATTTAACCCAGGCATCCAACACATCCAAGTGCCACAAATGTTGTTAACATTGTAACTTTTTTTAAATTTATTTGTTCATTGCTTTTGCACATGGTATTCCTTTTTTAAAAGAAAACGTTATTATGTCTGTTTTCAAAGATTCCAAGCATTTTCTTTTTTTTCATTCTAAAATAATATATGGGTTTTAGAAATAGAAGTACTGAAAATTAATGGAACAGAAAAATATGAAGCAATTTTTTAAACTGAAATATTAATATGTCAGATTTTTAATTTGAATAAAAAACATTAGACCAGTTAATAGTTGTGTGCGGAATGACATTAGTTCTATATAGTTCTACATAGTTCTATTGACGTAACCAGTAATATACATCTAGCACGGCTTCTCCGGTGATACTTTTCCGGTGATACTTGTAGATGCTGTGCAAGTCGGCACGTCAATACACCTGACATTTACCTGACGCACAAGTGCAGGGGAAGCCAGCCTCTAGAAGGGCAATCCATTTTACTGCAGTGATTTAGATTACTGGTCTCTCAGCACAGAGGCAATCAAGCGGAGACGGCTGACTCTACATGAACCCTACAATCCCAAATTACCTCCGAAAAAGGCGGAACGGTCGGCCGTCAGTGTCAAATTACAACAAATTGCAATGTTTCATTCGCTGTAAAGTGTTTCAGCTTTAAACTGACATTTCGAAACTGCTACTAGGCGTTAAATGTGCAGAGATTGGTAGGTGTAATATAAAAGAACTCCCCCGTCACATTTGTCTTGGTTTATTCACTTTGTAGATATGGAGCACTGGGATTGTAAAGAAATGGTTTATCGGCTGCTTTCCCTTTGAACATTTTTTATTTCATTTTGAATGACGTATGTCCTGCATTTCAATGGTAGAAAAGAAGAAATCGTTTTGTTTGGTAAGCTAGTACATTATTCTAGTAGGAGATTGTGTTGAAAAGTCAATAAATTTCATATTTGGTTCTCGGTATGACTGAGTGTAAGTCTTGTCTTCTTCTCTTGTCTTTTGTCATCCTCTTGTCGTCCTTTTGTGAAGCATGGTGCTCTTTCAAGTAGCCAGTAGTGCAATTCGGCTTCACTACGGCTCGCGTATTTAGGCTGATACGAGACGGGGGTTCGCCAGGCCTCCATCCGGGTGATTTGTAGTGAATCACCAACTTAAACGGGACCTCCATTTAACGTCCTGTCATAGGGACGTCCCTAACCAAAGCTAGGTACTCAATTTCACCTACGTGAAGTGACGAAAGTTGTTTAAAGTGCCTTTCCCAAGGGCAGAACACCGGGGAATATTCTTAGATTCGAACCCAAGGTCCTATGGGTTCTGAGCCAAACGCCTAACCATTACGCCAAACGATACCACAACCTGTCTAGCAGATGTGTTATTATAGGAAAAGTAGCGGGTGGAGACTGGACTAGACTTGACTGGACTGGATAACTACCTTGAGGAAGTTGCCTTATCATAGATGGCTTCAACGGAATTCTAGCGATACATTTAGTCAAAGAAGTGCTAGCTACACAATATATAATCGTTGTGCATCATAAAATTCTTTGCGCATTTTTCAATAATTTTTATCAACGTATGGGGTTCATGGGGTAAAGTCTCAGATATTGATCGAAACGTCATGAACACAGTACGCATCGTTTGTAACGTTTTGTCATTCTCATCCATCTTCACCGGAAAACGCACCCAGAGCGGAAATGAAATATGCAAATGTAAACATGAGCAGGGGAATATTGATACAGGTTTTTAGAGGTCAGGAATCTGCTATTCCATAGTTCATACTGTCACTTACCTTGGGTACGACTTCGCTATATATAGTAGTTGTTAATTTGCAAGTTCATGTCGGGGGCTAATTGCAACATGAAAATGTATAGAGTATACAGACAGTGCAAGTTAACAATGGTGACAAGTGACTATTCTTAGACTAAGACCTCAGGCTTATCTAAGAACTGCTACGGAATAACGTATAGACGTGAGGTGTTAGGTGGCCGAAGCAGCTATATATCTGCCGTACAGCGTTTTCAGACATACACTGTTCTTCTACCCTTTCTTTTAAATACCCAATGGAATTTTAAAGTACCTTATTTAATCAACAGCTTTACAGAATTGACCAGAACACAAAGAAAGGAAGATGTTGTAATTGTGCATTCGTGGAATGGGAGCTGGATGGAATGTCATTAAAAGTGGTGGAAAAACCCGCCATTCCTGCTATGAGTAGCAGAAAAAGTTGAATTCAGTGAAGTCAGGTAATGTTTACTAATTCTAAACAGTAGCGGACTTAACAATGGTAGTAAATGAAATTACCGGATTGACTTTTATTTACTACAATTTTTAAGGTCGGTACAAAGTAAGCATTACCTGACTTTACTAGCTTTTACTACCATTGGTAAATTCAACTTTTAGTGCAGTGTCTCTACCGAGAGTTATGGCGAGGTTTATTTTAGACTGCACAAAAGATAGGTTGCATTGTAAATGGCACGTGATACAAGCAGCCATTATCAGAAAATACATGTCTGTACTGTAGATGACAAAAACATACAGTTCATTTACAACTAATCGTTTTGAAGGTGGTTATCACACTGCTACGTGTTCCCCTAACTCAGCAAGACCACCACATGTTTGGTTAGAGATTATACTGTATTGCCGTTTACTGATATTTATCTCCCTACTGGATTTCTAATTTTGCAATTTGCAATAAATATTGATAGGTTTTTAATTTTATTTTTGAATAAGACATATTATCTCAAGCGATGAAACACGTAAAAACTTGTCATAAAGAAAGAGAGAGCGTCCCAGTAAAACGAGCTATGTTGTAAGTTGAATAAAAAAAACGATGAGGCTGTATTGGTTTATCACTTGTTATCACCAGTCGTATCTCACCCATATAACTTCTCCGGCAGGCAGGGGAAGAGAATGTTGACCTTACGGCATGCCAATATCATTAACCACAGCCCGGCGGTAGTTTCCCAATCACTGCAGCTTCTATTACAGACGGGGCGATGGGAAGCGGGCAGAGTGTCGGCAAAGGTCGTGGAAAAAGGCCGCCATTCCTGCTGATAAGTCTCTACCGAGAGTTATGGCGAGGTTTATTTTAGACTGCACGGAAGATTGGTTGCATTGTAAATGGGACGTGAAGCAAGCGGTCATTCTGAGAAAATAGGTTCCTGAATCCCACTGTATCCGTCCATACATCTCGCTGCCAGGCAATTTGGCCGGTATATAAAAGGTTTCGAACTTCTTCTGTGACTGTCTTGGCAAAGATTTCCGCTGCTTGAATGAATCACCTTGCGAACTTTTAACCGAATAACTACAGGAAGAGTGAATGGTATAATAGCATAAAACAATTCTGCTGCAAGTATACATTAAATATATGATCCAATCCTTACCTATGTTGAAAAGGATTAGACATACAGGAGCGTTGCGACCACCAGTAATGCGCAGAATTCATGCATCTCGCTAAACGGAGATGCGGCAAGAGAAAAAGTGCATTTTCTTGCTTTATTAACGCCAGTGCTCTCGTTTTAATTCTTTGTCATGAATGTTAATGCTGAATTGGAGTTTCAACGCCATGAATGCTACTTGTGTTGGAGGTGTAATGTCTTCTGGGCTTCTGTGTTGTACTGCAGCATAGTTAGAAGACAGAGAGACTAAAAAATTTGAAGGAACATCCGTTAGAAGGGGGAGGAGATCAGTAGAGTCGTGTTCCTTTAATGCACTTGCACTAGACCTTGTCATAATGCGGCAGGAATGGCGATTAAGACGAAGCTCGTTGAAGCTGTGCAAAGGTTTTGCTACCTCAGAGACATGATAATGTCTTACTGCACGAGTGACTCCGACTAGCTGAGCATGACCTGCATTCTGCTGGCCTCAACATCGCCACCGCCTGGGAGACAGCCAGGAACAAAGCCCCCTGGAGAGCCGTATGCAGGGACGCCAAACTCTCTTTGGAAGCAGGAAAAACTGAATGAATGCGTGAGTGACTGAGTAACTGAGTACTTTCCCAACTTTGTTGTTGTGGTGATGGAGAGGACAAAGATAAGGTAAACCTTGCCAAAAAGCTACATGAAGTAGAGAGGAATAGTTAAATAATTCATTATATTGACGGTTCCTGAAAAACCTGAAAACTTAATTATGAATCAACCTGTAGTAGAATATACAGAACTGGATTATGTTGATTTTTTCAACACTTGCAATATCCATGGTAACAGAACCATTTCCTGTATATATATATATATATATATATATATATATATATATACAAAAATGTTCCTGCGATTTCAATGACCTGTTATTACGAGGGTGTATATATATATATATATATATATACACACTCGTAATAACAGGTCATTGATTTCAGGTCATTGAAATCGCAGGAACATTTTTGTACCAACTTATACTACAGACGGACAGACTGGTGCAGAAAGGACATTATCAGTCATCATTAATGGATGTTGTCGTGTACATCTACCGTCAAATGCTGCCTGTCATTTTAACTACTAGTATATTGATTGAGAGATGCTATCGCTGGCCTGTCATGAAATATTGATGGTTCAGGGACCTTTTTTTTATAGTAGGCCGGCACTTCAGTCATTCCGCTGAAGCTAGGATGTGAGGCTTTAGATTTGACCCTTTCACCCAATGTCTGTCTCGTCTCTTGCGGGTATCATACGCTGCAAGGGCAGGGAATAATTGATGACGACGGGTAGGTTTTCTTCGGGTAATTTGGCACAAGTAATGCGACCCGCGACGTGTCCCTCAAATCCATCGGCATTCTAAAAGGCTGAAGACCGGTTAATAGGAATATGCCGTCTGCATGCTGATGTCTGCTGCTGCGGCCCACAGCACGAAACGTTGGATTTACCAATGGTAGTAGATGCCAGTAAAGTCGGGTAATGTTAATTTGTAAACAGTACCGGATTTGACAATGGTAGTAAATGAAAGTCAAGTCAAGTTCGGTAGTTTTATTTATAACGACTGTTAAGTCCGAAATTACCAAACTTGACTTTAATTTACTACCATTGTTAAATCCGGTACTGTTTACAAAGTAAAAATTACCCGACTTTACTGGCATTTACTACAATTGGTAAATCCAAATTTTCGTGCAGTGCTTCGTGCTTTGTGCAGAGACTGACTTGGCGTTCTGGTTGTGGAATTTTCCTTAGTTTGGACTCAGGCTGTTTGTAATCTAAGGACAGGCTTTCTTCTTATTACCTCCGTGTACTTAGGTTTTGTTTTCGGTGTGTCTGTCTGTTTCCTCGCAAGCAATAGAGCCACAGGAAGTGAGGGGGAATGGTGTAACCGCAGACTGATAGGAAGGTCGAATTAGAGGTCAAAATGGTCTCCCTGTTGGCTGGGAGGAAGTAACAGTGTCATATACACAACAACTCTAAATACTTCGCGGAGACGTAAAACCTTCGATTTCTTGTTTCAAGATGTACGAAATTAGTCGCATTTTAGGTACAGCCAGTATTATGTTCAATAATCATTATGCTACCCGAAGGTTATGTTCTTACCCGTTTGTTTTTCTCGTCAGATTGAAAGACTGCCTTCATTATCGGATTGTAATTACCTTTTCCTCATTTGAGAGAAGGCAATGTATATGTAAGATCAATTCCTCCTAAGAGGTTTTTAATGATCTCTATCAATCAACGTAATGATACAAGATTCTTGCGTTTATACTCGATACCAGTGTAGACAATGGAACGAAGAACGGCAATGATCCAATTACTTATACTGTTTGTTTGTTTGTTTATTTATTTATTTGCACATGAATACAGACAAATTATAAATACATGACATAAAACAGAATACATAAAATAAATAATATAAACAACTTATTTTGTCTCTCTATATTGCGAGATCACACCCTTTTCTGTAGACCGTACAGTATTGTTTAAGAACTACTATTTGGTCAATTCAAGGAGGTTTAACTGAACCTCCTTGGTCAATTCCAGTTCTACTGAAGGCGCGCTTGGGAAAAAACTGTCAATAATGACTAAATTTTTGAATCGATAAAATCTTCATATTAATCCGTAATAATTTTCTTAAACTATTATTAAAATTGATAATTTCAGGTGCATTCCGTTACAGCTCGGAAATCAACACACGTATTATGTTATAAGATGATGAATGGACGGTACGATATGTTCGATAAGAATCGCGGCCGGTGTGTTAAATAATGTATATCAGATCCCGTTGAACATTGATTGTTTTTTTTTCTTAGTTGAGCGATGTGTGCTAGTTTTTACTCCAATCAATACGCGAATAAAACTACACATCTTGGACTGTTTCTTTTAGTGCAAATGTTATGCTTCTGTATAATATGTATTTGTTGTTGTTGTTTTTTTAGGGGAGTTTTTATGAATTTATTGGCAAAATCAAAAAGATGATTTGACACACTAACGGACCTAAGACAAAAACCTTGAAAGCTGAAAGGCTGGAAGTGCACGAATCTAACTTGTGACAAGCCCTAAGTAGGTACACACAGTTACTGCAAGTAACTTTCCTGTCAAGCTGCGATTACAAAATTTCCCCCTCCTGTCCTGCCGCTCTTCTGCAGTCAATGCCTACCGACACAGGCAATCACACACACACACACACACACACACACACACACACACACACACACACACACACACACACACACACACACACACACACACACACACATACATAGGCACACATACCTAAAACAATACCTCCGGAACTGCCGCTGATCCCGCTGAAAGTTTTACCAGTTAGCAGACTGATTTTAGTGTCTCTCCAGGGGTGCCAGATGGTGCGATAAGTCAGCAGCTCAGATAATGGTGACGTGAAATTAGATGTCAACTCCTCCTTTTCAGTCCCCTGAGATAGGTGTGCAGAATATGCATTTAGACTCTGTTTTTTTAGCATTGCTCAATAAAAGAAAGCCAGGGCCAGGCTAAATGTGATATGTGTGTACATCTGTCCGTCTGTCTGTCTATCGCTCTCAGCCTCTTTCTTTCTTTCTTATTATATTGTGTATGTGCTTTAGAAGGTCAAATTTATGTAGAATCTGGCAAGGACGCCATATTTCAAATTTGATAAATTAGAATATAAATCTACCCCTACGGGACGGCAGCTGTTTTCAACTGCATAAATAAAAAAAGACTATCTGTATCTGTTGTTCACAGGAAGTGGATTAATTGAAAAGTTTTCTTAACAGCCAACGAACTAACATCTAGACCACATAAATAACTAAACATGTGGAATATTACTGAAAGTAACAATAAGGTAAAAAAACACACTAGCTTCGCTTGGTCACAGTATTTATTCAACTCGCACTGTTTGTATATTCCTTTGGTTAGATATATGTCTACACGGATGCGGCAATGGTGAAACTCACAATGTTAAACATATGACACCTGTTCTTTTAACGCTAAACTCAGATGCAATGTCTAGCGACATTAGACCATGCGTTCACAACATTGGTCCCTCGGTTAGGTAAACGGACCAAATCTCTTTTGCATACAGCCTTAATGGGACAGCCAGACATTAACCTTTTACAAGATCCACGCTTTGACACACAGAAATGTCACGGACAGCCATCCGTGACAGAACGAAACCCACTTCAGCTGCGTATTACGGTGATATACTGGCTTCATTTCTGGTCTCTTAAAGCTGCATGTAACATTAGGACGATACAAAAATTCAATTTTCTGGCCATTTCTTTACAAAGTCAATTGAATCAACCCTACTCCATTGCAAATAAGTGCCATAAGGAAGTGGAGGGGCCAAAATATGTCGCCTTACGAGTGTGTTTAAAAGTTGGAAACACAGCTGTCAGCCGTGTTTGTTCACATTCTGGTAGCTTGTGGTGGTACCACAAACTGAGTGCGCCTCGTGTGGGCTGTTTTAGCGCCAACCATAAATGTCAGAAATGTGAGATAATTGCACAAATATGTTGAAAAGTCGAAGAAAATTATAATCACACGAAGATTTTTTTCAATTAAAATATTTCAATTTTTGGCACAAAAATGTCACATAATACCCCTTTAAGTTGTCAATGTACTCATAACTCAATATAAGGCCACAGCAAGTAATTTTTATGGATGACATCCGCGCGCGCATTGATTTTCGCCCGATTTCAGAAAAAAAAACAAGAAATTTTGATGCCAACCGACTGTAGTCAACATGCCAAAAATATGTCATAAACGGCCATGGGCAAGGCAAGGCTCTGATTTATTGTTTAGTATTTCATTTTTACAGTGTTATAAGTGATGTTGCCAATGAATCAAAACCATTTGTACAAAGATTGAAAGCTTTTATTTAGTAATTCATTTTTTTCAAAGTTGTTTCAGAGACAAATTGATGTTGTAATAATTGGCACAATATAAGTAGAGTATGGCTTTCTGGACAGTTCAGTTTATGAATGAACTTATTGAGCCCCAATTTCCGGTAGGCAGTGTGTAATCTCAGAGACCGTCATGATCAGGGATCCAACAAACTTAATGAGGCACAATTACTTACGTTTGATGGCAACCGTTGACAGTTTAAGTTGTTCCATTGCAAACAAATACCCAGTGTAGTAGCTACCTATGATGGTACAGGCTCTTTTCTACAATTGTTCTTGTTAATTGAGATTTATACACATGTACAAGGACAGGTAATACTGTTAGATATAGGTATAAAAGACCTGTTGGTTTGTGATATCATGTTTTGTCGCCACAATTCTTGTTTAACAAGGTTAACGACCTCAAAATTTAAAAATGTAGAAATCTTGTTTTTTTGCCTGCCTTGTTTTTTTTTCGCCCTCTCGCATTAGATTTGGAGTCTGCGGAGGATGTCATCCATAAAATTTACTTGCTGTGGCCTAATATAGAAATATTTTGATGATATGTAAGATAGGTCGGTGAAGCCTAGACATTCAGGTAGAATATTACAAATATAAATAAATCATATTAATAAATGATGGATGAATTCATGTACCCATTTATGTACAGTTTACACTTGTCTTCAGACTCATTACCAGTCACAGATGAAAGATAGCAGATGTTATCTGAAACGTCTGACTCTTCAGACAATCTATCAAGTTGCTTGATGTATGTTATATTACGATATGTAAGATAGATTTCCTCTGTCCCGCTTGCTGAAAAGAAATATGGTCGTCAGTTACTCGTGTAAGATGATGAGAAAAAACTGACGCTGCGGTGTAACAAACAAGGCACACTTTTACATTACATCCTCTCAACAACCGTGATATGTTGTCAGTTCCTCAGCATTCCACGGAGTCGTACTTTAACAAATCTAATGCCAGTTGCTTAGGAAATATAGACATTGTTTGTATTGAGAGCTCAACAGTATATGCTTTAGGGCACATTTCCAAACCGGGGCCCGGCCGGGCTGTTTGCGTGAACGAAAAACAAACAATCCATATCAACAATATACACAAATAGTACTCATGGTTACTTTTCCATACTTTTTGTTCCTGGAAACAGCCCGGCCGGGCCCCGGGCTGGGAAATGTGACCTTAACATTAGCTGGGGCATCAAAATTAAACTGACTTCAGTCAGAAGATTTTAAATGTTTTTTGATATGGTTTCATTCATAATCATCATCATCGTAGTATTGGCATATCTTAATTTATTTCATGTTTTCTGTCATTTTTACCCAGGGATGCCCAGTTCACTGCTTTGCAGTGGGGCCCTGCGTCATAAATAAACAATTAACATACAATAAATAATGATAATGATAATAATGAAAACACTAATCATAACAATAATTTATGATGATAATGATAACAATAATGCTAAAAGTCTAAGTTTAAACTCTACAACTATGGATTCTACCAACACAGATGAGCTTTCATTCGAATGCTGAAAGTCATTGTCAAGTTTTCACTGTCACTGGTGTACATTCATGGTTATTGCACCGTCACCATCTAATGTATATCCTTGGGCCAAGTTAGACGTCATGTCCCAACTACATTACGCCTGCCATAGCGCTTTCTTGTGATAATGTGAAAACAGGACAGTTCATGAGCAGAAGAGCAGAACGTACTTGTGCTCAGACAGCGCTGATAGACACATGAGAATAGTGAGAATGATGGTATAATGCCCATTAGTGCTGATGATTGTAGCTGTTGCCCTCACATCATTTGGTAATGCCTTGAGTTGACATGCTGCTTTTACCTAGGCCTTTGATCGTATCTCTTGACCCGATGCCATGTTTGAGGCTGCTTTCTCTGTTGACTCTTCGGGCGATACTTCCGACCATCTGGCTGTATCTTACCCTTCCTGTCAGATGTTCCGTTTGGTCCTTGATAAGCGTGCATCCTTGACTGTGGTATCTGGGATTTCCCAAGATTATTCAGAACAGGCGTTTTATAGAGGGTTTGATCTGCCTGTTGCATAGATGAGTTTTGTGACAACCTGTTTGTCTGTACATTGCCTCTCTTCATATCTGAAGGAGCTTGAACGCTTCGCTCTTGTTGGTTTGTTATCCTTGCAGCATGTCCTAGCCGTTTTGTTTGGCTTTGCGTAGTTGTAAGGAAGGTCCCGACATCCCTCCGAATAAAGTTTCTGATATCCTCCTCACGGGTGGTGTTCGATACGACGTACCTGCTTTTTCGACTCTCATACTGTTTGACTTTGTTAGGTTTTCTTTCTCGCCAATTTTTCTGATAGCGGGAAATGGTATCATTATCAATGGGCTTACGCTTAATTTCAGACCAGTTCTTCTTCCATATGTCCAGGAATGATTTGGCACTATTCGACAGCAGCCAGGACGGAACCCATGACTCTTCTGTCGCATCTAGAGTCCGCTCGAGTTTTGCAGCAATGTAGGTGAACAAGGGTTGATGGGACAGCGCGAGAAGCTCGTATTCCAGACTGTTCAGACCGTCCGTTCCGTATCTGTCTCGCCCAGTCTTCAGCTTCTGGTGTCTAGAGGACATAAATAGTATGTACACAGAATACAGTATATACAGCTTTTAACAGGTTATTATTACCGGCTTGTGAAGCACATCACTACTATAATAGTAGGGTTTGCATGACGTGAAACTAATGCTATGGGTTAAACGAGTATATTTCTTTAGATTAAATTTCAATCTAAATTGTGTACATTTAGTTCTATGTACATAAAGATTGTAAACAATTAAAACAACACTCAAAATACATTACAATACAGGAAACTGTGGACCGTGGCTAATAGAGACACTATAAACTTGACTTGTTGTAAAGTCTAATTTAAGAATGCAAGAAGGACTGTTTCAATCGTTCAGTAGTGGCCTTGTGGAGAGTAAATGCACTGTTTCTTAGCTTAACTGCTTCCCTGTGACTGTACCCCCCCCCCCAAGATGCACAGTACAGTAATGTGCTTTCCATTCAATCCATTGGTAACCTGGTGACATCCCTCCAGTCATTAATCACAGACCATCATTGATTTAACCAACCGTATGTCCGAACGCATTTGGTCAATCCTGTGTTAAAGGCGGCCATCTTCTTCCATGACCCTGCAATAGTCAGAAGAGCTGTGGCCGATATGCGTGGCCATGGTTGTTGTAGAATTTGTATCTGACTAGGAGGCGACCCCATTGAAGGGATTTGAGCTTAGAGAGTGTTGAAAATGCCATAAATTGATTTGATTTTGATTCGATTTATTAGACTGTATACAGTGATATACGGCTAGGACTGCCCAACAAGCCGGAGGCTATTATAAAGGGCTAGCCCTGGTAACTGGACAATAAACAATTAACAATATAAAATATAAAATAAAAAAAAGAACGGTTACAATTCAAATGCATTAACAGAGGTAACAGAGAAGTTATTTCAAATATGAATACGGCTTAATAATATTCGTGTACGGATTATCTCTTTTATTGGACTTGAAACAAAGGGATCTAAGCATACAGTTGTTCAGACAGATGGTGCCCTGTGATAAACGACTAGAGGGTATCAATGGAAAACATATCAGTTATACTATATGTAAATCGTATTGATAAAGTAATAATCTTCACAAGTTTATAGTAATAACCCTTTAAAGTTTTTTTTCCCGGGTCAACATGTACGACAGCAGAGCTCATATGTTTATCTCAAAGTGTCCCAAATTCATAATACATTGATACCTAGAGACAAATACATTATCTAAACTGCATCAGACAGTAATTAGGAAAATGATAGGTTGAGTATTTTACCCGGTGGGGCAAAATCACACGGTGATCTGTTAAGCACACTGTCATTACCCGTTGCAGATACATGTCGTATTTTCTGATATGACGAAGAATCAAGCTGCATTTGAATCTTCAGGATTACCAACGATCGTGCAATATAAAATCCCTGGGAAAGCCATATATTAAGGCCACACCAATTCAATTTGTTGGTTCTCGATTTTTTTTTCAAAAAAAAAAGTTAATAAAAATCCTAGGCATCCTATAATAGCTCCAAATTCTACGATAGGAAGCATGAAGTCAAGATACCAGGATGGTTTATAATTAAAACAATGAATTTCTAACTTTTAATCAAATCGTTACATTGATAGATGTAGTTGCTAGTAACAGCTAGCAAGACAAGGACTTTCTTAATACTATTAGGCATTTTGCAGTTGATTCAGAACCTGAATATTATTTTTATTTTTTGAAAATCAATACAAAGTGAATCTGGGAACCAATTGATGAAATTGCTGTGGCCTAAGCTGTGATAATGCAAGCGTTGGACACATCGTCCCTCACCTGTCGGGGTTGGGCTTAGCCTTCCTATGGGGGATCATCTTGTAGCGGGCAATTTCAGCTGGAGGTCTCATGACATACAGACTATGGGCAGTCAGTCTGAAACAACATAAGGGGAACACTTAAAATTAGACATAGTGTTCGTATGTTGGTACCTTCTATCTAATAATTGAAAGTTTATTGCAAATTCATGCCCGAAGGCCAATTGCAAGGACACAGGACATGATAAAATAGCAGTAAAAATGACCGTAAATACTACTACTACTAATGCTACTTTTAATATGTCTATTAATTATATTAGGTTTATAAATTGATACCTATCATACATGATGCTGTTTCTGTCAATGCTTTATGTGTGTGTGTTTTTTTGTTTTTTTGTATACTGTGTTATCACTGTTTACACATACTAATTGCATCCTGATTTCAGTTTCGTTATTTTGACAATCATATTTCAGAAATGGAAATACTAATAAGGATTTTCCAAGGACGGTTGCTTCATTGAAATATAAAATCATAAACTTCAAAGATTTTGCTGTCTATCATTCCCGCTGTTAAAGGTGTAATTAAGCTGTGAAATACATGCCAATAAATCGCCGTCTTTTTTCTTTGTCAGGTTTTCTACCTTCCGAAAGGGCATGATCGTTTGATTAATTGTTCTCCCTCTGGACTTCTGTTGGTTGGCAGTGAACTGTAAAAAAAAACATTAGGGTAGGGCCAACTCTATGCATCTTGCTTCTGTCTTTAAGGCAAAGTGCCAGCCAGTGGAGCTTAAGTGTTTCCAGGGAGCCCTGTGTTCTTGTCCTTGATAACGCCGGGTGGAGTTTTGCACAATGTCTTATAAATCCAAAACGTAGCCCGTCGTGGCTGTTTCCCTTTACCTGGATTTGTAGTAAAGGAGTAGGGAAGAGATAATTGATAGTAGGGAACATAAAGCCTTAACCACGCACAGAATACATATCTAAGATTCTTTTCGTGTTTTGGAGATGGTTTTAAGTGAATATTCTTTCTGATATTACTAGACATAATTGTAAAACTAATAATTTGTTGTAGGGATCATATAGCCTTAACCACGCACAGAATAAATATCTAAGATTCTTTTGTGTGCGTTGGAGATGATTTTAAGTGAATATCCTTTCTTACATTACTAGACATAATTGTAAAACAGATAATTTGTTGTAGGGATCATATAGCCTTAACCACGCACAGAATACATATCTAAGATTCTTTTCGTGTTTTGGAGATGGTTTTAAGTGAATATTCTTTCTGACATTACTAGACATAATTGCAACCTCCATAAAATTATGCTCAAGCAGACGGGCATCCACAAAACATCAAAGAAGAAGGTACCGTTTTATGAATAGTAAGTTATTGATTGTTGCATTCTTCAAGGACAGGAACAGGAACATGGTCAATCCAGCTGAGACGTTCGTTCCTAAAATTAGAACTGAGTTTGCCTTTATGAATGTAGGGGATTTCTCCAGGCTTTTGATGACTGACCTGTTTGCCATGTCATCATCTTCTCCTCCCCAGCCCCAGAACGAGTTGGAGAAACCGTTCACTCGCTGGAAGTGCACCGTCGACAGAGCACAGATGCCGCCAAATATACCATCGTAAGGCAACCTGAAATAGAGGAACAGAAGTCAAAGCCCACACGTATACCGGCACCATTTTGAGGGTTAAAGATAAAGAGTTTTAAAAGGTACAAACACTACCAGTTGGATCAGTCATTCGACGATGTTCTCAATAGACTTCTGCAACATTAGGGATTAGAATATTGTACTCTACGGAGGATTACTTTTCGGTGTGTTTATCTGTTGGTTGCTTGTGTGTCCGTATCTATTTGAGTTTTGCGCTAACAACCATGATTTGTGATCACAATAGACTCATGTAACACATTGAACATTTCTTTTACGACTGACATCTGGTTAATGGCAAATTAAGGTGAAAACTGTGTGTGAAGTTTGGCTGCTCGCCTAAATTTCTAACAATGTATCGGAAGGTACATAGACTAATACTAATTACTACGAAGCTTGATTGATTATTTGTAACGCTTTTGAATGGTTTGTGTGTGGTCTAAATTATTACAGTATTTTATTTCATTTTAAAAACGTGCCGTAATAAGATATTTATAATGAATTGATTTCGAAATATTCTTTTACCACCCCCAAAAACATGACACCGTGTGTTTTCTGCAAGCTGTGTTGCGTCCATTTATCACGGTTGATGCCGATATCAGGTGTGAAGGATGTTTCACCGGTGCACCTTCTTGAGCTATTGTCATATTTACCGATGGTGACATGTTGTTCTCAGCATGCGAATCCGTCTAGCCAATAACGGACTGACTTTCTCCTGAGATCAGCAGGTTTTCCTCAGACAGCCATTGGTATTCGTTAACACGGCGTTCAACATGATGGATCTTTCTATTCTTGTCGTTTGCAGCTCAATTCTTGCAGTCAACGTCGATTTGGAAGGAACGGTAGCGAACGTGTAACCGAATATCGGTCAGCTAGTTACCACTTGCACCAGCGTTTGATTCAAATAAGCTGTCTTCCTCATTGTAATCACGTTCAGCAAAATTGCTATTTTATCAAATCAAAGAAGTGCAACACATACAGCCATAATGTATTCTATATAACATCTAATACTCATTAGCAAAATATGAGTTTGTTAAGTGTAATGTAACAAATTATGTAACAAGAAGCAATGGTTCCTGAATAGATTAGTTTTGTATGGAAGTTATTTTAAGCAGATTATGTGACTACTTTGTTATGGCTAATATTCAAAACGCTTATCGAAGTCTTATAAGCACTTGCTGGCATACTATGTAAGCTAGATATTCAGTAAGATACAAATTAGATATAGAAAAGGAAAACTTTCAATGTTTGAATAGGTTAACTCGTTGTATATTTGTATTACACATTTATTCCATTTCTTTAAATAATGTTGCAAATGGCTGCAGTGCAAATATACGGTCTATTATAGCTTCACTTCCATACGCTTTGTAGTTTTTTTATCAGATGCAAAACAGTTTAATGAACTTCCTCAGTTCCTTTTTGTTGTTGTTGTTGTTGTTGTTGTTGTTGTTTTTCTTGTCGTTGTTTTGGAAAAGCAACACTCGGACATTCAAATGTTTAATATTGATTGAACTCACCATATTTTTGCCATCCTCGAAAGAGATTTTTCTGACAAGCCAATGATTTTTCCTCCAAACTCTGGATCTATAAATCTTTTCTACCCTTTAGAGTACGTTCAAGTGCATTACTCATACTTAAGGGATTTTTACAAGATCGTTTGGATAAGAAGTAAATCGATATGCTTTATGATTTGATGCTTAAGATATTTCCCCATGTAGAAGGCTATTTTAGTTTTCCAATTTTTAGTCGGGCACTTCTAAATCTTCGTTACAGAAAAGGAAAGATTGATGAAGAGAGGCCGATTCTGCCGCATATGAATTTATCTTTTCTAAATTGGTTATGAACTGAGTTATTTATTGAGTTTAAATTTATGAAATGTAATTTATAACTACCTTACGTATGTGTATTGAACTTGATCTGTTGGCACTCATTTTGTGTTATGCCTAAAATATCGACTTCGGAATTCTGTGATCGTACACTTTTCTCTCTTTTGAAATCCGTACAGTGGCAGTGATACATGCAAGTACATAAAGGGTGTAAATTTCAGTACGTCACTATCTACATGTTAAGTTTATTAGGATCTCCATTAGTGTAAATTGTACACTATTCTTCCTGGAGTCCGCAGTGAATCACCAACTTTCAGATAGTAGTATTTAGGCCATCGCACACCGGGGCAAATTGCCCTTGCTCGAAAGGTGTCGTGGGTTCTTTAACGCGCGTGGGATGCGTGTGCCTCTCCCCAAACACGGGACCTCCATTTAATGTCCTATCCGAGGGACGTCCCTAACCAAAGCTAGTCATTTTTCACCTGAGTGAAGTGAGGAAAGTAGTGTAAAGTGCCTTCCCCAAGGGCACAATATCGGGGCATGTTGTTGGATTTAAACCCAATACCTATGTGTTCTGGGCCTAATACCCGTAGGCTACCATTACGCCACACGATCCTACTGTAAATATGGGTATGGTAAAAAAAAAAACATCAAAGGATCATTTACTTGTAGTTCATTTCGTCCACAGCCACGGACATGTGTTTGGGCGTGTCCGGACAGGAGTAGATGTTTCTGTCGTCCTCGGGAATCAGATCCACGTCGTGGAAGATGAAGCAGTCGTAGTCGTACTCCTTCAGCGCCTCCTTAAAGCCGATGTTGAACAACATCGCACGGTTGAACTTGGGCTCTCCGTACTGCAATAAAAATGAAAGAAAGACCTTTATTGTACGTTTATGCTCTTACAAGCTAAGTACAGGTCATGGATAAAGCAGAAGTAAAAACTACAGCAATATTAATAACAAAAGTATATATACTAATGTTAACTACTATGTACAGGTTCAACATCTTCTCGCTTCTTAAAACAGTTGTAGATGTATAAATATATGGAGCTATTGATACATGGTTTGTCTAGTTCCATCCATGTCAAGAATACAAATTTTTCTATACGTCTGAAGTTAGGGAACTTGTCTTGTATACAAGTGCAGAGGATATCTCTCTCATTTCTATATAAATGACAGATACGGCTGACGTTCGCATTGCTGTTAACTGCCATCCATGCACGTTTCAATAAGACAAGTTGAAGGAGACAAAGCATTTCCAGTCAGCAAATGAACGTACGCGTGTGCTGGAATGATTAATATATATACAGCACGATTCAACTGAGACTACGGATACTAGATATACATCAGGACGAAATGACTCATACAAATGTAGACCGGAGAAACATGGAAATCTGAGCTGGATCATGGGAAAATGTTTTTACCTCAAAACCAAAACAACTAGTTCTGACGCCAATACCTGATTCCAATAATAAAAACAACCACAAGTACCAAGGAACGAATATGGATAGCATGTCCAAAACTGTTGCAGAAGGCGATGTCTTCAACTATAGTAGTGTTCTTTATTACATACAAAAGGCACACCTCCCCCCCCCTATGCACACACAAACACACATGCAAGCAGCCTATATCCCGCTGATTTGTATTAATTTTCCTTCCTTACATGATTTATCGCTTGTCAATAATTAATTACCGTACTATAGAAAATACCTACATCATGATGGAAAGTCAATCCAAAAGCAGCGGGATCTGGAGTACTTTGAGTGATGTGGGGGTGGTAGTTGTTACCGAGACTTATTTTGGAGCTTCACCCAAGGTACGTCAATCTCTATTAACCAAATATATATATTAGACTTCTTATCGATTTTCCAGTGATGAGATGTCCCATGCCATTACACATTGTATGAATACACATGTGACGTCATTCAAAGGTTCAGGTTAAGCCTCTCCTCGATATCCTTGGAGAAATCCTGGGCTTATCGAGCTAGCAGGAAATCAGTGGTTCAGATGACTGCATATGCATATGGATAAAGCATCGACAAGTTCCTTATTTACACAGATATGGCTCTGATTCCCAGTATGTGCTCGAAACTATTGTGCAGCGTTTTCAAAATACTACATTTTTTCTCACTCTTCCATTTGCCTGCTGTTAAAAATTATATTTTTTTTATCGGGGGTCGCAACGCAGAATGTATGCTGACACTAATAGATACATAGAACTTGTAGTATTTGAGAAACATAAAATTGCGATATACAGCAAAGACCAAAGTTCAAAGGAACCAGACTGAACGATATCTGATCTTGGACAAAAATGCGTCTTATACTATTCAACATTTGAGCTATAGCAGGCAACAGATACTTGAATGGTCTGCTTGACATTTCAAAAGCAACCACTGCCTAATAAGCTGAACAAGCGTTACAGGTAACTATCAGTCCTTCACAGAGCATATTTGCCAGAAATTGCTGTTAGTGGGAGTAATGCATCTCCATAACTGTAGAAAAGAGCTACATCATTATGGCAAAGTAGCTTAAAGCAGCGGGACGTGGATTGTTTTCTTGTGAAGAGGGGCTGTATTTATGTAGGAGTAACATTCGTCTTACTCATTGCTACAACAGTGATTGTCGGGATCCATTCCTGGCTAATAAATACAGAGGTCACGCTTACCATTTCCGTGTCAGTAGGTTTTGCTTTCAGAGTGTTTTTTTCCGTATGTGTTCGTAATTATTTGAATACAGCAGAGTGACAGAAAGTTAGAGGAGGTACTACTACCGCAGACTGACAGGAAGGGCCAATTGGAGCTAGGTTGAAAATGTCTCCCCACAGGCTGGGAGGGAATGGCAGTGGAATACATGTTCGCACTGAATCAGCGCGAAATTTACAATAGTGACTAAAAACGAAATTCACAAGAACTCTTGTTAATAAATACCAAACGTGTAAATTATACTGCATACATTATTTCTTATACAGCATTGGTGACACAAAAAATTGTCGGGATATTTATGTATATATTATGATATTATATTGTAGCCGGAACCGTGCCTATCTAGTTCTATGCCTGATAGCTTCCGCCACGGTGCTTCCGCGTATCCAACAATGTAGATTTGCCCCCAGGCACGGTTCTCGGGATACGCGTGGACTATCCAGAACCGTCCCTAAGCATGGTTCTGTATAATGCATGGTTCTGGATACAACATATACGTATCAGTTAAAAGCAAGTTGATTCTTACAGTTACAGTGATTTTTTTGGAAGAAAGACTTTCATCATTCAACAAGTATTGTTACAGATACTCGTTCTTTCCGCAAACTGTGAGAGACTGGAACAGTCTACCACAAGCCACCACAGATATAACTGAACCTAAAAAGTTCAAGGAGGCTGTACTTCAACAACTAAGACAGCAATAGCGCAGCGCACTCCCCCTGCACGTGTGGCCCCAACTGAGGGGCGTTGTGCAGTATCCAATCAAGAAGATCAAGAAGAAGAAGATCTGACCTGTTCCACGATGTAGATCCCATAGTCGAGCTGCTGCCGCTTCAGGACGGGGTGCATGTGTTTTAGGAAGATCCGTAGGTGCTGCTCACGGTCACGATAGGGGACAATAACCGCCACCTGGAGGTAAGAACGACAGAATCTGATGTATTTTCAGATTTTAATATTTTACTAGAAGAACTAGACAAAAGCAAGCTTTTTGTTTGAAACACTGCACGAAAAGTTGGATTTACCAATAGTAGTAAATTTGAAGTCGGGTAATGCTTACTTTGAAAACAGTATCGGACTTGATAATGGTACTAAATAAAGGTCATGTCCGGTAATTTCATTTATAACCATTGTTAAGTCCGAAATTACCGGACTTGAGTTTTATTTACTACCATTAGTAAATTAAACTTTTCGTACAGTGTTAATCAGAAAATTGGATCCTGACTCGCATAGATTTTTTAAACACATATAGATACATCCAATATTGCCTCTTTCGGTCAATATTGGCCAGGGCAAAATCCTAATTGATATCAGCCCTACAGCTTCGGCTATGGCTGAACAGTCCTATACGAGAATGACAGTCTCGGCCACAAAGGGCACATCTGTAAGCTGACTCAGGTCTGTTGCAAAGCCCGCTTCTCTTCTGTGCAGTGCATCAGTACATACATAACATACATACGTAACAAAGGGCGACAAATGATAATGATGACATATAGATTGTGTTTCTTTGGAGGCGTAGGCAAGGGTACCGAAGTAACGGGTTCCTCACTTGCCGCCCAGTGCGGAACTGCCAGGGAAAGTGGCGTCGGCACTTGGGGCCCTGTGCTGTAGGAAACTCTGCACAGGAATTCTAGTGCTGAACGGCTTTGATCCAGTGCTGAAGCTCCGTCAGGACTGGAATTTCAAAGCTGAATCTTGTCTCGGCACTCGTTTTCCAGTGTTAAACTCCACTCAGCACTCGGGTGCCAGATTGTGTCCCGATTGTAATTTGTTTCCCGGGCGCTATGATCTCAAAAATGATGATTGTTAGAGTTCAAAGGCAGCATCTCGATACCCTTTTTAAAGCCGAGGTTTGGTTTGCCGATTCGGAGTTTCCAGTGCTGAAGCCGCCAACACTGGACACCAAGTGTTGACGTAACTTCGGCACTGGAGATCTTGAACGGAAGCCGCCTCCCCTCTGTACACCGAGTGCTGGGAAAGGAACCCGTTACTTAGGTACTTTTGCGAGGCGTAGGGATGAATTTTAGGATTTAGTTCTCTTATGTACCGGACATACCTTGTGCCTGGACTTGCAATATGGCGGATTCCATCTTCCACCTGGTCTCACCTCGGGGTTTTTCTTCGCTATGTCACGAAATTTGGAAACACTTTTCACGTCGACTATTAACGGCCCAACTGAAACAAAGTATTAAAGAAAGTTAATTGCTACATCAGGTAGCATTGTAGATATTCTGTGATCTGTTTAAAAATATTTCAAACAAAAAGAGTCACAAGGTCTCGGCTTCACTGCTAATAATCCGCTGCATAGCGGGATGAGCAGTATTGGAGATGATGAAGGTTTATGTGGCTTTGGAAGGTGCACATGTGAATAAATAGAGAAATAAGAAAAGAAAACGTCATGATAATCATATTATTATGTTTTATGATAGGACATTCAACTTAAATCTGAACTTTTCAAACTCTACAGCTGGAAAATATATTCGTTGAGAATCTCCTATTAACCGACATGCATGCCCGCTATCCCTATATAGAGGGCTTAACCCTCCCTTGTTATCGGCACGATGCTAATCAGTCATGCTGTATAAATGTCAGCATAATTCGATTTCCGGCTACTAGACTAATCAGTGCAAAATGCCCTCAATCAACCTCATCCGTCTGCCTCCCCAACCAAAACGCTATCGGAACGCAGAGATTTCTGACTTATAAGAGTTCCGGTTAGTTTCCTCCCAGCCGGCGAGAAACCTAAAGAAGATTTCAGACTTGCTGGAAGTATTTTGGGTTTACTCTCCAAGCAGAGGTTTAGGCTTGGGTTTATTTTTGACGTTTGTTTGGGCGTTTTAATCGGGCTTTCATTTTGTACTGGTATCTTTTTTACGCCAGCTTCGGGTGGCATATTGGATACTGTCTTGCCAATTTGATACTGTCTTGCCAATTTGATACTGTACTGCAGCCACCAAAAGATCGGTAATTATTTTTGGTTTTTGTGAATCTATTGAAACAGACGAGAAGGTTTTATGGTAGTCTAGCACAGAAAATGTGGTTCGATCGCTCATACAATCTTCGGCTTCCTGAATTCCCCCATATTTTGGCCCCCGGCCAGCTGCAGATTCTGGGACCTCCAAATTTACCCCATTTTCTGTGTCTGACCTTTTGGCTTCCTGTCATTCTGCCTGTAAATCTAACCACGTGCTGTCAACCTACTCTTTACGGACAAAAAAAAAAAAACTCACACAAAACAATACTTCCGTGAAGGTGTCCTTCATGTAGAGAAACGTGATCTATTCTCAGAAGAGCAGTTTGCACGATAAGGCGGGCAGCAGCCGGGGGCCATTATTTCTACTACTCAGCAGGGTCAGCCGTTCAGCTATCATTTATTGGAGCACATTTATCATTACGGTAATGAAAAGGATGACAGCGCACAATTTCCTTTCTTGGCCAAAAATCACCAGCCTTGGAGCCATTATCTTTCGTGTAATTTCTGAGGATGATGTTGATGATGATGATGGATTTCTGACACGTTGTCTTTCATAATGTTCTGACTTATAATCTTATTTGAAGGATAATAGACCTATGCATGGTATTGTCGGATGGGCGTCAGAAGGATGGCGGCTGAGACACAACTATTGACTGGCTTTAACTGGTTTCGACTTGTTTTATTCAAAAGTCTTCTTCAGAATGACAAGATAGTGTCACCGCACTTGCTTTCATACCCTCTACTCGCCTCCCATTGGCTGTTTATGTCTAAGGCAGGGCGTTCTTAGAAATAGACCAATGGTATTGTCAGAAGAAGCAGTGCTAGTGGTAAAGGTATTTAAATTTGTGAATCGCCTTCTTATGTTTGCTGCAAGCGTAGTGTGATATTTCAGTGTTAAATGGCATCGTTGATCAATTAACCATCCTACAAATTCCCATAAAACTCTACAACAAATTGTCACCCAACAACCCTCATCTGGAAAGGTCAGGGTGTCAGCAATAAAACACATCAGATTGTTTTTATTTCTATTTTATTGAAGTCGCTATCTTTTAGCCGTTGGCAGAATTCCATTTTAACATTTCATCAGTAATGCACTCACGCAAATAACATTGAGTAATACGTTAACAATTAAGACTGGCTCTTTCTGTGAAAAAAATGTTTTGCTGAAAACCTACGTTAAGAGTGAAGACTGGCTCTTTCTGAAAATAATTTTCGCTGAAACCTCGTTTCGCTAAAGGTTGTATATTCTTTTTAAGTACATTTCAGACAAGGGCGTCTATGTAAGTGATTATGGAGTTTTGCATCTGATGTGACAAACTGGCTCGGCCACGACCACTCCACTAATGGTATCTTCTCCTCTCAGCGTTCTGTATTTTTTGATAAGTGATAACTGTGCGGGCTCAGGGCCAAACCAGTTATAAGAGTCTGGGCAAAAATCAATTAGCAATCTCTCTACGAAGGATAAACCCTACTTACACCAATCTATATGGGATTAACAATACTAAATAGTCATTATCTTTGGAGGGGAGTATATTGATTTTATCAGTTTTAGTATCACCGCATTACATTTTAATACTGGTTATTAACATACACAACGTTTTGTTGACTTGTGCGTTTTTTTGTAGTTTGCAACGACAGCATATGGAGTTTGAATGCAAGTCTTTAAAACAACTGTTTAAATTGTCCTATTGACAATCGTTATGTGCTTTGAATAACAAGCTTTAGTCTCAGGAGATGGGATATGTGTTCTCATCGGTTTCTGACATCACAGCCCAGTTCTCGTAATATCCCACGAGATTTCATAGAACGGGCGAACCAATCAAGGGCCTATGGGAGGCTGTGAAGGCCAAACTAAGCATTACAGCATCCCCTCTTCTCATTTTTCGTGATATTTGCCAGTTGATTACACGGCAGACCAGTAATCTAAGCTGCAGAACATGGGATAAAGCCATAGCGCAAAGAACAGCGTCTATGTAACAGCTCACAGGTAGATAGCATGCCGAATGAAAAATTCTTTTATATTCATTCTGGAAATTGAAAAATAAAATAATGGAAGCAAACTGGCAAGACATTGCGTCACTTTCCATTTCAATTATATGGCTTTAAATGTCCACGGCGTCGTGGTCTGCCATGTAAAATAGCGTTTGGTCTTTTCAATTTGATTTTTAATCATAATGATCACACATCGGTAAAGCTCGTTCCAGTGACAGAAATAAAGCTAAGAATAAGTACATATACAACCAAACGATGAATAAAGTAATCAGTAGAAAATAAATTAATGGACTACATAGTCCTAGATGTCATTCTTTGCCTGTTTATAAAGACCTTCAGCTTTGCAATGTCAATAATGATGTCCAAAAACACGCGTGAATAGAAGTTAACGTAAAATGACTGTATAATAGAATAACAATTCTCAGAGGAGAATGTTGGAATCGTAGGGTGAAGGTTGTCTATATTTAATTTACATTGGCACAAGTGCAGCTCACTGACGATGCAAAAAAAAGAATGAGAGCTTCCTATGCAGTTTTGCTGATTTCACGACCAGAACTGTTCGATGAATCACAAGATTCAAGAAATCTCAGGACTTCCAACGGGTGAAAAATACACTGAAGTAGAAGAGACTAACGATCGAAATGTTGGCAATTTTCCACCTCATTAAGACGCCTCCATGTCAAACTTAGACTCGATAACTTCCAATCGACCTCCTGTTCCCCTGTGGTATTCTCCAAACTAACGGCGTGTCAGGGTCTCCTTGTACTTATTCCACATACAGAGGAATCGTCTGGTGCAATAGGGGAGTACATGTTCCGCTTAAAACTTTGATAATTATAGTTTAAAGCGTTTTTGTCTAGTACAGTAAACTGCTTTTGTAGAGTTAATCTTGTACCAGTTAGCTGTGTGCCTATAAGGAACTTTGATTTGATATTGCATTGTCTTTTAATAACAAATCACAGCTTCAGTTTTAGTTTTATCCATGATATCATCACTCGATGATATGTAATGATTGTAATAAACTAAGGTTAAACGTCGCTTATTACATTAATAGAATAGCCAGACGGTGCCAGATCGATAACTGGCCTATTTTGGTTGAAGAGCGCAGGTGTAATTCCATGGTGATAAGATATAAGATGGAAGAATGGTTCTTTTAACAGCCATTGTTCAACTCGTTAACTTTTACGATTTATAGGAAAAGCGGGTGCCTGGAAAGACCAAGTCCTTGGAAAGACCAAGCACAAAAATTACTTTTGGCCCAAACTTACAAAAATGGGTAAGTTTGGGTCGATGGTTACGGGCTGTCATGAAAATGTTATTCCTTTCCAGTTTAACCTTTAAGTTAATCCTTTTTATAAAATATATCATAGCTAAAATGAAAGCACCGACCATGGTGACCCAAAGACAAGACCATTATAGGTATCTTAAACGAATTGTAACTAAAAGAAATACTGCATAGGTTGGCTGAAGAACTAAAATACCTTGTTTTTTGCTTGTTTGTTTGCATGAATTGTTTGTTTATTTTTGGAGGGGGAAGGAGGGATAGCAAGGTTCCTTCCTAGTACTTAGTAGGACCATGAAGTGCATCGAGCAATATGTCCTACTATATCGACCTTACTGAGTGTATGCGTTAGAATTGATTCGTACCAATGATAACATGCTTATGCTTAAGTCACATCATTATGTCTCACCAGGGACGAAGAGTATAAGTGAGTAAGTACAATAACAAAATGCGATATAATTTGGAGTTTGTCGGCAGAGTCATTCTGGACATAATTGTGAAACGACACCGAAAATTGAAAAACAAAATAGTTGACGCAAAATGACAAGGCATTAAATCAATTTCCATTTCAATTATATGGCTTTAAATGTCCACGGTATCACGGTGCCTTGTAAAGTAACGTTTGGCCTTTAATTTCGATTTGATTTTTAATTATAATGATCATACATTGGCAACGCTAGTTCCAGGGACGGAAATAAAACTAAGAATAAGTACATATACAACCAAACGATTAACAAACAGTAGAAAAAATTGATGGTTCTACATTTCGAATGAATAACAAAAAAACAATAGAAGGAAAGTACCGTGGGGTTGGTGGCGCAGCGGTAGCGCTTTCGGCTCAGGGCCAAGAGGTCCCGAGTTCGATCCCCACCCATGTCACCGATCTTGTGCCCTTGGGAAAGGCACTTTACACGACTTTCCTCACTTCACTCAAGTGTAAATGAGTACCTAGCTTCGGTTAGGGACGTCCCTCGGATAGGACGTAAAATGGAGGTCCCGTGTTTGGGGAGAGCCACACCTCGAGCACGTAAAGAACCCACCACACCTTTCGAAAAAGAGTAGGGGCATGCCCCGGTGTGCGATGGTACAAATTCTACTGTCTGGGAGTTGGTGATTCACTACAAATCACCCGGATGGTGGCCTGGCGACCACGTCTCGTATAAGCCACATGGTGATTTACATCATCACCAGGACTCCAGGAAGAATAGTGTGAATTGACACACTAATGGAGATCCTTACCTACCTACCTACCTACCTACCAATGCACTAAGTAGAAGAATCTGTTAATGAGGAAATCGTAGTTATCTGGTAACATTGTGAAAAGTGTATAATATATTGAATTGCCTCAATATGTTTAATATTTGAAACTATTAGTAGACTAATATTTCTTTTTTGTCGTGGAAATATTAGTAGATTAATACTTCGTTTTCTTTCTTTCTTTCTTTGTCGTAGATAAGTCTAATTTTGAAATTCTAGTACTCTTTCAAAAGGATGTTGAAACTTTTCTACTTAAAATACGGATATAACCCAGAGGCGATCTGTTGAGTCATGTTTTGGTGGTCAGAATATGATACGATCTGCTTTTGGCAAATAGCGCTAACAACAACGCTATTCCATCAGTGAACCGAGTTTTGGTAAAGACCACTCATCTATCTTGCTGAGACATGGTTTTGTTCATAAGTCATGCAGATACATCCGAAAATAGTTTCATCAGGTTGGTAGAACATAGAATATAGGGATTTTCTTATACACAACCAGGGATTGTCTTACCTAATGCTTACTCCAGTCAGAAACTCTGAGGAAGGTGACTGATAGACATCGAAACGTAAGAACAATCCCTGGTTGTGTATAAGAAAATCCCAATATGTCAAGCAGGTACTGTGTTAGAGTTATCATCTGTTTCATCTACATTATCGTATATAAGTGTTATTTGATTTTTTATTTTAGAGCATTGAATAATTCTGTGACTTTCTTTATTAGATTCGGCTGCAAGATCCGCAATCCAAAGTGACCCAGAAAACATTATGCTGGCGATAATGTTTAGCACACCATAGTTGAAGCGTGGTCCTTTGGCAATAACCACTGCCCCATAAAGAACTGATTTGATTTAACCTTTCATCAAGTCTACCGAATGATAAAACTCCGCAAGTCTGCCTCTTGATAAAACCCGTTTATGGTGGCCATGCTTCATCGGTATTTGGACATATTAAAGATACCATATGCGCAAATAAAATGAACTATCTCTTTATGAAAGCCCAAGCACAGTACATCATTGTATAGGTATAACGTTATATCACTATGCCTTTTCCGTAATAGGTAACGTTGTATAATAGGGTTGATGATTCTAAGCGATGTGCCCTTGATTCTTAACCCTCCCAGTGTTGTGTGCTAGTTTTAAAGCCTAGTTCTAATAGTCCCTGACACTTAGAGGGTTAAAGAAGCTGTGTATAGCTAGTGTTATTATTGTCGAGAGAGACTCTTCTGTATATTCTACTCATGCTATCATTTGCTATAAACAAAGAGTTATAGTAAGACTGCACCATGTGCTAATGTTACATACGCTCCTCCTAACTCCTCCCAACTGTAAGTGGTTCTGTATTGAACTGTAAATTGATATGGAGATTGAGCATGCCTCAACGTGGCTTTATATTCATTACATGCCGAACGTACCGCACCTAAATACTAATTACAGATTCACTCACCGAGATGTGGGGGCACCAGCGGGCAGAGTTCTTCTGGTTCCTCGCGCTCTTGGACATCGTGTTCCCGCCTGAGTCTCAGTAATTCCATACTGGCGTTAGCGAGCCGCGGGCGCTTCTCTTGCAGGAACGTTAGAACCGTTTTAATCACATCACTGTTGTGTTTCCGTCTCTCCACAGGCAGGCCTAGTGCGTGAGATAGCTCAAACATTTCCCTGAGAATTGTGTTGTTGAGAATCCTGTCCCACCCGTCATTGTTCCGCTCTCCCCTGGCTATTGGCAAGGTAAGGATGCTTGTAATGTTCAGCAGTGTAGATGATGAACCGCGGAAGATCGTTACTAAGTCATTGCCGGCTGTCATTGAACCGTTCCTATCGGCGGTGGTTTGGTACGAGTCCCCGAGGGGAATGTTTGCCTGGTTGGAGCGGATAGAGTCCGTGTGGTTGCCGTTGGTAGAACGGCCGATCTTCCGTAGGACGGTAGAAACCTCCTTGCGGTCTCCCACTGCCTCCTCGAAGTCCCTCGACAGCCCTTCTCTAATGAGACGTGAGGAGCCGCCGTAGGGCCAGTGGGGCCGCCCGGTCCCGGCGATGTGAACATACCCGTTCAGGAGCACCTGTAAAGCCACAACGCCCAACAGCACCAAGACGACCAGCAGCCTCCAGCTACACGCGGCTTTCCGCACCGCGGGACTCATTGCAGCCTGGCCCGCTGATGTCCACCAGTTCCCCTTCCATAGCGGGTCACGTTGGCAAGTCGCTGCGGCGCATCACTAACAGCCTGCATGAAAATAACCAAAATAACAAGGTTTACAACAGAGCGGTGGAGACGCAGCCGGCTTACCCCGCTATCATCGGTTTCTGATGACAGCGCCAAAGTGCAGAGCGCGTACATGGCATTACGCATTCTGTTCCACCAATAATCCTCCCAGATTACCGAATCGAGCGCCACTTCCATTATAGACGCGAGCCCCAAGAAATAAGAAATAGAGCAAGTGGGGAGAAAATTACTGTGATGTTGCCACTAGCGCAGGCCCGGTGAGTTGTGTTGGTACACCATGGGATCACCTTGCCTACATGTATCTTCATGAAAAATTCATGAATTTTCGCCGAAGGAATCCCTACTTCAACAGAACTCTAACCTTATTATAGGCCGCCTTTTACAAGCGACGGCCGTGGCAATTAATCTGCGCAAGGATTTGGCCATGAAACATCAAACACCGATCGCGTGCAAGCGTATAAATCAGTACCGAGGAGCTATTAACGTATGGAAATCCCGTGCTTTTTGACTTACATGCAATATAAATACAAAACTAGACTGGGAGAGTGAAAACGCTTACTAAGTACGTGTCGTATTGGCAAGGTGTAATAGCGTAATTAAAATTCAAGCGGAGTTTGAGGCTGCCATGTATCAGTTGGACGTGCCCCGTTAAAAGCTAATGGTTTGATGTTGACCGTACAAACGCCTGGTGGGGGCTGATTGGTTGTAGCTCATGTAGGTCCCGTCCTGGGGCGACTCGATAGAGATCCCGATCAGGATGCTTGGAATATCATAAATCCAAAATATTAAGTCAACTCACTGAAGTTGAAAGGTTCTGACTGTCTTTCAAGCGAACACTGCACGAAAAGTTGGATTTACCAATGGCAGTAAATGCCAGTAAAGTCGGTTAATGTTTACTTTGTATACTGTACCTAACTTTACAATGGTAGTAAATAAAATCAGGTAACTTCACAACTACCATTGCCAAGTCCGGTGCTGTTTACAAAGTAAATATTACACGACTTTACTGGCATTTACTACCATAGGTAGATGTAACTTTTCGTGAAGCAGAATATCTTTAAATTTACAGACTGTGATCGGGATATCTGTGGACAGAGACTCCGACCGAGATCTCTAGATCTAGTAGCAGAATCAGCGATCCTGCTAGATTACAATCTCTTCTCTGACATATACATATGTATATTATGTACCAATTTTCAGCTTGAATACTTTCTCAAGTAGAGCATGCCAGCCAAATAATTATCATATTTAACCTAATGGAAAAAATCATTTTGGTGAAGGTCGATACAAATACGGTGCTTTGTCGACTTTATGGTCTTTGTTATATTTTGTTTGAATAAGCCAATCTTTGAGTTAAATTACATGAATTTTTTTTCTCCTCAGGTTTATTCAAAGTTTAATTGAAAGTTTGTAGGTATTAACATGTGGCCTTTACGCTTTAACTTTTGCCTTAAAGCTCAATAAATAAGTCACCGAGACATAATACAATTCTTGACCTTGTGGCCATGTGGCACAATGGAATAAAAGCAATGATTGATATACTTATTCATGATAATAATTACACAACGTTTTTGTACGTTTATACGTTGAATAAGAGGCCATAGTTACCTTGCATAAACGCCGTTTTATTGCAAAGGACAATTAAAATTAAAATGGCTAGAAATATGTTCAAAAATAGCACATCTCATATTCATTGTTTCAAATTGCAAGTAAAATGTCTAAAACTGTGATTAACAATTTAGTAGAAATACGTTAAAAAAACATGCAAGTTATACATACTTGTTAATAAATATACCTGACTGTACTGGGAATCCAAAATGACAATAATGATGGCTTATGATACATGGATATAATCATTTCCACTGCATGGCAGTGACTGTATCGAGTAGTTTATTGGATCACCGAAAATCATTTAGAAGGCGACGCCGACGGAAAAGATTCACACATCTTAAGTCCCAACTGTACCTCCTAGGAAATTACACGCACCAGTAGTTTATATGACTGAAGAAAGAATAGCTAACGCAATTCCCGGGGGAGGCGTAAGCTCGCTATTCTCCTGTTAGGCAAGATTTAGATGAGGAGAATGAAATGAATACCAAGTAGTCGTAAACTCCATCCCTTCACGCCTCTTGAACAGGGGATCTTTGATTAATGGCAAAGGGGGTTAGGCTCGGGTCAGGGCATCTATTGTCTCCCTTGAAAATAGATGTGCGCAGTCATCACTTCTCTCTCACGCAGAATTACATTGAAAGCGGGAGGAGATTAGCGGAGTCGAGGAGGCCGTTCGGTTGTGATGCACCTTTAATTGCGTCTTCAATTATTCCCATACATCATGAGATGCACGCAGTGCGCATTAGTTTGTTGGATTGGTGAACATAGGCGTGGGTCTGCCAATGGAAAGTTAGTTAACAATTGCAGGGGCGGGGGTGTATTCACTATACTATGTTTTACGTATTTCATGTCCTCTCTTTTTCACATATACATACGTTATTAGTATTGAGTAGAGATAGAATCTTAGATTAGTAGAAGTAGAACTTTATGTTAGCACATGGTTTTATACCATTCTTCAATACATTCTGTACTTATTGCTCTTGTCAGTTTTCAACGAACCCTCGGGCATGAACTTGCAATAAAGATTACTAAAGATTATGAAGCAAGTTTAAACTGGAATTTCAAACACAAGAAATTGGATTTACCCAAATTTTCGACTGCACAACTCCAGTCTTTGTTAAGGAATTTATACAAACACAGATGAACGTTCAAGAATATATTCACTATAGTTTACTCTTAAATTTTAACGTGTACATAATAGTAATTAAAAATAATTTAAATCAATGTAATTCTCTTTGCGGAAAGTCACAGAAATGCAGTGACTTCAGCAATGTTCCCATCAACCCTCTTAGACGTGGTACAAACTTGTCATGAAATATTTGCCCTATTACCGATACGGCCGGGTGCTTATGTCACAGAGACGCTATAAATATTGACAGGTTTGATACAGGAGGACCTTAGGCAACATGATCCCTGTCCACAGCATCGGCGCTCAGGTCCTAAATCATGGGAACTAAAACCTTACATCAGGTGGCACAGCATCATAAAGTACGTGGACCCGGTCCTGAATTACCTGGACCCTGTCAGGTTTTTGGCCCGAGGTATCCAGCGAGCTGGCTTCATTTCCATTTAGATTCGCACTGTTGTCAGAAATATCAGCCATCAAACGTGACTTTGTCCAGCAAAGCTGACTCATGCTGTCAAGACTGACACCTGGTTTCCAAAAGACGTCAACAACTCTGCAATAACGTATTATTTAAACCTAGTTGTATAATCTATGGATCTCTTTTCATTTTGGCCTGTAGCCTTGGTTCGTTCATCAGTTACTTTGTTTGTTTTTGTTTTGTTTTGTTTTGTTTTTTTATAATTACAAATTGTGCAAACGCCGGTGGTCTTCGGTTACCTAATAAGAGCTAACTTTAAAGTGGGAGTTTTGGGACAATAATGGCCATAGGTTTTAATTTTTAAATTGAAATTTGTTTAATTTGTTTGTAAGTGTGATCAATACATTATCACAACTAAACATATGAGAATAATGAAACAATGCCCCGTTCTTTGACTGACGTTATGTATGAATTGATTGATAACATCCCCTGCATCTAATTTTAAAAAAAATCATCGCTACTTTCAGTCAAAGGACGTGATGGCCCACGCGGGACGTTGTCCACTGACCAGTATTGCTTAAGATAAGATAAGAAATGACATATGAACTATCAGAAATGCTATGATATTCATGTATTCATATAATTTGTCAAGTTGTACTTTTCGCTCGAGGCTCCTACCCTGAAGACATACCCTTGGGTGTATATATGATTACCTCGCAGTCCTGATGAACCTTCACGTCGTGCCCTGCGCTTGGTGCTGATTTATCAAACTCGGCACGGTGAAAGATTTTAAAGGTCCGCAGAGCCAAGTCTGTCTTACCGGTAACACCTAGCTTGTGTTGAAACGGGTCACAACGCAAACGGAATATAAATTCAAGTGTCGGTTGTAGTCATGTCACTCAAGCTCGATCCTTATCGAAATTGCTATTTGCATCAGTATAATACAATATACTTATGACGCAGTGCCGCACGATATTACCTGTGTGTGGCAAGAAAAAAAAAACAGGAGCATGATGCTACAAGCTGCTAGGAGCCCCGAACTCAAACCACTTCTTCTCGAGCAAAAGAGCTATTGACCATCCAAAATTCGTGACCCTAGCACGTCCAGATCACGAGATGTTAAAACCGGACGTTCTGCTGCAGTACCATAGCAAGCCGCTAGGGGGCTCAAAATCTAGTCATTCCAAGGTCTCATCAAGACCTAACAAATACCAAATATGAAAACAATCAATTTAAGCCTTCTTGAATTATCGTTTTCACACACACACACACACACACACACACACACACACACACACACACACACACACACACACACACACACACACACACACACACACACACACACACACACACACACACACTACTGTTCTAGTAACCCGACCTTAGTTCAATGCCTAGACGTGGTCTCTTAGCCTTGCACTGAGCAAATTCGATTACAAAACTCATTTTACCAAGAGTTGAGCGCCTGGCGCTACGATTGGTTCGCCTACCTAAGGATACATCAGGCTTTTCTTTCCTTTGGACAAGCGGTAATTAGTTAATAAATCATGTCTGTTGCTGAAGAAATCGAGTCAGCCCAAAAGGGTGGAAGTCAACAGGTATCAATTCATCATTGCTCCGTGTTGTTAAAAGCTCGTCTTGATCCAGTTACTGAATGATTGTACTGTCAGAGCTCTCTTTCTCCACCAAAAGGTTTACTCAGGATTCGCTCCAATTCGATTAAGGCCCTCAAAAAGAGTTGGCATTCAGCTGTTCAGTTCTGTGTCGTATCTCTCCGCACCAGGACTTAGAGAACAACACGCGGGCAGAATACAAGTCTGCGACCCAGCCATGTTTTTGTAGCTCAGCACAGCTCAATTGGCCTCTTATTTACCCCAGGGTCAACGAAATGTTTTGAGGGAGGGAAGAAGGTTGCCGGTTGGTTTGATGTAACTTTAATACCGCCATTAGTCTGCGTTATTATGGCTGTCGGCGTTCATGGCGCCTGTTGCGGCCGGTAAAGAATATGCATATAATCGGGGTGAGTGGCTTCTGGCTGCGATGCCAAATTAGCAAAGATGCGCGGTGCGTTTTGAATGTTTAAACAGCGAACGACCGTTGAAATGAACCCTCTACTGATAATAAAACAATTTGAACGTCATGAATATGAGAAGGTCGTTCAGGATACAGCAACAAAAATCTCGGCCATAATTTACATAACTGTACTTGAAAAACTCAAAGGCTTTGCAAAAATGTTAAACTATCAACCAAGTCTTTCTTCCTAGCTACACTGTATAAATTTAATACGTAACGCATTTTGAAATAGCTAGACTTTGAAATAGAAATACATGTATATACAAGCTATTCCTTAGTTGTGTCCTGTATACTTAACCCTGTAGGTATTTATGTACAATAAAGGTCTTCATTCATTCATTCATTCATTAAAACTTATACTAGTTACCAGTTGTTTTGCAAACTTATTCAGGGTGTGTCTACACTGCATTGATTCATTCCGACATACCGAAATTGAGCTTCGCGGATAAGAGTATGTAATCATCTCCACTGCCGCTCTGAAAATACGTCTGTAATAAGCCAGTTGTCAAAATCACTGGGTTCGCTAAACGTTCGCGAATGTTCAAGCCGTAATTGAATGTTACTTTGAGAGGACTGCATTTAAAGTGGCCTACAGCTAGTCTGTGGGATCGATGTATCTGCTTCACTTACTGCTGGCGTACTTATATTGATCTTTCCACGCACAGTAGGCCCGAGAAATCGATGGAGTACTTCTCTTGAGCATACAGTTTCAGGAACACTGATGGCTCGTGTTTAGAACGGGTAAGTACGGACGTCAGGCTTCATATAGTCATGAAGATCGATACAAAAATTATACCTGTTTGAAAAAAACTGTCTGGGGAAACTGAGCTTCAAACGAGAGTGCATCAGGAAGGCATTTTATGGTCTAGAGGTAAAATAAAACAAATCACCTCAAAACTACCACATTGTGATCGGGGAAATAATGATAGTTCCCCGGAGGAAGATGCACATAATAAAGGGGAGTACGAGAAAGGGAACATTCATTTTAGACCTAGACATAACGTATTTTCAACTAAAATTTTAAAAACAATACCTTTTAAACATTAATATAAAATTACAATCCCTCTTAATTTTATTGTCTTGCTTTTTAAACATCAATATGAAATTACGATCTCTCTTTATTGTATGGCATATGTATACACATTCTTTTAATGACTAATCTTAAAAATTAAATTTTAGCTGAAATAATCCGAAGCCTGCAATAGCATTGGAATCTTCATTGAAAATCTATAAACCAGACATAGAGCCTCAAAACATACAGTCTGTAATAAAAGTATAAATAGATATAAATCACTATAGATTTTCTAATGGATCCCCCATCGAAGACAAATCCCCAAGTTATTAGAATAGAAACATAAATCATAAACATAAAACTAAATCCATGAAACAGTAAGCTTTGAAGATGACTGATGCCCTCTACCTACCTTTCTTCTTGACTCCACTGACATTTCTTCATTCCAATTAGAAAATCACATCAGATTCTGAAAAAAAGGGCAATAGAAGCTGGGGACGTCGCAAGGACACGTAGAAAGATAAATGCATGAAGAGCAGAGAACGAACTAAATCTGGACACAGTCCCTCCTATAGCTACAGGTAAGGGTATTTGATACATAGCCTGGGTACCAGATCTAGTTTAGCCCCCGAGGCTGTATCCTCTCTGCAATTAGAGGATACAGCCTCGGGAGCTAAGTCGTAGGAAAGTAACTAACTCCCCAGTTGACACCTCATAAACGTCAGAGATCTAATTTTACCGCGTTGCTATAGCAACTGTCGTTATGGTTACCAGAGACGTTGAAACAAAACCCAAAAGCTCTTGGAATCAAATTCACTTAGAATTACTTTAGCACAATAGAGGCGAGGATTATCGTCACAATCTCGGGTTATTTTATAATTAGTAGAATATCAATGAACACTTATCTTAAATATACGTCACATCTTAAAATTGATACTTAACATGACGTCACAATGAAAGCACTTATACCGGAGAAAGAAATTTAATCCTGTGGCTTCATAATTTTTGGTTTTAAAATGAAATACAGCCATGAAGTACATGACGTGTGTCAATCCTTTTTAGCAGTGTAAGTGACTGCCTTACTGAATTGATAAGTAGAAGTACATGATGATACGAGAAGTGATATATATACACACGTATACCTTACTTTTTCACTTAGAATTTGTGAAGCTAATATCATTTTAGAAAAAAAAATTCCCAAGTGATTCTATTCCTCAGACCAAGTACCTCTTAGCCTGGGTGCCATCCGATTTGTAACGGCTACCCCGAAAAATTATTAGTGAAGAAGATCTGGTTTTCAATGAACTGCTGATTGCTTTCGGCAGTAGCCGTTACAAATCGGATGGCACCCAGGCTAAGTACCTGTTGGTAGGCAAAATTGGTTTCTTGGCTGATTAACTTTGAACGATATACTCCCTTATTGTGTCACCGTGATGTGGGGTATATTGATATTGCCACTGTGTGGAGTAAATTACATGCCGTCAGAATGTTTCTTGTTACCCGCGCGGTCCAAGATTTCTGACAAATTGTAATATTTCGTACAGTTTTCAATAGAGTTGTATTACCGGCAGTACTAGTACTCAATCAGCCATTGCTTTCAGTAGTCAAGCTATTTGCGAATAACATATTAGATTGATGTAGAGATGGTAGTGCAATACCTATGAACGTTGTTCCTTTTCAGAAAAAAAATTACAAAAGATATATTGCTGAAGAAATAGGTTCCCATTACATATTGTATTATTATTATTATTATTATTATTATTAGATGGCAAATGTTATAGTAAAACAACGTTCTTTTTCAAAGTAGAAGTGAATGCAAATAGTAGTTATATTTTATGCAAGAGGACTCCAGAAAGAGTAGTGGATGTATTGTCAACACGTATGGAGATTCCTTCATAAACAAACAAACAAACAAACAAACAAACAAGGAAAATCTGAGATTTTATACCTCCGGTTTTTTTATGGTATTTTTTATACGTTGTTTGTTATGTATACATCATAACAAACCCTGTAACACTGGTAACACCGACATCTACACAAAATTTAGACAAGCCGGTGGGCAACATCATAATCGTCATCTGGCTGGCAACACCGTGTCCTGAAACTAGTGTATAATCCACAGTGCCGTTAGCTTGTGTCGTCAGCATGTGCCGTCAGCCTGCGCCGTCAGCCTGCGCCGTCACCCTCCGTTGTTAACCCGCGCTGACACAAGATATGTCGCCAGCCTGTGCCGTCATCCGACAGGCGCCGTCAGCCTATCGTTAGCCAGCCTGATAACACCTGATATTCCCATACGGAACAACAATGATGCCATCGCAACTAACTACCGTCTGCAACATGTACCCACAAACTTATGAAATCCTATTCAATCTGCCGCAAGGAGCTCGTAATGAAACACAAAATGACAACCAGAACAGTAAAATCAAACGTTAAAAATAACGTGTAATACAGTAGCTAACCACTGCCGTCAACTGCACCAAGTTGCATCTGATCGCCTACATCTGAAACAACTAATCTCCGACCCCGTCCCGCGCCTACGATCTGACTAAAACCTAATTTCTTTTTATCGGAACCACACACCCCTCTGTCAGACGCCTGATAAAAATGGACGCACCCGGCTATACCTTGACAACAGCCAAGTAATTTATGCATAACCATTTTCAGACAAAAAGGGGTGTCCAGGGGCCTCCAAAAGGTTTCATTTCCACGCCCGAAAACACACATACAACGAAAAAAAAGGAACGTGCCACAACTGCAGCCTAACAGCAAAACGTATACCGAGTCCCACAAAAATCCGCCCACCCAACCGCGAGATATAGCTGCGAACATGAAAATGATGACCAGTCGCCCTACCCTTCCGCGGAAGGATACCTCCTTCCCCGGAGGTAACAAACACGATACTGGCAGTCGACATGCCAAACTACACACCAATGCAGCAAACAGATCTCGAGTTACAGCTGCGAACAAAAAAAAAACCCAACCAACTGCAATACTCCGTCGGAGGTCATTGACCTCGTTCACGGAGTAAAAATCATACAATCATATAATTCCCTAAGAGTCCTTCTGGTTGCAGTACCTTACGGTTATTCTATTTATTTATTTAGTCATTTTATTTATTTATTTATTTATTTATTTATTTATTCATTTATTCATTCATTCATTCATTTTATTTAGTTACCGTCCGGTTACAGACTGAGAATGTTACCTTCACGCAAAATGTATTTTAAAAAAAACGTAACAGACAGGTCTGGTACTGTTTAATAGACTGCGGTGATCACTCCTAACCTCTACCCCTAAACACACACACTTATTCCTCACAGGTGGTAAATCAAGCCCTAACGGACCGTATTTCTCACATGAGTTGTGGTAATCGCCTCCATATCTCCACCGGAAAAAACGGCCACATTCGATCGTGGCTGCTATCAAGCCCCGTCCTTCCATCTTCGCTTCCCGCCCGAGTCAATTCTCGATCGGAAAGGCGCCAGGGGTTCCTTATCTGCTCGACAGAGCGGCAGAGGAGGTCAATACGGCCACCCAATCCCTGTTCCAATTCAGCTGGTATTACGGTTGGTAGGTCAGGGGATGAACACATGAATGTGGGACCGAGAGAAACTTGTTCGTGGCGCCAACAGCAAATTGCTTTTCCCCATGTCTGATTTAGTGGAGTGTATATATTCGCTGCCTTCGTCATTTTCATGGAAATTTGAGCTTGGAGGCAGTATTACATGTAATTCTCTCATTCCACAAAAGCATACATATATGTATGGCGGTGTATATTGTGATGTTGTTTTTTTAATGAAGTTTCATGTCTGTAACGTGACTGTTAGCTTGAGAAGAGGAAGCGGACAAAGTATTATATAAAAAGGCGGGAGAAGTGTACGTGTCGGAAGGATATATTCTGTACATGTAGCTGTTGTATGTATGTGAAGGTGTATTTTCGCAGCGTTCTGCCTCAAAATACTGTATTTTTGCCATAATTTCTATATACTAAAGAAGACTGCACCATTTCAGTCATACCTGCATGAATTTATACACATGGCAAATTATTTGACGACTTAATAAAACAATTCAAAGAAGCAACTGTACAGTTTCCAAACCTGACTATCTGTAGCATGCCCTTCGAGGTCTATTTCACACATGACATTGCCATCACAGAGCTTTCCTTGAATGGTTAGTAGTCTCAAATTGGGAAATGCGAGGAATTTCCCCAAACCGAAGAAGACAGTCTTGCATGTGGCGTACAAAATTTATCTGTCTTTTGAATAGCTGTCGCAGCCTGCTTCAAAAATTCTACCACGTCAAAACCGTACGGTTAATGTACCAGCGCCGTAACTGGTCACGTCTCTGCGTTTTTCCCTGATAACGCGGTAGTGAGCCTGCTCCCGGTAGATACGAGCTTCGCGTGCAGACAAGTATTTTACCGCTCTAGGATAGAAGTGGTCATGCATTTGGGATGCTGCAGTGGCCCATAGCAATTTGCTAAAAAGAGGTTGTATCAATTACCACTGACAGTTTTTTCTTGGAACAAGACTAGCTGCCAATTGTACTTTGATGTGCAAATTCCTGACTTCACTTATTATTTATTTGAGTTTGTATAATTGATTTGTCTCAATTAATATTATTTATTGTATTGCCTAGTTTGGACCATTTATTCCTCTGTTACTCTGTTAATTTAGGATGTGGAGGTGCCAAAATATTACAACATACGAGTGTGTTCAAAAGCTGGAAACACAGCTAGCTGTTTACATTCTGGTATTTTGTGGTGGTGCCACAAACTGAGTGTCGAGTGCGCCTCGTGTTTTAGCGCCAACCATAAATGTCAGAAATGTGAGATAATTGCACAATTATGTTGAAAAGTGGAAGTAAATTACAATCACAAGATTTTTTTCAATTAATTTTTTTTTCAATTAAATGTTACACATTGCCCCTTTAATCATCTAAAGGGAATTTAACTGTCAACACAAGACAGTTCAGATGGCGGTGACAAGTAACCGGGGTCAATGAATGGAACATGAAGTCGAAATGAATAATCAATAATCAGTCCGATTTTCTATTGCTTTGCGCCGATCACCAGAGTTCTTTGTCCATATTACCGCCTCTTACGGGTCTATTTTTTATCATTATAATTTGGGCCTGAAGATAATTTAATGTAAGTATGAATATGAATAATTGCACGGTATTTATGAAAAATTCAATGTGCTGTCAACAACAATGTGCTCAATACAATACTTTAAGATTTTGTAACATAAAAATTTACAAAAGTGCCCATATTTGGAAAACATTGTAGGAATTCTGTTAGAACAATTTAAAAATCAATTCAGAAATACAAGGTAAGATACTGTACCGTATATACAGGAGTTGTCATTGCGTGAGTCTTCTGTAAAGCTATATTGTTTTTCTCAATATTGTGTTTTCAAAATCAGTTTTAAATTTCATGGTAAAACGAAACAGTTTAGTACCACACGCCTGTATTCTACCGCCACTGCACGAAAAGCTGGATCTACCAACGGTAGTAAGTGCCAGTAAAGTCGGATGATGTTTGCTTTTTAACAGTACCGGACTTTACAATGGTAGTAAATGAAAGTCAAGTTCTGTAATTTCATTTACTACTATTGTTAAATCAGTAATTACCTGACTTGCCTTTTGCTTAATTTCATTTACTATCATTGGTAAATTAAACATTTCGTGCAGTTGATCTAAATGAAGGCTTGATTGTAGCTTGGGTGCCATCCGACTTGTAACGGGGCTCCTTGCACTCGATTTTCGGGCAAGCGAGTGCAAGGAGCCCCGTTACAAATCAGATAGCACCCAGGCTACCTTGATTGAAGAAATCTGGCCATATTGACTCTCTGTCGATCGCGCCAGTGGGACGATTTAGCCGGCATATACAGCGCGATGGACTGAGAGCGCAGCGGAGCGCATCGTGCCAGGGAAAATTAAAAGTTGTCTGACAGGGAGGGCGGTCGATCTCGGCTGCCAATTCCACACCAATAAACTGCGAGATGGCGTGTTGACCCCTGACCTTCAGGGCAGGCCTGGTAAAGTAGAGAATGATAAAGTATCTCATTTGGGGCCGACACCGTGTTGCTAGAATGCAGATCAGAAGTCATTACTGTAGGATTCTGGCTAAGGGCATGAGAGAGTTAAAGGGGCATTATGTGACATTTTTTGCTCCAAAAATTGAAATATTTTAATTGAAAAATCTTCGTGCGACTGTAATTTACTTCCACTTTTCAACATGTCTGTGTAATTATCTCACATTTCTGACATTTATGGTTGTCGCTAAAACAGCCCACACGAGGTGCATTCAGTTTGTGGTGCCACCACAAACTACCGGAATGTAAACAAACATGGCTGACAGCTGTGTTTCCAGCTTTTAAATACACTCGTAAGGCGTCATATTTTGGCATCTTCACTTCCTGAATGGCACTTACTTGCAATGGAATAGGGTTGATACAACTTACTTTGTAAAGAATTAACCAGAAAAATGTTTGTATCGTCCTAATTTTATATAATGCAGCTTTAAATTCATCTTTAATATTCTTAGACCAAACAAGCATACAATACACAAGATGAATGGTTTTAAAAATTTCTAGGACAACCCCTTGTCTGAATTAGGGAACCCATGCAGGGGTCGCAAGGTCAAAGTAAGGTGAAGTGTACATCGTGTGCGTCGGACTGTTAAGGTGCCGAACTACATAATAGATACAGGGAAACTATAGACATATTGCACTGATTGATTATCGCACTGTTTCATGTACCATACTACTAACTACAGCATGAGAACAGTCCCGTGGGTTTTTCCCAACCAACAGTATTTCTTGCTTAGTATATGCATGGAGTTAACAAACTCCATGGTATTTGAGGTACATATGAGGTACAGCTTGCTTTTCTGGTGGTGTGCTTCCCTGTCCTTGTGGCTAACAACACTTAGGGAGTGATTTTAACTTCGAGCTGTTAGGACTAGTTATTTATCCCATTTTTTTAGTACCAAAAAAAATTGTCTGGGAAAAGCGTGTTAACTGCATTCGCGTGTGCTAATGATTGCGTACAAACATTGGCACATTTTTTTAACATTCTGGTAAAAATATTCTCCTTCTGGTAAAAAAATGTGCTAACACCCCCTCTAGCACATTAAATTACCAGATGGTACTTCTCTATTCTCCCTCTGGTAAAAAAATGGGATAACACCCCCTCTAGCACATTAAATTACCAGAAGGTAATTTCATATTCTCCTTCTGCCCTCTAGCACATTAAATTACCAGAAGGTAATTTCATATTCTCCTTCTGGTAAAAAAATGGGATAACACCCCCTTTAGCACATTAAATTACCAGAAGGTACATCTCTTTTCTCCTTCTGGTAAAAAAATGGGATAACACCCCCTCTAGCACATTAAATTACCAGAAGGTAATTTCATATTCTTCCTCTGGTAAAAAAATGGGATAACACCCCCTCTAGCACATTAAATTACCAGAAGGTAATTTCATATTCTCCTTCTGGTAAAAAAATGTGCTAACACCCCCTCTAGCACATTAAATTACCAGATGGTACTTCTCTATTCTCCCTCTGGTAAAAAAATGGGATAACACCCCCTCTAGCACATTAAATTACCAGAAGGTAATTTCATATTCTCCTTCTGGTAAAAAAATGGGATAACACCCCCTCTAGCACATTAAATTACCAGAAGGTAATTTCATATTCTTCCTCTGGTAAAAAAATGGGATAACACCCCCTTTAGCACATTAAATTACCAGAAGGTAATTTCATATTCTCCTTCTGGTAAAAAAATGGGATAACACCCCCTCTAGCACATTAAATTACCAGAAGGTAATTTCATATTCTCCTTCTGGTAAAAAAATGGGATAACACCCCCTCTAGCACATTAAATTACCAGAAGGTACTTCTCTTGTCTCCTTCTGGTAAAAAAATGGGATAACACCCCCTCTAGCACATTAAATTACCAGAAGGTAATTTCATATTCTCCTTCTGGTAAAAAAATGGGATAACACCCCCTTTAGCACATTAAATTACCAGAAGGTAATTTCATATTCTTCCTCTGGTAAAAAAATTGGATAACACCCCCTTTAGCACATTAAATTACCAGAAGGTACTTCTCTATTCTTCCTCTGGTAAAAAAATGGGATAACACCCCCTCTAGCACATTAAATTACCAGAAGGTACTTCTCTATTCTTCCTCTGGTAAAAAAATGGGATAACACCCCCTCTAGCACATTAAATTACCAGAAGGTACTTCTCTTTTCTCCTTCTGGTAAAAAAATGGGATAAAGGCCAGTTCAAGTGTGTATATGGGTTACCGTCACTACCAACGGCAGGGTTGTGTGGGTTTTTTTTTTGGCCATTCGATAAAGAACAGGAAACGTTTTCCCGTGACATTTATAGTAATTTATAGTCCTAGTTCTGCCACGCGAATTAGCCTATACCTCTCAGGAAATATATACACACGGACGGGAGCATTGAAAGTTGGTCACTCTGTCCTCTGCTGTTGTCAGACCGAATGATATTATATTCCCATTTAATAGCCTCATTTGCAGGCGTTCCGGGAACGGTCATTTTTGGAGGGAGGGATGCTTATTTGCAAGTATTGGTAAAACGGTAGAATTACATGATGATGAGCTGTATTGCCTATAGTACCGACAAAATCAGGAATATTCTGAGGGAAAACACCGTAAAAATTGTCTTCTGTGGCAATTTTCAACACGGGGCCGCCTGCGTTATTTGGGAGAGTCTACGCTGTAAGTAGGGGAAAAGTTTCTCGGAAATATTTCAAACCCATGTCAAATGATAAAAGATACGACATTGTGCAGGGACAACATGACATAATTATCCCTTAATACTTAGGTATTGAACTTAAAATCGTATCGACAGATATTGAAAGATAGGCAACATTACATTTCAGACATCGGCGGTCCCTTGAAATGAACTATTCCCCCTGTGCCGCCCTATGTCATGTTAGCGCGGTCTGTTTTAATTTTCCGGTGAATTCCCTGGTAAATTCCTCCATTCAACAGAACTGGGACAGAGTATGGACATCTTTGGATGGTTTATTTACGTACGCCCGTGTCCACGTGCACGCATGAGTGGGAGGGCTGTGACGAGGTCGGGTCGGTAGTTCTAAGTTCTGTCCTTGTTTACCTTGCAAAAGTTTGGTGTTTCTGCTAGATTTCTAGGTGTAATTGATAGGAAATCTCAGAGACTAGGTACTGATGTAAGTGATAATGTTTGTTTCCGAGTGTTGAGCTTGTACGCACGGACAGAACTTAGCGACCCGCTCCCCACAGCATGAATGTCACGCCCGTCAATTTGTGGGGTTCGATTAATCAACACACAGCAGGTTGTGAATCAATTTAAAAGTAAGTCATAACGCTACCGGTACGTTTATTCCGGACCTGTGAATACTTTAGTCGTTTTCACTTTACGTTCAGGACCGCAAATTTGCCCGGAACTTTGCCCGATTCTGAAAAAAATAATAAACGTACCGACTACCGTCTAAAATAAGGACGTACCGGGCGGATTTTGAGGTGAGAAAAAATAAACGTACCGGTACGTTTATTTTATTTTTTATTTATTTATTTGCGGAATCAACATAGACAATACAAAACATGGTGATGAGGTACTCTAGCTATAGCTAATTTTAGCCTCACCACCAAACATAGAATACAATAACAGTACATAACAAAAACAGGGAACAGCAGATGGGTGGGAATGGGTCATTAAATAGTAAAAAGAAATGATTGGTAGGCTGTGTAGTAAGTCAATCTAGTACAAACCGTTTGGTATCAATAATATTACGTTTATTTGAGAGGTGAGAGTACGTATCACAATTCACAGAGTTACGCGGCACACAAAGTTATACAGGCTGAGGCCACGTATTGCAGCCATAAAAGCTAAAAAAGGATTGGAAGGATAAAAGGCCATAAAAAGGATGTTTTATCCCTTCATCCAACAGTCCCAGCTGACTAGGGAATCGAAGTTTTTTCTCCATTCTAGCAAGGGTGCGTACATCTGCTTCGTGATTACAAAAACCCTACGTCTGCTTGAAGTCTAAAGTAGGTCAGAAAGTGTTTTGTTTTGCCTCCATTATTTGCCAAGAGAAATCGGTTTGTTTCCATATCAAATTTATCTTGAAAGTTTTCCAAACTCCCTGATATTAGGGTATGAAAAGGAGAGATGGGCAGGTAATGACCCCGCATCTATTTCTACGCGTCTACAATATGTTTGGATGATTCTCACGGGTCTAGGTGTAACAGACAGTGCATGTGCCACATCTGTCCATTCACAAGACAAAGGCGCACTGATTTCTGCCTTGCCTTATTAGTCAGCGAAAGTATGTACCGTTTGAATCGATTCCTTATTTCCTGTCACCGAGCGACCTCCAGAGTCGCGGCATGTATTTCATGTTCCATGTAAGATGTACGGGTAACGTCAGGTACCTTTTTTTTCTCTGTGAACGGAGCGGATACATGACGTTCACAAATGGACAGCGATTTTGTCTTTCTATACATTCTCTTTCAACCCATGCCAGCCAAATTGATGTCCTGGGACGTGCACCACATGTGGTGTAAGTGTTCTCCGCCCACACCAGGCAGACATTTCAGCAGAGGACTGTGACCCACTTTCAATGCTCCCGTCCGTGTGTATATATTTCCTGAGATGTATAGGCTAATGGCAGAACTATGACTAAAAATGACTATAAATCTCACAGGAATAAGTTTCCTGTTCTGTATCGAATGGCCAAAAGACCCCACCCTAAGTACACACACAATCCCTGCCGTTTGTAGTGACGGTAACACATATACACACTTGAACTGGCCTTTATCCCATTTTTTTACCAGAAGGAGAATAGAGAAGTACCTTCTGGTAATTTAATGTGCTAGAGGGGGTGTTATCCCATTTTTTTACCAGAGGAAGAATAGAGATGTACCTACTGGTAATTTAATGTGCTAGAGGGGGTGTTATCCCATTTTTTTACCAGAAGGAGAAAAGAGAAGTACCTTCTGGTAATTTAATGTGCTAGAGGGGGTGTTATCCCATTTTTTTACCAGAGGAAGAATAGAGATGTACCTTCTGGTAATTTAATGTGCTAGAGGGGGTGTTATCCCATTTTTTTACCAGAAGGAGAAAAGAGAAGTACCTTCTGGTAATTTAATGTGCTAGAGGGGGTGTTAGCACATTTTTTTACCAGAGGAAGAATAGAGATGTACCTTCTGGTAATTTAATGTGCTAGAGGGGGTGTTATCCCATTTTTTTACCAGAAGGAGAAAAGAGAAGTACCTTCTGGTAATTTAATGTGCTAGAGGGGGTGTTATCCCATTTTTTTACCAGAGGAAGAATAGAGAAGTACCTTCTGGTAATTTAATGTGCTAGAGGGGGTGTTATCCCATTTTTTTACCAGAGGAAGAATAGAGAAGTACCTTCTGGTAATTTAATGTGCTAGAGGGGGTGTTATCCCATTTTTTTACCAGAGGAAGAATAGAGATGTACCTTCTGGTAATTTAATGTGCTAGATGGGGTGTTAGCACATTTTTTTACCAAAATGAGTGTGTCCGAACATAAATGTACTAAAAAAATAAACTAACGGAATAAAATTACATTTAACACCATTTTTTCCTTTAACACGTTTTTTCCACGTAAAAAACTTTCAGAACTAAATAAATGTACCAAATAATCAAGTCTGAGCTGTTCTCGCTACTTAACCACCCCCTACTGCCTACGTCAATTGTGCCAAGGGTAGCTTTGTAGCTGCTATTGATGTGAATTTTATTCAACAAATCTTCATATTGCGCCCTTGTTCTGTCTTCTGCATTACGAGTTTTAGTCAAGTCAAAGTTAATTTTATTTTCCTGCACAAGTTTTTGTTGTTCGTTTCTCATGTGACTAAATATCTTCTCTGACTTGAATGTAGACAAATTATACAAACTTACCTTTCACTTAAATAGAGATGGCGGCGACATAACGTTCGTAAGGATCTGTGAAAATGTAACTGAGAGAGAGACAGTGTTTCACAATATTATGTCGGTACTCTCGTCTGACACATCATCACGTGTATGTTTACAGTACCGTACATGTACATCCGTACATAAATGAAAAGAACCAAGGACGTTTTATTAATAGCACAATAACACGATATAAATAGAAAAAAACAATAGGTATATATGGTGTCATAAGGCCAAGAAGAAGAAACAGAGAAAAACTATATGTTTTCCTTCTGCGAAGGTAAACATTAATAGCGTGGAACGTTACTAATCATCGTGGATTATGTGCAGCATACAATGGTCTGACCATCCATAGAGGGTACTCAGTTAGGCTCCAGGCGTGTCTATCTGTATGTAGAGATCCAGCTTAACACCACCAACAGCAATATCACCTCGCCATGCACAACGTAAGGCCACACCAAGTCATTTTTATGGTTGACATCCTCTGGAGACCCTAAATCTAATGCGAAAGCGCGAAAAAAAAACAAGAAGGCCGAAAAAAACAAGATGCCTAGATTTGAAATACTAAGGGACAACAAATGTTAGGACACAAATTGAATGAGAGAACAAAGTGTAACAACCAACAAGTCTTTTATTCGTCATGAAAACATCAATAAATCAGTGGAACATCAGGATGCACGATCCTATCAATAGTACATTTTTCCACTAAATTTTTTCCACTATTGACAGGATCTTTTCAATGCATTGTTGGCGTTAACCTTACGATTTGCGGCACTGTTGTGACTCTTTGGTCATAGTTACAGGAAGCGGAATTTCTTGTTTTTTATTCTGAGAACAGGCCAAAATCACGGACGTCATCCATAAAAACTACTTGGTGTGGCCTAATAGAAGAGTTCCAGGCACGGCTCTATACTGCACCCTAACTACCACGCTCACGTAGAAAAAAAAGACCTATTGTTAGAGATAAGAGGAAATCACCACATGCACTCTGAAAAAGCGTTTTCTTCCGCCACGATAGCGGGGGAGATAGGCAGTAATCTTAATAGAAAGTAATCAATCCTACTGTGGTAATAGCGGCCCGCTGCACGGAAAAGGCGAAGGTAATTAACAAAGATGAAAGAGCTGGAAGGGCGCGGGGCTAAGTGCCTCACGGCAAACCTGTACTTTGCGCCCCCGACTCGCTGACGTGAACGATGGAAGAGGATTTACGAATGGAATACTGAATAGGGAGGTTTAAAGCCTGTATTCAGGGGAAAGTTTGGTATGGATTAACGTGTCGAGTCTGGAATAAAAGTACTGAACATGACAAACGCACCGGAGGACGGTATTCCGAGAATTCGTTCAGCAGATCAGAGAAGTGGGCGGAAAAATTAGTCATCGCAAACTACGTTATTGACCCCAGATTTCTGTAAAGTTCAACTGCTCACAAAACCACGCTATGGTTTCAGGAAGCAAAAACAAATGAAAATATTTCTTTTTGCTTCTTGAAAAAATAGTTTGGGATATATATACTGGTTTGTTAAACTTAAAGGAGCCATGCCTATGAATACCTATGAATATGTGGACAATATCATAACAGCCTGACGCCCCTCACGGAATACTTGAACATGAGCTCGAGTGTCCTCTCAAAATGTTGCGTGGCATTAGGGATTGTACCGGTTTTGGTAGGTGTCATGATCCATCTAAAATATGCATGCATTTGAACAAGTAGCGTATTTAAGCAGCCCTACGCACCAGCCCTAGATTCAAATCCTTCTAACTTCGCCTTGCTCTTAGACTGCTGTGTGTCATATTTTTGTAAAAATTCAAATCAATGTTGCACTTTTCCCCCAAATGGATCGTACCGCAGTATCTTATCTTTCATCACCTTTCAAACCACTCTTCCTCTGAAGTAGACGTAAGTGGCCTTGGAAGCGCATACGTGAAGTGATGGGCCTGTGAGCTTGATTAGTAGCTATGGCAACCGACATTAGATTGACAGCAATCTTGTTGAAAGCAGAAAATTCACGCTGTCAATTTCCCAGTGCCTTGATTTTATTTCACGTCCAGGAGTCTGCGATGGCATGCTAATGTAAATGTAATTGCTATTTTATCAGAAAAAAGTGCATTTGGGTGCATTTGGTGATTACTCAATTCTATATATATTTAACGCCTATTGAGTTTCCGGTAGATAAGTAACTAAAAGCATGGAGAAATGTACTATTTTCATTATAGACAAGGCATCAGGGTTGTAGCATGCGTTACATTCTGGAACAGGATTTCAGACCACCTGAATGTATTTAGAATTGTTTGGAATGTCTTGTTGTCTTTTTCATTAACGATGTTATCTAAAAATGTATAAACCACGACTTTTAACCAGGTGTGCCGAATCTCTCAATAACGTGATTCACTTCCTCTCAGCCTGCGGGACACCATTTTGACCTCCAATTCGACCTTTCTGTCAGTCTGTGGTTACACCATTCCCCTAGTGTTTCCTGTGGCACTACTGTATTCACAAAATTACGGACACACAAGCAATCAAACAGATAAATATACCGAAACAACTCCCTACACGAAGGTAACAAGGTACGTACGTAATTGCACTAGTAGCATATACTACATTACATGGAATGGCCATGAAATGTTGTAGTTTTCTATGGCAGTTTAACGGCAATCATTTTATTGTTGTAATACATTGTCCCGTTGTTGTTTTTGCCATTGCCGAATTGAATGAGTTCTCGCACTTTCTAACTCTTATGGGGAACTTTTAAAAATTTCGATACCATAATATGTGATTTCATGCTACGGTTTTCTCATTACCGTGCTGCTATTTCTAGTTCGTCTTCCCAAGTTCTTTGATGTATCATGAACGTTCCATAATTTGATGAATTGTCCAATTGCAGTGTTAAAGGTTATCACTCACAGCTAGCAAAAATCACCATTTTGTAAGATATAGCTATCCATTCTTGTTATGTAAGTCGTTTTTTTTTGGTAGTAGATTGTTCTTCCTGTGTCACATTTGTCAATTTTGATGCCAAAGTGGCCTTACTTTCTTCATTTCTCTTAAATAAAGAATATTCTGCTTTTAGTCTCAATTTAGAAATGTAATTTGCACGACTCTCGCTTGCAGTTTCCAAAAACAACACCTTGAAGGGGGAGGGGGGCTATCAACTTTGACAACCTGTTATAATATAGTGACTGTTATTAAAGCATCACTGTACGACCGTACTTATAGATTCTTATACAGACACGTACAAAGCAATAGGCTTAGGAGGCAGACTGTCTGCTGCCTTACCGTTAGACCGAAAGAAACACATAATGTAATCATAAAACCTCGCCATGCGTCTCGGTAGTACGTCTTGTCACATATAACACTGTAATTTGTGGTCGCCACACGGACATATTTCCTCGTTACGGTGCCGTATAGCATGATATAAGCCCCGGAAAATTGTCAGAGGCGTGGGAAGCGCTAATTATCCGATAAATATATCAGTAGCAAGTTATGAGATGTCATGATTGATAATCATGGACAGGAAATATGGATCAGAACAAGGAACATCAAAGGGATATTACTTTTAAAAATGTCATTCATGTTTATGAGTGGCGTGATTTATATAGCCTTGCTTTTTTTCTATTAAACTTAAAAAACTGCAAGACAATAACGTATATTGTATTCTCATCTTTACTCTGTAGAAATTATCTATCAAAGTAAATCTAATAAAAAAAACCTATCTAACGCAACTATTAGTTCCTCCTTAGTATCTTTCCATATGTAGTATATGACCGATAAGCTCTAAGTGTAGCACTGCTATAATTAAATCTCTACAGCTTCTATGCCATGGGCAAGGTACTAGTAGTTTCACCAGCGGACACTTGCACTTAGAATAATGATATATGTGTATTTGAATACAAAAAAAGACAAAAAGACAAAAAATGTGTATTTGAATACAGTTATTTTTCTCAAATTATGATGAACAAGAAGAAATGAAAATCTATTTATTTGCTTGTCATGATTTGGCTTACAAACAGATTGGGAGGGCAACTACCAGATGTGTTTTAGACCAGTTTTGCCATCTTGTTTGATGAACAAACCATAGTAACAAAGAAAATCTTGCAGCTAACAAAGCAACCAATCAGCAAGCTCACACCAGTGGAGGCTAAATTTCATCATTCCGGAGTAGCGAGTTACCTAGCGACAAACTCGTAAAGTGCACCCAAGGGTGGCAGAAATTGACATAGCTGTATGAGACCTTCTGACATGTTCCTGTTGTTATTTGACAGTAACACATCAGCATAAGCCGTGCATTTGCACGGATGCCAACCAAGCATGGGATGTTTACCATGTACACAACATCAACAAACAGCGTACGGTCAACGACCTAGCGGTGACCCGGTATACCTGCACTCTCCAAGCAGAGGTTTAGACTTCTGACAATTTTTGACGTGTTTTAAGACGTTTTATCGAGCTTTGTTTTATTGTACTGGTATCTCTTTTTTACACCGGCCAAACTCGGGTGGCGTATTGGATACTGCCTGGCCAATTTGATACCGTCTTGCCAATCTGATATAACTGTATTGCAGCCACTGAAAGATCTGCTTGGAGATTAATGTACCTGAGATATCTAATTACAGGAACAACATTTGCTGAAGGTGCGTGCGTTATTACATCAAGGAGGTTAAAAATCTTTGGTTACATGTGCTCAGGAGCTGGTTAATATGTTCCCACAGACTTAGCGGTGAAACAAAATGTTTTTCAGATGAGACATTTAGTAATAATTTTACAAGGTATTTTGAATTAACAGGACATTTGAAGTAGAGTTCGGGGGGAGGGGGGTGCTGTACGAAGTGTAGTCATCACACCAAGGTCATTCTTATAGCGCAGTGTGTGTCCCAGTTTTATATTTACATACTATTAGTGCTACAAACAACACCCTCTTTGTTCAAATAGACATTGTGAACTCACCTCGGTAGTATCGACAGGGCAAATTTATATGAGATAGCGTTTTTCCTGCAAGCGTAAACCTATCATTTTATTTTGGGAAGAACAAATTTTTACGTGTCTTTTTTGCCAACATCTACTGAACTAAAGTAAAAGAAGGGGTCACCATTACGTAGTTTTCAGGAGTCGACATTTGAATTCAACCTGTTGATTTTGAATTAAAACACAGAAATTTCTACCTTGTCAGATCACGATATTTACATGACAGCTGAAGTACATTGAAAGATAATATTAATTCATAACCAGTTGAAAAAATATTATGCTTTCCTCTTTCACCAATGAAAACTCAATTAGCTCAATCTCCTAAGAGAGGCAAACTTAGGAAGCCATGCATACGGCAAACCACGATAAGATAGGAAATCAGGAACGGAGGCAGAGATACTTGTGTTTGTTGGGGGGGGGTGCGTGGGACACACGGCAGGTGTAATTATATCTCGTGATGTACTTTGCCACGTACCCTGGGAACTATACGGCTTATTTATCTGACTTGTATTTTAAGACATTTTGCTGAGTTAACGTTAGCATCTGTACAACCATCTACTTGACAACACCTTTGCTACCGGAATAAAACTACACCTTACGACGCAGTCACATTCGTCGTAGAACGTCGTACGATTTACAAACAAGCTGTGACAGAACCAACTGCCAACAAGGACCTAAGACACAATTGTGGGTAACTGAAGGCAGCTGAATTGTGTACGACACATGCGCGACTATCCCAAGAAAGCCATCAGTTTGTGATCGTACGCACGACAATCGTGCGTGGAATGTGACCAGTCCCTGACCCCCCCAGAAAAGGACAACAAAGTTTGCACATACCGACATAGGATATCCATATGAGAAGACATGTAGTCAGAACACCTTCTGTGGCCGGCTTCACTCACGCCAAAATGTCTCTGAAGATCAGAATAGTAGCAGGGATCCCTTCTATGTTATTGTAGTCGAGAACAAAACAAGGAAACCTTTCTTGACGCGTCCAAGACAGCACCTAAGTGTCCTCGCTACAGGTAAGTTTTGTCAACACTCACCCAAACGGTAGGCAAACACTTGGACACGATAAGGTGATGACTTGAGCATGCGCGGTGAGAGAATCTGAAATGTGCTTATGTCAACGATCTCGGCGCACACATGCAAACACACACCATAGCCTGTTCTTACATGTTCTAAATACAATATGTACTCAGTTGACAGTATGACTTGGGAATTTAACAGTTGACAACCCCCCTTACGCCTGAGCAAGGTTGTTTTCTAGCAAACCATGTCAAGGACTCCCTACACTTGGTGTGACTGCCCGGTCACGGTCTACCTGTGAATAGTGTTGAATTACCGCACGGTGTATAGCTACAATAATGCTGCATAAGTTATACAATCCTGTGTTTATTTGGTAACACCAGCTTTTCTTTAGAGGCTGCGACCACTCAGTGACTACGTACCGTGCGACCAAATATTTGACAGATCGCTCAACAAATTTTATAGATCAAGAACGAATTTTATTCACGTTTGTTTTTATGTTTTGTTGTCTTTTAAACCATACTTTTACATCTTGCATCATACTCTGATTACGAAATCAAGGGTCACACGAATGAAATTTTGGTCGTTGTATTGCTGCTCAGTTATCGCTGTCTGGTGAAAAGGAAGTCTAAGACACTAAAGTTTAAATATATTGTTGACGTAAAGACTTCTTATGTTTTTAAATGGGTTCTTCTGACTTATACTGTTCATACAGGCTTTCGAGAACGTTTTGCCCGTGAATAAATGAATGTGTATGTTCGTGGCGACCGTGAACACAAATACGTGTTTCCATACTTGGCACGCATCGTCATTGTTTGATTTAACACACCTTGTAACCCGTCGTTTTTGATTGGTTTGTTCTGGGTCACAGTGTCACAATTTTTATATATTTCACAATACACGAGATCAATGTTACGTGATACAATGTCAATATGTACATGTGTAACGCCAAGTAAAAAGGTAAAGGCAGTCCCATAGCCTTTCTGAGGCCGTAAGGGCAATGGGTTGTTGATTCACTTTGTCTAGGGCACGGTATTAGAAGGCGGAGCCCATCCCTCTCCTTCCATCGCCTTTTGCCTCTCCAACCGAAGTCAGGTACCCATGTATACGTTGGTGGAGTGAAATTAGGTAAACTATAATTTAGAGTCAAGCGTTTTTTCGACTATATCGTGCAAGTGTTTATGGCTTACTTAATGTCGACTGGACTCCAATCACATTCCTTTCCTTAAATTTATTGCATTTGTAAATTTAAAGAAAACTGCGTACATCATACAATACTTTCGTATTATCTTAAACAACTGTGGTGAAACTACAAAATGTTATTTTTGTCATTACAGTCCTTGCTGTGCAAAGGAAAAACACAATATTTTATAAACAACTAAAAATACATATCATTTATTCCATCATTGATTGCTTATTATGTCTTAATAACTATACGCACATTCTGGGTTTCTAACATTATAATTTGTGTTATTTTAATTGCCTTATAAGCGACACCTGATATGATTTCTACATTGCTAGCATCTTGTTCTTTTGTTTGGATCAATAAAACAGAAAAACGTCGAAACATCCTTGAAAAGACTTTTATATTGCAAAGGCTACACAATAATTAAACGAATGAAGAAGAATTATAATACAAATTGTAAGAAATTAAATACAGAGAAAAGAACTGGTGAAAATAAATGTTCTTTGCACCGTGGATAGAAACAGCTCTACTCGACCCTATTAGTTAAACAAATAGTCTTCGACCTAGTCTGTAAGGCAGCGAAGTTTTTGCTCTAAGACCGCGGGTGTCGGCCTGTGGGACGGAATGGCGTTCCAGCACTTCGACATGAGCCTGTACAGTTCCACTGGACACCCGCCCGGCCTCTCCAGTCTACCACCTTCCTTCAGAAGCCACACCAGGTGCCGGCACGACGGCCTCGCCACGTCCGAGTAGTGCGGCTCCTCTCCACGGGTGGCGATCTCCCACAGCAGCACGCCGAACGACCACACGTCACTCCAACAGGTGTACTCACCGTCACGGAGAGACTCCAGGGACATCCACTTCAGCGGTAGCGGCTCGTCTCTTCCTCCTGCTCTCTCATGAACATACGTGGCGTCCGTGTACACGTCACGAGCTAGACCAAAGTCTGCCAGCTTGGCAACGTTGCCCTCGCCGACTAGAACGTTCCGAGCCGCCACGTCGCGATGCACGATCTTCAACAGCTCTAGCTCCTGCAGCGCCTTGGTTACACCGATGGCCAGTTGGAGCAAATCGTTCAGCGTCACGTCGGAGTCAGGACCTCTGCACTGGCGAAGGTATCCTCGGAGATCCCCTCTTGGAACGTACTCCAGAACTATACGCTTCGGCTCCGACATGGTGATGACGCCGTATAGCTGGATGATGTTAGGGTGTACTCGGCGCTCACCGTCGTTGAGAACCTCGGCGTGCTCGTGCAAGGCGATGAGGATATCTGCTTCCCGGTAAAAGTCTCGATTCCACTGGCAGCCTCTTCCCTCCCCCAGTCGATCGACATTCGCGGACTTGGCTACCACCGTGACCAGTCCTCTCCCGCGGACATTCAGTCGACCTAACACCACGTGGCCAAAGCTACCTTGTCCGATCAACTTCTGTATCGTCAGATCTTCGTTCTTCAGTTCCCAACCTGCCAGCTTTGACGCGGTTTTCCTGTCAGGGCATTCTGGATCAGCTACAGCTAACTCTTGGAGTGGAATAATCGCAGCTTCCTCTTCCTGTATTTGTAAGTTGTGAGGACAGTCACAGAATTTGACTACATTTTGAAGCAGTCCCTTTCGTACCAGCACAATACCAAAGATCACGAGTAGCGGAATTAAGCAAAACATGGCATACAAAGACTTAGAATTGTAACTAAGCATTCGCTGGTGACGATTGTGGATAGTTGGACGCTGTGTTACATTCAATACATACTCGTGTGTGTGCATGGACCCATTGTCGGTAAACACGGTACATGAGTAGACTCCACTGCTGTTCGAGTTCACAGAAATGTCGTATTCTGTGACGTTCGTTGTAACGTTTACTAAAGGAATGGTCTGATTGATATGAAACGACCGAAACGTCATGACCATGAACGAGAAGTCGTGTACATGAATGCTTTGGCACACCAGTGTCACGTTCTCTCCCACGTAAATGTTTCGTGAAGGTGTGGCGTGTATGACTACAGCAGGGGTGGGGATGTCACAGGCCACGCCTTTCCAACCAGGGGCACACAGACAGGCTCCGTTAAAACCGTGACATCGAGCTCCGTTTTTACAAACACAATCCTTGTCACATTTACCGCCGTATTTTCCTTCCCCACAGCCTAGTAACTCAAAACTCATGGAAAAATTCAAGTTTCCTCCCTCTTGGGGGAGTAAGGGATAATATACAGGCGTGTGGCAATCAAATGTCATGTCTGTCCCTGTTTTTAACTGGCTAAGGTGTAGATAAACAAGTTTATCATGCAGCTCTTCTTTCACCCAGGTACGAGTCACGGCGTTGTGGGCGAAGTCTTGTTCGGTTAGCAGTCCGGGCTGTTTTGAATCAAAACCAGGTACACGTTGCCCGTTCTTGTATATGAAAACATCAAGATCAGTGGCTCCAGTTTCTTTGTTTGGACACGTGATTGTCCTGACGCCGTTATGATACAGAATGTCCACCAATGCTTTGTCCGATGTACTGATGATCGCTAACGTTAACCACATTCCACACATGTCATTGTCGGTGTCAAAAAGGTACCTATCTGTGTAATACATGTATTGATTATAAAAGTTTCTGTCAATCGGATTTGTTTGGAAAATATTGAATTTCTCTCTGCCTTGAGAAAAAACAGTCACGTTTACAAGTCTAGTAACATTTCCCAGGCGAGTGGCTGTTTCACAAGTGCTGTTGTACAAAGGCGGGTAACCAGATACATCCCGTATTATAATTGTCACGCTAAACACGAAGAAAACCTTGCCTTGGGCTCCAAATGCAAAGACCAACAGTTGGTACACTGACTGGATTTCATAGTCCAGTGGATTTGCCACTCGAATGACGCCATTTGTTATTTCAAATCTGTTGTATTCATCCCCAGTTATTTCATATGCACGTCCGGTTGTGGTGTTTACAACGCATGATCCTACAGGAAGAGTTTCGTCAATAGCGACTGTTAAGTTTGTCGTCTGATTCGGTGATGCTCCAACGAGCAACATACAGGTCGAAGAATAAAAGAGAAAACATACTTGAAACCGCCGACTTTTCTCCATGTCACTGTCTGTTTTGGTAGTAGCGTTTAAGTCAATCTAAAAGGTTATGAGTTCGAATCCCTTGCAGGCCACAGTGTTGTGCCCTTGGGGAAGGAACTGGCGGTACACCAATTTCCTCACTCCACCAGGTGAAAATAAGTACTGTAGCTTTGGTTAGGGAAGTCCTCTCGGATGGGACGCAAAGCTGAGCTTGAGGAGAGCCACACCTCGAGTTCGTGTTCAAGATCCCACCGTACTAATCAACACAGTACACCCTTGCGTGAGTGAGTGGATCAACTCTTACATGTCTGGTCTTACCAGTTTGTACAAAATCAGTGCGTTACGCCCTAAGTTCGTTCACCCGTTTTGCGAAACAAACAAAAATTTGTCGCGAAATCTCAATACATACTTCCCTTGGTCTTGATATAATACTTGAAGTTTCTTCAGATCCACCGTAGAAATAGAGACGAACCAGACGCCCAGTTTACTGGTGTTTGAAGGTGATTGCGACGACTAGTAGTAGTTTGTATAGGCTTACCCTCTTAAACTTTGAGGAACATGGCGCTCTTATGTAACGAAGACTTCGCGATGAACCGAGTTCCTGCAGTAACAGGTGTTTACGTCCAGACAGGCGAAGGGTCGCGATCCAGGATGAATGTTCATGGACAAATAGGTAGATGGAGAAACGGAGAAGCAGTATAAACCGAGTTTTTTCCAGAAGGAACAGCCCTGGAATAGACAGCTGGTGGGTGGAGTCGCGTCCGACCTGTTTATCTGACAGTGTACTTCCGCCAACCAAGGTCAAGACGAGAGTCACGTGGGCCTTTTCAAGCGAAAATTCTCAAAACTTTGCTCCCGTTTAGATATGATTGTTTATTTACAGTGCATGTATAATTTAGGAGGCAATAATTGGATATTCGTAATATCTTCATACGGCTTAAAGTAAGGCATTGATGCCAGGAAATTTTGATTTTAGGGAAGATGGCACTCCCCTTTCTGGCCCCTCAACTTTTCTGTATGCGTGCAGCTGCGGCCCCTAGCGGAACATCAACAAACTGTCGATGAAAAGGCTGCTGTGCGTACGAGCTAAGCTAGTACAATACAAAAATCTTTTGACCACTGCAAAATGTATTTTGTATTTGAATTTCATTTGTAAAGGAATTGTGCCATCCTGTTTTGTGCAGTTATGTCATAGTCTTCCGAGACCGACACAGAGAGAGAGAGAGAGAGAGAGAGGGAGAGAGAAAGAGACACTGCAAAAATCCACAAAAGTGTTGTCCAAAGGTATGCACATCTTTTTAATGTAATGTATCTAAATATTCAGGGTGTTATTTGTTTTTGGCAGTTACTGGTAGCTCTTACACTGCAAATATGTACTCCATAGTCTTCTGCAAAGAAAATCCAATGTACTCAGACTAGACATGATGGTGAGGTACAAATTATAAAGTTAGGGTTCATGTATAAACCATGGCAAAAGTACAAATATGATAATGCTACATTTTAACATTTCAGCTGGCATTTTTCCTGAAATACGAGAGGGCGCTGTCCAATGTATCGTGTTGAGAAGCGGAACTAGCGGAAGTCCGAGGTGTTGTTTCAGCCATAGGTTGACTCCTCATGTTTGTTGCGAAACTCGAATCAGCGACATATGGAGACGGGTTTGGGTTACCAGGTAAAGTTGAAGGGTCAAAGGGCATAGGTGGTGGAGGTGGGGGGTAAGGAGGCCAACCTTGCATAAATGGAGGGGGAAATACACTTTGCATTGTGGGGGGAGGAGGAGGAGGAAAAGGGGGATATTGCATTGTTGGTTGTGGGGGAAGGGATGGTGGTGTTGGCTGGGTGGTAGCTGTTTCTTGTGAAGATGTTTTATCTGTTGTAACATCAGTTGGAATACTTGAATGTTCTGGTCTCTTTTTCCAGGGAACCTTCCTCTTTTGAGTTTGTTGTTGGGATGGAGCTGACTGGTAATACTCCTTCGGTGGTGCGAACTCTGGTGGCCTCTCATCTTCAAGTTCTTCTTTTGTTTTAATCCATGGAAAATGTTTTTCTGGAAAGAAAGAAGAAAAATGTCACTTTTCAATTGGCTTCTTCAATTTACATTGAAATACGCTTTATATCAGTAGAAAAATGTGTGGAGTGGTGAGTTTAGTATTTTTGTAGTATTTGCCATACTGACATTGCAGCTGCATTTTTGACAATACAGTCAAACCTGCCCGAGAGGACACCTGTCTAAAAAGGACACCTGCAGTCAATGGACACATTAGAACAGTCCCGTCCATTTTTACATAGTTAAGACCCTGTCCCAGGAAATAGCAAACCGGCTAACTGCCGCCTGGGTCACATGACAAAACGTCATGCAACGCCATCCAAGGTGGCATTGTCAAGAGGTGAAGGTGTGACGTGCCGAAATGAAGCAAAAGAGTACATGTAGCTCACAGGCTATTAAATGTCTCTTCAGAATGGTCTTAGCCATTCCGATGCTTTAAGTTAAAATATCCTGGGCAGAATCATACCTTCTCACATTGGTGTCACCTTGAATATCACGCTTTGTGACGTTTTGTTATGTGACCAAGGCGGTAGTTGGCCGGTTTGGATAAAACACGTCTGCTCTTCATAAGATTTTTGTGCATTTTTACATGGTGCTTCGTGTGTTTTTAAAAAAATTTGTATGTTTTCACAAAGTGCTTTGAGTGCTTTCAATAAAATGCTTCAGTTAGATACCCCTGAGTACGTACCTTTTCCCTTGTCCCACTCTCTGAGCGGTGCAGACTGTCTCCAGGTCTCGTCCCTCTGCAGAAGTTCAGGTTCCTTCTGAACCTCCTGGTCCTGTGGCTCAGCACCAAGGTCAGAGCTGCCTTCTTCAACTGTTACAGCACCACAACAAAAACAGTTTATTAAGAAACAGAAGAAAATCAATTTTAGAAAGGAAAAAAATGAAAAATCAGTGAAAATATTGTTTCACATGACAACAGTTTTTAAAGTAGTGAAACAAAAATGTATTATATATTGTAGGAGTATACAACATTTGATTCATGATGATCACATTTTGTACTTGATCATGATAGTACATGCTAGGAAGAACTATCAAAATAAAAGTAGCAGTAATTAATAAAACATTTGAAGTTTATGTCAGGAAAATTTCAAATTTCCAGTAAGTTGAGTACATTTTGTGGTTTATGCTAGAAAGAACTAGTACAAAATAAGGGATTTATATGGACTATGGTATATGTCTATTCCTATGAGAATAACTGTTACATAATTATACATTGTTCTAACAGTTCACAAACTGTAAAAAGAAATCCAAAAGTTTGACCTACCTTGACCTTCATCCTCCACGTCGCCCCCCTCCCCCTTCAGTCTCTTTGCCTTCCTCTGTTTCACCTTAGCCAGTCTGGCCTGTAGAGCTGCTTTTCTCTTCTCTTTTAACTTTTCCCTCTTCAACCTCTGGTCCTGGGTCTGGTTTTGATAAAAGAACAGTAAGATAAGTGTAAGTTGATCTACTTGCCAACTAGGTTGAGAGAAAGAACAGAGATATTCCCATAATAATCCACATGCGCCAACTCTCATAATCCCCCAGGTACCATAAGACTATTACAACAAAAAACGTCTCAAAAACAGAAGCTTAAAGTGATCTTAAAGTGTACCTAAATAATTTTACAGGTACAGATACAGGTACATGTGTATTAGGTACCCAGCCTTCCTATTGACTAGCCTGGGTGTCATCCGATTTGTAACAGCTATTTTTTGGGGGTAGCCGTTACAAATTGGATGGCACCCAGGCTAACTATTGACTGACACACACCTCCTCACGGAGCATGCTGAGGGTTTCCATCTGTTTCTGTCTCTCTGCCTCTTCCTTGGAGAACGCGTAGTAGCCGACACCCAAATCTCGCACCTCTGTTCAAATGGATTGAAAAATACAACATGTTGAGTAAAAAAATGTGACTTTTCAAGTTTTGATTTAACAGTAACTGTCTTTTTAAAATGATTTCCATTCATTGCTTTCATTTGTAAAGAAAAATAATGTATATTACTACTAAACAAAAACAAGGCTTCAGACTATCGCAGCTTTCTATTGTTATGTCGGACCTGTTGGTAGTGTACAGGCCCTACAGGCTCAGGGCCTTACTACTGTAACAACAGGCCTGTAGAATGGTTCCCTACCGTTATGTCGGACCTGTTGGTAGTGTACAGGCCCTACAGGCTCAGGGCCTTACTACTGTAACAACAGGCCTGTAGAATGGTTCCCTACCGTTATGTCGGACCTGTTGGTAGTGTACAGGCCCTACAGGCTCAGGGCCTTACTACTGTAACAACAGGCCTGTAGAATGGTTCCCTACCGTTATGTCAGACCTGTTGGTAGTGTACAGGTCCTACAGGCTCAGGGCCTTACTACTGTAACAACAGTCCTGTAGAATGGTTCCCTACCGTTATGTCGGACCTGTTGGTAGTGTACAGGCCCTACAGGCTCAGGGCCTTACTACTGTAACAACAGGCCTGTAGAATGGTTCCCTACCGTTATGTCGGACCTGTTGGTAGTGTACAGGCCCTACAGGCTCAGGGCCTTACTACTGTAACAACAGGCCTGTAGAATGGTTCCCTACCGTTATGTCAGACCTGTTGGTAGTGTACAGGTCCTACAGGCTCAGGGCCTTACTACTGTAACAACAGTCCTGTAGAATGGTTCCCTACCGTTATGTCGGACCTGTTGGTAGTGTACAGGCCCTACAGGCTGACTCAGAGCCTTACTACTGTAACAACAGGCCTGTAGAATGGTTCCCTACCGTTATGTCAGACCTGTTGGTAGTGTACAGGCCCTATAGGCTCAGGGCCTTACTACTGTAACAACAGTCCTGTAGAATGGTTCCCTACCGTTATGTCGGACCTGCTGGTAGTGTACAGGCCCTACAGGCTCAGGGCCTTACTTCTGTAACAACAGTCCTGTAGAATGGTTCCCTACCGTTATGTCGGACCTGTTGGTAGTGTACAGGCCCTACAGGCTCAGGGCCTTATTACTGTAACAACAGGCCTGTAGAATGGTTCCCTACCGTTATGTCGGACCTGTTGGTAGTGTACAGGCCCTACAGGCTCAGGGCCTTACTTCTGTAACAACAGGCCTGTAGAATGGTTCCCTACCGTTATGTAGGACCAGTTGGTGGTGTACAGGCCCTACAGGCTCAGGGCCTTACTACTGTAACAACAGGCCTGTAGAATGGTTCCCTACCGTTATGTCGAACCTGTTGGTAGTGTACAGGCCCTACAGGCTGATCCAGGGCGGCCTGTTCTTCCTGCTCCCACTTTTGTCTCTGTTCTTCCCTGATCATGTCAGCTGACATCAAGTCCTTACTCCCCTGGCTGGAGTAGACAAAAATAATGAGCAAACAAAAAACAAAAAGAAACAAAACACTCTTTTTGTCATTTTGGCCTCTAATATGACCTTCCTGTCAGTCTGTGGTTACACGGCTTCCCACTTTACTTCCTGTGAGCCTACTGTATTCAAATAACTACAGACACACCAAAAACAAAACATTTGTACACAAAGGTAATAATGGTCAGAAATTGCTCATAACATTAGCAGTCTTGAAATACATCTAGGGTCTTTGCTGAGTTATGGAACACAAGCTTGACTCAAAACCATACCTGTGTTTTGGTCCCAGTTTCCTGTCCATATCTTGTAAAGCAGCCAAGTCTTTCTTCATACAGCGGCGAGACCGTCCCAGGGAGTCCACATAGTCTACCCTGTTCCAATTACAAATGGAGATATGATATAAAATACTTTTATTGCTAAAGGAACAGTCTGGGGAATAATTCTATCCTATCATGCCATTGTGAATTGGAAAGCTTTTCAACATACCCCTAGGTTCTCTACTAGCTGAAAATCATTACACTATCCAAATACAAGTCTGTAAGTTCTTCTACAGCAACAGCTTCTTTCAACGGACAGCAAAAGTAAGAAACTCTCTCCCTGACAAGTGTTTCCCTCCCAAATACAACCTACAAGCCTTCAAAACCAACAATCACCGCCATCTCCTAGCATAGTCACCTACACCGCCCACCAACTTAGTTCAGTGCCCAGTAGTTGTCTTATGGCCTTGCATTGAGCCAACTCGTTAAAAAAAACAACTCTAAACAACAAAAAATCAGTTTCATTCTGATTACATGAACTAAAAAGTTGGCAAAAAACTTTTTGTTTGATCTGTTCACCAGGAATATCAAGGAGTAAAAGTGCAGCTAGTCTAATGAGCAAACAGCACCAAATCAAACCTGACCATTCTTCCTCTGGGTCAGACGGTTCAGGGATATCATCACTCCCAGCATCCTCTTCTGCTGACCTTTCACCTTCCACAGCCTGAGCTTTCCCAGCATCCTCTCTGGCCTGTGCCTTGACCTTGTCTAGAACTTTCTTCTGAAAGTCGACCAGGAAGACTCCACTGCCATCTTCATCTAACACCGGAAAGAAACAATATAATGTACACTGAGTTTTTAATTGAATCCAGGAAGAACAGATTGGATTCTTGTGTCTAATCTAATGGATTTCAAATAAAACATCAAACACATCAAACATCAAAATGGTTTTAACTCTTATCCATGGTCACATATTGAGAAACCAGGGTAGAAACAGTCATGGACAATATCTTACAGATAATGTTCTATTTACTCAACTGGCCATATTCCAGAACTGTGGGTGCTGCAGGAAACAAGCGAACAATTACCATGACAACACATGTGCAGCACATGCTATGGCAATGATTTGGTTTGTCCATTGCATTACCCAGAGTTCTCTATTTTTCCCAGCATGCAAAGGACCCATAAAATTGTTGTATATTTCTGATGTCTACCTGCACCTAACCTACACCAGTGTGGATATTTAACTTTTTTTGTGCTCCACTGTAATTGTGTCTGTAAACGATAAACACATTTGTGAGAGCCATTCCTACCTGGTATTGTGCTGCTCTTCATCATCTGGTCATACAGTTTGGCCTTTTCTTCTAATGCAGCTCTGAAATGGATAATCTTTCATAAGGCCACAGCAAGGAAAATACGTGGGGTCGTGTGGCGCAACGACAGAGTACTCGACTCGGAACCAAGAGGTCCCGGGTTCGAGTCCTGACATGCCACCGACCTTGTGCCCTTGGGAAAGGCACTTTACACGACTTTCCTCACTTGACTCAGGTGTAAATGAGTATTATGTGTTAGGTGTGCACGCTATCAGCATACATGCTGCCTAGTGCACACTTTGTATTGTCATGTTACAATTTCTGAACAAAACAAAACAAAAACAAAACAAAGCAAGGAAATTTTCTGGATGACATGCAGACCCCAAATGTAATGCAAGAGTGTGAAACAAAACAAGACGGAAAAAAAGCTGTGATGCCTGATTTTCCAAATAGATATCATAACTTGGTAGCCCTTCGTGTGCTACACACACACAAAACATGGAATCATAAGCCAACAAGTCATGTGTGCTACAGTGTAGATTGAATAAATCTTACAGACTATAATTTTAAACTACTAGTACATTTGTAACAATCAGACAACTGTAAAAAATTAGATTAGATTGTGACAAAAAACAATGTTCACTAAAGGTTAACTAAAATAAACGACATCAAAAAGGTCAAATCAAACAAAAGGGAGAAACCAAGATGTGAGTAAATTAAATATGTGAGCTGTGCCCATGTCCAGTACCTGGCCTTATCATAGTTTTTCTTCTCCTCAGCCTGTTGTTCCACGTCTCTCTGGGACCTCTCGCTCACCCCTGCGTTAGACTTACTGAAGATGCCACTTTTCTGCAGAGTCAATGAAAGAAAGCATAATAACAATAATCCGTCTCACAGTTCGACATGCAGTTGTGATGCACTGTGGTCTAAGGTCATTATGATCCAAGGTCATTGTGGTACAAGGTCACTGTGGTCTAAGGACCAGCACTACCCAGCTGTAACACTACTAACAGTTCAGGCTCTAGCGTGACAACTAAAATGTAAATAAAATAATCACTTCACTGGTCTTATTTTCACTTCACTGTACTTGTTTTTTCTCAAGCATCATTTTGTTCAGGTTTAGTTTTCACTAGGTCGCACTAGAATAAATGACATACTCCCCTGAATATCATGGTCCATGAGAGGCTTTGTCTAGAAGCACAAATAGAAAATCACAGATTGTCCTCTCCTTCATATGTTCATCCCTTCATACCTTTGTTCCTTGATACGTGCCTTCATACATGTGTGTGATGTTACTTACTTTGGAGGACACTTTAGGTTTTGCTGTTGTTGAAGGCTGCAGCTTCTCCTTCTTGAACTCCCCCTGCTTTCTTATCAGCTCTGCTTTCAAGTCAACGATCTACAATAAAAGTAATGATAACACAGATTGGAATGTATGAAAACCTTTAACTTCAAAACGTACCATAACAAATTGAAGCTGGTATATATGTTACGCCGAAGGGCGGTTATAGTAACTTATACCGGCTACAAAGAATCAAATTTTATTTCTGTAAAATTACAAAATTTGTAATGTTGTCCTTGTGCAGAGCAAAGCCATCGAGCAGGAAGTATACGATTCTACAATATCTGCGGGCATAAATTTGTAAATCACTAGTATATGACGTTTGAGTGGGCACTTTATTTGCCTGTTAGTATTCTATCTATTTTGTATATAAATAATATATATCCATCTTAAATATTATGTATGTATGTATCAACAGTATGTAATATTTAGTAGGGTCTGAGTTGTGTCTTTTATTTGTACACTGTTGTCATACCTTTTACTATGGGCCTTGTGCCTGAAGTAAACAAATTACTTGTATACATAATCAGGGCTCGAAATACCCATGTGCAATGTGCAAAATGCACGTGATTTTCAAGATTTGCACTTTAAAATATTTTGAATGTGCAACTTTGCACCTAGAAAATACAGATATATCATGTTTGCACTGCGTATCTCCGAAGTTTCATGATGTACTTGCATTGTTCATGTTTGGTCTGTTAATAGTCTTATTCTTAATATATAAACTCAGGATATGCTGACTGGCAGGCTAAGAAGGTTAACACACAGTAAAACAGTTGCAAACCGACTAAATATAATTTTGCACGTAAATTTTTCAAATTGCACCTAAAATTTTTACCAACGTGCAATTTTGCACGAACCTGAAAAAAAGGATTTCGAGCCCTGATAATATACTATGCATGCTATGTATGCTAAATTATGTTTTCTAACAAGACCGCCCTCCCACCCTTCATTTCCAACACTTACCGACGCTGCATTTACGCGAATGGCCTTTCCCCTGGCGTCCATGGTGTCTCCTCTTCAGGTCGTTTAAAGATACCTCAAACTAAGAAGGACCTTACGACGTCCAACGAGGCAGAAAATCAAGAAAAATATCAGAGCAACGAATTTTTCACCTGGGCAGCGCCATCTTGTTTTTTTTTATGTTTCCCGATAAGGATGATGGGAAATAATTGTGAATTTTACGAAGGAATTCATTTAAAAAACGAATTAAGAAGATATAAGTAATAACTTATATATGGATTTTTAACAATAAAGAGGTATTTATGACAAGAAAATCAAGTCTATCTCCTCGATTTTGATCTTTGGGTGAGTTGTTTACGAAAAGTTTTGTGGAAAGTGAATTGTGGGTGATGCATGACGTCATGACAAGTTATCCAAAAGGGCATCCCCCATTTTTAGCAACCGCTCGTCACGTCCCTGTCATGTCTTTTGTCGCCGCAACTTTAGCCTCAAACTGCAAGAAAAACAGCCTGGATCCTCGCCACGAGTCGTAGCCGCTACCAAACCATGATTTTAGCTCACAGCCACTAAAACTGCTGACTCCAATTCGGTGTTTTTTGAAAGTTTGGAACCAAATATTCGGAACACACCCCCGCCTTGGTGTTGCATGTTGATACCATTTTTGGAAGTCCCCCCAACCGGCGTGCCATCTTCTTTTGCCGACTCTACGTCGTCTCTTATCGCGTTTTACATTCTACCAAGCCCATTTTTCAGCGTAAGTATTGTATTAGCTCTATACTTTCGTTATATGTTTGCCTGTGTTATTAGAATAGGTGTTTGGGAAAGTTGTCAAGTTTGGGGGTTCTGTTATATGAGTTGGGTGGGAACGAGTAGGTATTTGAAACATGTCAGTATGGGTCGGGGGCCCAGGAATAGCAACAGTGGCAATGATTTTGGCCGGGGTTTGTTCTCTGCAGAAAATGGCAGGGGAAAATGTTAAGAGGGAAATTGCAACGGGCACGTAGGGTTGCAATGTTTGTGACAAAAATTCTAATGATTTGTTTTTTGTTGTTTTATATTTGTTGACATCCACCCACAACACAAATCTGCAGAATTGTGTTTATAAACTCAAGTGTATGAGTATGTAAGGTCACAATTTAGATTTATTACACAATTGATTATGAGTTGTACTAGGTATTGATGTATGGCATTAAAGTAATTAGAGAAACTAATATAATTTGCTAAGAATAATGAAGCTACAAATGTATACTGTACTTTTCTTCCAACAAACTAACTTCTGATAATAAAGAAATAAATCTCTGTATTTCTGCTAATGCACATTCTATCAGCATTTATCAAAATTGCTATTTGTATTTCCATGTTTCTGTTTATCATTTCTACATTTGGATTTGGAAGGGCGGGGCCAAGGGATCTTATCTTATCTTAAGATGGTCTACTAATATATGTAAATGTCAATCTGATGATATGTACACTGATGATATAAAGATCAGAGATGATTCATAAATAAATTGTAGTCACATTTATGATTTACGTGGGTCATTAGGGACCAGACAGTACATTGTGTTCAAGTGGATATGCACACTTAGCACGGTATTCATCCTATTCTTCTTAACACAAGTTCACTCCTCTGATCATTTTCTTTCAGAATAGTCTCCAGGCACCCATGGCCCTTATCTCCAGCATTATTTCTGTTATTGAACATTGAAGCAGTGTTATTTAAACGGGGTTCGAACTTCAGAATGCCTCACAGTAGATCTTAGTTACTGATACAAGAGAACTATGCAACTCGGAGCTAGTCCGAGCTTTTGCCAATATTTTAGGCAGATCTTCAAATGCCATTCGTTTCTGTGTGGCATGACTTAACTTTCCATTCATTCATTCATTCAGAAATGGTTTCCATACAGTAATTTTTAAAGATACTGTAGTGTAAGTACAGTTGCAAACTAACAAAACATTGACCTAAAGACCTTTTGAACTTTGGTCCTTGTGGAGAAAAATAAAATGGCTGATAGAAAATAACAGCCTAATGCCAGGGCAGTATGTAAATACATGAATGATATTCTTTCCTAGCAATTATGTTGTCTAGTTATATTGTTTTATGAATTGAGAATATACTTTCTCTGAGAAAAAGTCTGGAAAATTTATTGAGAATGCGAATTATAAAAAAAAAAGATATTTTAAAGATATATAGTCCAACCAATATTCAGATAAACAACAGAGAGAGTGACACAGTATCAGTTTCACTGGAACAGGTGCAACTGTGCAAGTTACATATCCCTGCATAGTTCTATCATAACATGTAGTAGTAGTAGGTCCCATAGCCGTGACGGCCGTCGGGGCATCATGGCAGCCAGCAGCATGTCTGGACTTGCCACGATGACTCATCAGGCTTATAATCTTGGCGGCGCCTATCTCCTCTCCAAGATTTTTTGGCTGATACAGACGGGGTTCGCCAGGCCTCCGTCCGGGTGATTTGTAGTGAATCACCAACTCCCAGACAGTAGAATTTGTACCGTCGCACACCGGGGCATGCCCCTACTCTTTTTCGAAAGGTGTGGTGGGATCTTTTACGTGCTCGAGGTGTGGCTCTCCCCAAACACGGGACCTCCATTTTACGTCCTATCCGAGGGACGTCCCTAACCGAAGCTAGGTACTCATTTACACCTGAGTGAAGTGAGGAAAGTCGTGTAAAGTGCCTTTCCCAAGGGCACAAGATCGGTGACATGGGTGGGGATCGAACCCGGGACCTCTTGGCCCCGAGCCGAACGTGCTACCGCTGCGCCAACCGACCCCACATAACATGTACACCAAAATAAAATTGGTCCCTTTTGGTGATCTTTTAAGCAGATGTAAGGAACCGTTACTACTTCAAGCAGAATATTCAACTCATGTTGTTGTGTTCTTGTTACAGAAATTCTAATTTTCAATGTCTAAGAAGATGGCTAAGGGTGAAGAAAGCCAATCTCCCCCCAAGAAGATCTCACCAGATGCTTCCAAGCGCCCTGAAGTGCCTAAACGTCCAAAGTGGCTGAGCAATCTCAGCAGAGAGCGGAAAAAACCTACTAAAGATTCTGAACCGCTGTCTTCAAGTTCAAAATCATCAGTCAATAGCAGTGATACCAAAGATACTTATGTCAGTTACAATAGAATCGAACTTGCCAAAGTAGATAAGAAACCAGGAAAATTTCGAGATAAGACCCAAAAAGGATCAAAAGGCGGAAATCAAAGTGCTGGGAAAGACAAAAAGGCTGAATTTGAAAAGAGGGATCTTTCCTCAGCGAAAGGTCAGGGTCACAATACACATAAGCCATGGAATAGCTCCACTAAACTTGACAAGCTGACTGCAAGGCGTCGATCAGACAGTCACACGTCTACGGACAGCTCTAGGTCTGGGGACAAGAGTAGAGTCAACAGATTTAGGTCTGATTCGGACTTTAGGTTAGAAAAGACGCCTCGGAGCCAACCCAAAAAATCTACCAGCAAGGAAAGCCTCACTGGCTCCCGAAAAAGTAGCAAACAAAGGCGAGAAACAGACAGTCCATCTCGAAGGGAGACGCAAAAGTTTTACACAGCGAAGAAAAAAGACGATCCTAATAACAGAGAAGAGAATAAAAACAAGGAGGTGCCCCCCAAGGCACCAAACAAGTGTGAACAAGAAGAAGAGATAGATTTTAATGAGAAGGAGAACACTCCAGATCAACCTAGTAAGTCATGGTATGAAGAGGAACCCCAAGGACTGGAAGAGCTGCAGTACCCCATGGGAGATGATAGGGGGACTCAGAAAGGAAAGGCTCACCACTGGGGAGACATGCCTACAGACAAACACAGGGACAACTACCGGAAACCAAGGAAGTACATTCAAGAAGACTCTGTCGAAGTACGGAAGAACATCAGGCCAGGCAGAGGCGGTCGTGGCCGCGGCGGCATGGTAAGCAGCGAGAGCCAAGAGAGCATCTCGTCTCGCAGCTCGTTGCATTCGCAATCACAGCGGTCACAACGAGACCACAAGAAAGGACATTATGACAACAGACAGAGGGACAACAGGCATACATCACGCCAGAGTTCTGTAGAGTCGTTAGATAGATACGCACGGGCTCCAGGTTCCAAGCCAAATTCTCGACCCCCCTCCCGACCGCAGTCTCGGAACGGGCCTCCACAAGACTACTACTACGATGACAATCACAGCTCCTGGGGTTCCCCATCTCGACCACTCTCGCGAAATGGCCCTCTCCAACATTACAACACGGATAATAAGAAATCTCGTTATCGAGGCCCGCCCGGTCGACCAATCTCTCGCCAAGGCTCCATCGAGTCGGTAGACAGCTACAGTCAGCCGTCATCTCGGCCAAACTCCAGACCACCGTCGCGAAATGGGCCACCTCAGTTTTGGGAGAACAACCGGAAAAAGGGTCCGCCGAGTAGGCCGTTGTCACGACAAGGTTCTATCGAGTCTCTCGATAGCTTCGGCCCATCTTCACGCCCATCATCGCGCCCGTCCTCACGCCCCCCTTCTCGTCCTCCATCTCGAAACGGCCCGCCCCTCCCCTGTGCTGCCGACCTCAACTGGCCCAGGTTTAATTACCCAGAATCCGTGGGAAGCTCGTCTCGACGCTCGTCTGAAGTCGACTCCGACGATGACTTCACCTTCCCGTCCGGCGAGTTCTGGAGCACGTTTCCTCAGCGTGCCTCCGTGGAGAACTGGAGCACGTGGGACACCGTCGCCGACCAACTCCCCACCGACCCCAGGAGCTCCAACAGCCTGCCCAGGAAGCTGTCGTCAGACCTGCAACGGGAACTGGCACGGCAAACGGCCAAGGAACACAGGCCGAAGATTGGGAGGAGAGACTCCATCGAGTCGTGGGATGGGTTTCCACGGAGGACGTCCTTCCAGGACGACAGGATGTACCTGTCTCAGCCGGAGGACTCTGGGTCGGCAAGGTACAAGTTGCAAAAATCTTCATTTTTATGGTGAAGCATTTTAGCTTCAGTTTTACGTAGTTTTTTTTTGCTTTTTTCCATTTCTGTTTAATTTTTTTGTCTCCCTTTCCTTTTTTTTTTTTTTGAAGTTCATTTTAAAAACAGCTTTATACCTAGATCAGTTTACTAAAAATATTATTTCTATTTCAGTCTGTGTGTTTGAATCACAACTGCTTAACTGTCTCTGTGCCTATACTTTTTTTTTAAATTCTCATTGCTTTCCTTCTTTTTTAATTACACACAAATGTATAATTGATAACCAGATTTTTGTTGTCTTACTTTTCCTGCTACATGTACTTCTTTCCTCATTGGTGTTTCTTCCCTCCTATTGTTCCCTCACTGGTACCTCTCTGTTCTGTGTAAGTCTGTGGGTGTTTAAGCGTCCTGGGTTGGTGCGGAGTCCTAGTCGTGACAGTGTTTCGTCCGTGGGTTCCACCCAGTCGTCTCGGTCCTACTGCACCAATCGGCCGCCTCGATGGCACAGGACCGACAGTAATGGGAGTCTGTATGACGACAGGTTTGGGCACCCCACATATAGACTCACCCAAACAGAAACAAGAGATCAAAGATTTCAAACCTTGTGAAGTTTACAGTTGTGGATTATTTTGTTTTATTCATTATTCAGAATTTCTTGCTGATTCTGTGCATTTTCCACTGTCCCTTCCTGCCCACCTGTGGGGAGACCATTTTGACCTCCAACCTTCTTGTCAGTCTGCGGTTACACCATTTTCCTCCCTTACATCTGTTAATGATGACAATGACTTTGTAGTTAAATGAGATATGTGATGTAATGAGAATCTGTTTCTACTCGACAGGACACACACTGGTCCTCGCAGCCGCAGCCGTAACAGGAAAAGGAACAGACGCAACCGAAGACGGTAATGAACTTTCCCTTTGCTGTCCTTAGTCCTTAGTCCAATCATTATTGATTATTGGTAAGGCATTATGTATGATAGGATACAAATGTCTCAGTAAATGATTGATATATCAACCATTTTTTATCTGTTTTTTCAGAAGTCATAGTGGCCAACAAGGACAGGGTCCATTTGGACATCAGAACCCAAACATTGGCTACTCGAGTGCCTCGGAACTGTCACAAGATGTAGGTTTTTTTTTCATATATTAAGTCTTGTTATTTCATAGTTGATATAAGGCCACACCAATTTAATTTGTTGGTTCTCGGATTTTTTCTGAAAAAATATGAAGTGACAGGGCGAAAAAAAATAAAAATAAAAACAGGCCTGGGCATCCTATTATAGCCCCAAATGCTACTGGTTTAAAATTTGAATAATGAATTTTGAACTTTTAATCAAACCAGTGCATTGGTAGATGTAATAACTGTAACAACTAGGAGTAACAGGTCTTTCTTGAACTGTTGGAGGCAAAATATGAGCATTTTTGAGTTGATACAGAACCAGAATATTTTTTTTTTTTTTTGCAAATCAGAAAAAAATGAAGAGGCGAATCCGAGAACCAACAAATTAAATTGGTGTGGCCTAATGAGTTTTTTTCTGATTGGAGCAATGCTTAAGATATGTATATTGTATACACTCTCAGATACAAAATTAATGTCCACCTGGTACACAGATACCATAAAAAGAAGAAATCAAACATTTCACACCCCACTATTATCGCTCACCCGAAATGCACACTACTGGAAATTAGGGTCACAGTCCTATAATACGATTGGTCCACTGTTCATTGTCGAAAAGAGCCAGGGGAATTTCCCCAGTACAATGAACCTGTAAATACTGTTCATACTCATAGCATTCATAGCATCTGTCTTCTCTGTCATGGCTTATTGTGGAAGATTGGCTCAATTTTTCATTGAGTTCATTCAAACTAAACTGGTTCGAGGTCACTCTTTACTTTTTCATCACGTACATGTACATGTCGTACCTCAGTCTACTAATCTGATGTCTACTGGCTGTATTTCTATCAGCTTCCATACCAGGTTTTACCTCCATATATTTAAAAAGCAAATTCCAATACATATTGACATGCGACAATCCATACATGGTATACATTAGGGATATATAAGAGACTCAGTTTAAACATCAGAAATTCATTGTAGAAGTTCACTCCTATACTAGCCACCCACTCATGTATTAGATAGGTTAGCATTATGAAATACATAGTTATGTAGTAGGTGCCATACTTTGTACACTGTACAATTGTTGTGCAATAAAGTTATTATTATTATTATAATTTCTGAACAGGGTGATTTTAAGCTGAACGGCCCTCCCAGTGACACAGAAGTCCAGCTCAGGAACCGTCTGGACGATGTGCTGGATGGTAGTCTATCATCAGGCTCCATGAGCCCCATCCCAGAGACAGACGTCGCAGAATTCCCAGTAGGTATAATAAGTCGGCGTCGGTGTGGCGCAATGGTTAGAGCGTTGGACTCGGAACCCATGGGTCCCGGGTTCGATACCCACCATGCCCCGATGTTGTGCCCTTGGGAAAGGCACTTTACACGACCTTCCCTTCCCTGACGGTGGAGTGACGCTCACCGAGCCTCTTCGGCTAATCTGTCTAAATGTGTGCCAAAAACACACTACGGATTTGGTGCGCCAATGTGCCAACATCTACACATTTGCCACCAAGAACCATTAATTTATTATTTTATTATTATAATACGTTAACTGACATGTTCTAATTGCTCATAGTCAATGTAACAGTAAGGCCACACCAATTTAATTTGTTGGTTCTCAGCTTTTTCAGAAAAAGTATGAAGAGACAGGGCGAAAAAAACAATAGGTCTATGCGTCCTATGATATTCCCAAATATTATGATAGGAGCTATAAAGTCAACATACCAGGCTGGTTTATAATCAAAACAATGAATTTCAAACTTTTAATCAAGACACTTCCTTAATAGATGGAAAAACTGTGAAAACTTTCTTCAACTGTTGGGGCCAAAATATGAGCAGTTTGGAGTTGATTCAATATTCAGAACCTGAATTGTTTTTTGTTTTTTTTTGCAAATCAGACAAAAATGAAGAGGGCAAATCTGAGAACCAACTGATTAAATTGGCATGACCTTATAATTGCTGACATATTAGTATCATCATAATTTTTGTATATCAAAGTATCTCACTTTAACTGTTTGCAGTCTCCTGAACCAACAACAACAAAAGAGAAGCAAGGAGAAAATGTGAAAGAAAAGGCAGATTCTACAGTCAAACCCAACAAGACTGAACACAAGACCAGCAGTGTTCCTACATCAATACACCATCCACTACAGCATACATGGTGAACTTTCCCACTCTTTTATTTATGTGAAGTGGATTCTTAAATGAAGTCAACATACAGATAAAAATCCAGTATGTTTTGATTCAGTAAATACTCTTTGGAATAAACACTAAATAAAACAATTATCAACAATGCTTGTCAATGAATGATATTGCACGTAATTTTTAGATCAGGCCAGTGCAAGTAAATTTTATGGATGACATCCTCTACATAATATAATGGGAAAGTGTGAAAAAACAAGATGGGCCAAAAATAACAACAAAGGAGATTATTTTCAAAATACATCCAGACCAATAACATTGTAACAAGAATTGAAGCAACAAAACATAGTATCACAGCCAACAAGTTCTTCTTCCTGTATTTAAGAAGTGCTACCACAATAGTGTCACTTCTTACAACTACCAATTTGAAACTAGTTTCACTTCTACAACAGTTTCTACACTTATGGCTAATATATCTTTTGTCTTTAAAAGAATAGTTGTATGATCTGTTACACGAATAATGGTCAATCCATGAATGATGTTTCCTTGCAGGAGGTTCTGGTACGACCGAAGAGAAAACAAGTCCATGAGGATGAAGTCAGATTTCACCAACTACAACGAAAATCTGTTAGAAATCTCTGCCGTGGAAACAGTAAGTTGTCAAACTTATATAATTATATATAGGTTTAAACACACTTTTAATGTATTTGTCTGAACTGCATTTAAGACCCCACTACATTAAAGGAACAAACTTTTTTTCATCTTAGCTCAGATACAATAGGAATGTTACTTTTTATTACAATTACATTGTAATAGCATCTGGACCCCCAATGATTGGCAAGTTATATAAACCGTATCACAGAATTCCATCCTGGGAAAAAAGTAAGAAAGAAAAAAGGCTAACATAGGGCACAAGCAAAATCATTACATATTGACAACATACAAGAACTGGTTCCAGTATGCATGCACCATATGCACAGTGTCATGATAAAATCCTATGGAAAGGGTAACTGTTACTAATGACGAAACCTTCTGTGTGATTGAACGTTAGATTGAAGGCTTCTGGCAGGTGTACAACCACCTGGCACCTGCACATCACCTGGACAACAATGCCAACTACCACTTCTTCAGGGTGAGAAACTCATTATATTTCTTCTGTTGAAGATATTGACTATATGTACTACCCATATTTGCACCTTTATCATAATTGGCTTTGAATTACACAGTTAAATTTCCGTAAATAAGCAGGTGAGAACCTTACTGGTTGTGTAAGAAGAAAATTCTAAACCCACTGTATTAAATTATGGCGAAATCAGAGTGTGGCCTTAAGTAGAATTCTAACTTATAATATTTCACTTTTGGAATTCACTAATTGTTACACTACAACAGTTTTACAACAGTTTTATTTCATAAAAACCAGCCTCGCAGCAGTACAAGAACATGCTGAATAACACTGATTTTTTACAATAAACTTGTCCAGCAGATACAAATTGACCTAATAATTACAATACATCTACCAACACACAAACAATAAAAAAACATCTCAAAAAGCCACACATGGGCACAACAGTAAAGGCAGAGAGTCCTGAGAGTCTTACAGCATAGACTCGTTGTACAGGCATATTGCCTTGTGTAAGAAAGAGTTTTTCAGTCTGTTTGTACGGGCTGCTGGCACTGTAAGTGCAGTTCCATTTCTTAGGGTCCTTCCAGTGGCCGTTTTCCTGGCCGGTGGAACCAGGTCATGGAGGGGGTGACCCTCGTCCAGCATGTCCTTCAGTAGCTTCACTAAGCACTTCAAAGCCTCTAGGTTCTCTATATCCTACAATGATATGACTCTGTTGTGCCCCCCCCCAGGTTGGAATCATGCCCATGTGGGAAGACGATGCCAACAAACAGGGAGGCAAGTGGGTCATCACCATCAGAAACGACATGGACTTTGTAGCCAGTCTGTGGTTGGAAATGGTACGTAGTCTTTATTTAATTTCATTTCATTTCATTTATTACGAAACCTTTTAGCCCTGCAGGGCTAATCTTCCAAGGCTCGAACATTACATAATCACATATTAACATGGAAAACACAGTGAATACATTTAAAAAGACATAAATACATCAAAACATCAGCAATGAACACACAAATCAATATTAACAATTTAAAAACTAGAGGTTGGGCTCATGTGACACTGTTCACGATAGCTTTCTTGAACCTTAGAAGGTTACTCAGTGTCTTAACATGATGTGGTAGATCGTTCCACAGCAATATTGCACGATTTATTCTAAGCCTGTCACACACTCAGGACCTAATCCCACGACTTTGCTCCCAACCACTCCCCCAACCTAGGGAGGGAGTAGCTTAGAATCCATTCTATTTTGAACTCCAGCCTACTCTTAAGCATCTAAGCAGAAATCACTTTGAAATTCCCAACTTTTAAATTCATAGTTAGCTGGTAGGTCATGGTCACACATGGCTTTACACACTTTCTTATGATATTAATCCACTAATTAGATTAGCAAATTCTTACTGATCTTTTTCGTCCCTTTTCTGTTACCAAAATGTGTTTTACCTATAGTAAATGAAAACAAAGAGCACATCACCTATAATTGTAGAGGCAAAGAAAATTTTTGTTGTTACTTCATACCAAAGTGTGTGACATAAATTGTTTGGGCATGTCTGTGTATCAACCTGACAGGTGTTTTTCTGACCTACATGAAAGGGGTGAAGTCTGCCATCTCTGATTTCCTTGTTTGTTTTTTGTCTTTTTCTAGCTCCTTGCATTGATAGGAGATGAACTGGCCTTCTCTGATGAAATCTGTGGTGCAGGTTGGTCTGCAAAATATTTTTGTACAATTTTACAAAGTAACATTCTTCATTTAGGTTTACTGGTCTGGCTCAAGGTAAACAATGTGGTTTGTTTCAAAATGATGTCTTCTAGAAATTATAATAACTTAACAGCTTTTGTATAGCAAAAAGCTGTTCTGTTTTATCATTGGGTCATGGGTGCTGCCATATTGATTTTTTTGGCATTATTTTCAATGCAGTTGTGTCTAAGAGGAAACGAGGAGACAGAATCGCCATTTGGACACGAGATAAAGAAAATGTCCTGGCAAACTACGCAATCTGGTGAGTGCTTCAAAATTCTGTGCTCTGTGAAAAGAATATCCGATCATATGACTGAGGTTCTTTTTTTGTGACACTGTAAAATTAATGATTATTTTGAATAATGGCAACGTCTAAATGTTATGGCACAGTCAAAATCAAGAGTACCCTTAGAGAGCTTGCAGTTCAAACAATAGCAGCAAATCAACGGAAAATTAGGTACAATATGTGATGGGTGTGTCTGGAAGAAGTGTCTGCAAAAATTTTAACTGCAGATAGTTCAAGATTTACATATTTGTAATTAACAGCAATACTCTACATGCATGTAGAGTATTGCTGTGAATTACAACATACTAGGATACATGCAAAATACATTTCTTGAATAACCATCTTTAGATATGATCAAGATATCATTCTTTGGTTTTTCTTTTGGGACATTGTGACAACATAAGACTAATAACTTTTTCAACTTTTCAAATCATGATTTATTTTGTATATCATTCAATATCTTTCCCATGTAGCAAGAACATCCTGTTTGTGATGGCGTATGCCAGGGGCGTTTCCTCGGAGAAACTCCTGCCGTTCTTTGAAACTTTCGCTCAGAAGGAGAAGTCGTCCATCGAGTATCTACATCACCAGGACTCCCTTCGTACTGGCCAGTCCTACACAACTGCTGCACACCTTACAGCACATGCTGTCCTCAAGGTAAAATTTTACTTAATATATACTATTATAAGGTTCTATATTTCTGGCATTGGATGGCCAAGTGGCTAGGCTAGCGGACACAAGATTGAGAGGTCACGGGTGTCCTTGGGAAAGGCATTTTAAATGACTTTCCTCACTCCACCCAGGTGTAAAATGGGTACCTGACTTCGGTTGGGGAGGTAAAAGCTGGTGGAAGGAGAGGGATGGGCTCCACCTTCCAATACTGTGCTTTAACAACCTGCTGCCCCTACAGCCTCAAAAGGCTATGGGATCTTTACCTACTCTATTTTTAGGTGTATATTTTTACTATATATATATAAATTATAATATTTCACATCAAAGGAGTAGAAATTTAAAGTATTCTGATAAGATGGTAATGGGGAGTGAATACAAATGGTTGTTCCTTGATGGCTGTGTCAACATTCAGTTCTTGAGTTTGACTGTAACTAACTTGAAGGTGACTCTTTCCTTGTCTACAGGACATCGTGCGAGACCTTAAGGATGCCGACAACTGAAGACAAACAGACAACACCCTGTAGCTGTCACACAATCGGACAGACTTGTCCTCCATGGTGCACTTTACAAGTGATGCATGTATAGTTTCTGTATGATTTATCTTTTGGCCTTGCGTAAAATCATACTGGGGACAAAATGTTCCCATGGTGCCTTCCTTTTTCAGCTGCTGTTACCTCTACACTACATGTAAGACAATCTTTGATATGAACTACATTTCTTAGAGGTCATTAGAGGTCATCAAAGGTGCCTTAAAATTCTTTTGTGAAGCTGTTTCCCGAAGCTTTTCTACGGTGAAATTTATGACATTATTTAATGACTGAAAATGGAATTTGGGAATATTGTCTGTCCTTTTTGTCAAAATCTTTGTGCCTTAACATCTATTTGATGAAATATCATTTTAAAAGATTTTAAAGTACTATTACCTTTATAAAATTTTGGTGTGATGATTTTTTACAAGACATTTAAAGATGTTTCACACACTTCACAAGTCATAATATAGGTATTACTTTTTCCAGTACTAAATAGTCTTTGATAGCACACTTGTTGAGAAATGTTAACTTAAAGGTCTTATGGACACATTTTTAAACATTATTACAAAATATGTCTTAAGAAATTTAAAGAAATGTGCAACAATGCAAGGACTGGTCGGTGTTTTGAAGCATTATGGCTTATTTTTGATGTAAGCCTTTTTCTCATGCCTTTGTAGTACTAGACAAAAATAGAAGGAAAAAGGTAAAAAAAATCTGTCAACTTTTGATTGCTTATCTTGTAAATATTGAATAAATAATAAACATTTAGCATAACTTCATTGATGCTTAAGGACACATTTTATTATTATAACTTTTTTGAATTGTAATAGATGTTGCAGACCCTTTAATAAGGGCTTTTATACAGAGTTTGGTGCAACGTTTTATGATAAGAAAATGTACTGTTGCAATTATATGATGCCACAATGTGTACTGTCCAACTTGTTCTACTAGAATATTTTTCTGCAAGCATAGTTTTCTACTTTCTGTTGCAAAACATTGCATTTGCTACAGGTTTTCTCTTGGGCAAGTAATGCTTCATAGGTATATCAGGCTTATACAGCAGTGTACATTTTGTCTTTTTAATTCTGATCAAAAGTCTAATGACGTGTTAAATACTATTAGCTGTCCTGTGTTCCAGTTAATAAGAACTTTGGTACTAGGTTAGGTAGGATTGACATTGATTGCCTAAAATATTAATATAATTTTTAATCTTTTTGGATAAACCATGTTCATTAATGGTTAACGCTGTATTACACCAAATCACAAGTTTTCCCATGATTCTTTATTTTCTAAGAAACTAGTTATGCTTCTACTCTAAGATAATGGTAATTTCTTAATAATGTAATTTGTAAGATTACAATAAGAATGATTAATGTTACATAAGATTCTCTCACTAGATGACTTTAGTGATAAACTTAGATTTTGTTTAGCTGATAATTGTTGTGTACATTATATGTGATAAATGCTAAATACTTTCTGTATACATCTGAATGTGTCTCATTGCTATGTAAGAAATGTACATTTTGGCAAAGCCATTTAATATATGTAAATCTCATACAAAATGTGAATAATGGAATGTTAACTTAAAGGTAGGTATTGTTGAAGATTGTGCATTAATAATAACATTATCTGTGCAATGTTAAGAACTGGACAATGTGTGATTTGTTTTAGATAAAAGCAAATTTAAATTTGGAAATACATTCATTTGGGAATTGAGAAAATCTTAACTTATTGCTGAATGTAAAGTTTTACATTTTTGAAAAGCATGCTACCTTAGGTAGTATCACTCTTGGTTGCTGTCTGGATTTTATTGACTAAATGATATTTCTTAAATTCCCACTGTCTTAACATCTTTATGCTGAAAAGTATAACAATGTACATGACCTGTTCAACTGACATTTTTTACTAGGAACATTACAATTTGCTACTTTCTTACAATCAGAATGAATAATGTTTCTGAAATTTTGTTTTGAGATTAAATGTCTAGTTCCATTTTGACTGTTATATTTATTTATTCATTTCATCTTAAAATGGCTGGGTAGCTCATTCAGCTGGTAGGAGCTGCTTTCCGATGGGGCCCAGCATATATGTATACATTTACACAGGGTATGATTACATTTAGTCAAGCAACAAAAGGTAGACAACAGTCAAATAAAATCCGATGCGTCAAAACAAAAGCATGGCCATAAATCAAAGTCGTAATACCGTTCCAATGTCAAACACAATATGGCCAGTAATTTGGACTGGAGGTCACAGGTCACTAAGCTACATGAGGTTATATATTGTCAGAGTCCAAACCTGATAAACATATTACGCTTTTCTGCGGTGTTTGTGTGACGTCACCGCCATCATGCTGGTTGGTTGGTTGGTTGGTTGGTTGGGTGGTTGGTTGGTCGGTTGGTTGGATGGTGGTTGATTGGTTGGTTAGCTGGTTGAACCGGAAAGGGGCCCCTATAGATTCGCATAATTATGTATAATGCAATCACTATATATTTGTAATGATGACTCGATATATACACAAGTTCACATCTGAATAACATTAGTATTGTTGGAGACAATATTGTATTTTTCTGTCAAAAGCACTTTCATTGTTTAAAATGCTACAAATACGTGTTGTTCACTTACTGTGGCCTCTGTCCCCGATCACTGGCCACAGTAGCACCAAGCGCCATGAGCGGACTCCTGATCACATTTGTGCCGTGTCGTGCGGCATTGAGGTCGACCCCTATGACAATGCAAACCACGTAGGTCAACAGTAGGGATATTTTAACCAGCTCTACTTCAGGCTTTGTCAGGTTTGAATGACAATTTACATAGGACATGTGACTCTACGAGAGATATTGTCAGGATGGATCATGGCATTAAAGTCCCTGTGTTGTGTTGTGTAATGTGTTGTGTTGTGTTGTATAATGTGTTGTGTTGTGTTGTGTTGTATAATGTGTTGTGTTTTTTTGTTTTTTTTGTTCAGAAATTGTAACATGACAATACAAAGTGTGCACTAGGCAGCAAATATGCTGGTAGCGTGCACACCTAACACATAATACTCATTTACACCTGAGTCAAGTGAGGAAAGTCGTGTAAAGTGCCTTTCCCAAGGGCACAAGGTCGGTGGCATGTCAGGACTCGAACCCGGGACCTCTTGGTTCCGAGTCGAGTACTCTGTCGTTGCGCCATACGACCCCACTTTATGTGTTGTGTTGTGTTGTGTAATGTGTTGTGTTGTGTTGTGTAATGTGTTGTGTTGTGTTGTGTTGTGTTGTATTGTGTAAAGGCTGGTGTGCCCGGGTTTGTAACAGTCTCCACACAGTGCCAATCAAAAGTCGTCATGTGTGATTCCGTACACATACCTGTCCTCCGAAGGTTTATGCCGCCGGAAGGAGCTAGCATTCCCGTTCGACAGCCATCCACACTCCCTATTCTCAAACCCGCCCTTACAAGCCGCCATCAACTGGAAATAGGACGCCAGACTGGCACCCTTTACTGCGCACGCCCGTTTGGCGTCTTTAAACGTATATAATTCAAAGCCATCGGGTGGCTTCAAGTAGAAGATGCCACCTGAATAAACACACATACAAAAAAAAACAATGTCGCTACTGAAGATTCTTGCTACTTGCGATTGGAATTGTCTCATCATCGTATACCGCTTCTGTTTATCTCTAGAAAAAGCCCTAGAAACCAATTGCAAGTGAGCACGATTCTGTGTGTTGGTGTTGTGGGACAGTCAGGCTGTGTCCCGTTCTGTGCCCACACAGGCACAGAATGGGACAGGCACGGTTTGGGACACAACAGTTGTTAACAGTTGGGTTCAAAACTTAACCATCTGCCCTACTCTTTTTTGGACCCGGCATGGCTATCAGATAGAAGTATGTAAGTTACAGCTTTTGGAAGTCGCTAGGTGTATAAGTGATCGCGATGAGTATACTATGCAAGGACCTGGTACAAAAAACCTGGTACAAAAAGAGAAAATTCTGCCAAAAGAATATATACCATTTATAAATAATTTCATCAGGTTGGTAATCGAATGAATAGCAAAGTTCTTCATAAAAAATAAATGGTTGTGATGAAAGAACTTTGCTATTCATTCGATTACCAACCTGATGAAATTATTTACCATTATATACCATTTAGTTTTAATGTATGCTGGTGTATACCTGCCTGACATTTCGTTACATATATAACAAATAAATTTACTGCACAAAGTATTTCACGGTGGGATAGATATACGAACCTGGTTCGTCGCAAGGGTTGGTTGGTGAAGTTCGGACCGTCCGTCCCTTCTTCACACTTCCCTGGCCAACGGCCAACCTTGGGCTGCTTAGCTGGGTAATCAGTGTTAAGATCATGTCGAGGCTTTTCCCAAGATCTAAGACCTGTGTAGACAAATGGCTGATCATGGCTGCACTGGAGTTCTTAGATGCATCGTTACGACATCCACAGGTCGATAGTTGGTTCTGAAGACGGCTGGCCATTGTAGAGTACCTTTCGAGGCGTTTATCAAGGGTCAACGCATGGTCTTCAAGGCGGCTTACGGTTGCTGATCGGTTCTTGTTGTGTTCGTCGAGGGTCGATACTCGGTACTCAAGAAGGCTGACCATTGCTGAGCGGTTCTCAAAGTATTCCTCAAGGGTCATCATCTCGTTCTTCAAATGGGCGGCAAGTGCTGTGTGGTTCTGGTGGTGTTCCTCAAGGATCGAAACTCGGTACTCAAGAAGGCTGATCTCAGAGCGTTCCTCAATGGCCGACACCATGTTCTTCAAATGGCCGGCCACTGCTGTGTGATTCTGGTGGTGTTCCTCAAGGGTCATCATCTCGTTCTTCAAATGGCCGGCAAGTGCTGTGTGGTTCTGGTGGTGTTCCTCAAGGGTCGATACTCGGGTCTCAAGAAGGCTGACCAATTCTGAGCGATTCTGAAAGCGTTCCTCAATGGCCGACACCTCGTTCTTCAAAAGGTTGGCCAGTGTTGTGTCGTTCTGGTGGTGTTCCTCAGGGGTTGAATCCCGGGTCTCAAGAAGGCTGACCATCTTTGAACGGTTCTCAAAGCGTTCGAATTCCTCAAGGGTCGTCACGCTCTTCAAATTGCCCGCAAGGGCTGTGTGGTTCTTGTTGTGTTCCTCAAGGATCGAAGCTCGGGTCTCAAGAAGGCTGACCATTGGCATTGCTGAACGGTTCTCAAAGCGTTCCTCTTTGGTCAACATCTCGTTCTTCAAATGGCCGGCCAGAGCTGTGTGATTCTGGTGGTGTTCCTCAAGGGTCGATACTCGGGTCTCAAGAAAGCTGGCCAGTGCCGTGTGGTTCTCAAAGCGTTCCTCAATAGCCGACACCTCGTTCTTCGAAAGGTTGGCCAGTGTTGTGTGGTTCTGGTGGTGTTCCTCAGGGGTTGATTCTTGGGTCTCAAGAAAGCTGTCCAGGTCCAGTGCCGTGTGGTTCTCAAAGTGATGCTCAAGGGCCGACACGTTGTTCTTAAAATGGCCGGCCACTGCCGTGTGGTTCTGGTGGTGTTCCTCAAGGGTCGATACTCGGGTCTCAAGAAAGCTGTCTTGTGCCGTCTGGTTCTCAAAGCGATGCTCAATGGCCGATGCATTGTTCTTCAAATGGCCGGCAAGTGCTGTACGGTTCTCGGTGTGTCCCTCAAGGGTCAGTACACGGTCCATCAGACGGTTGACCAGGGTCAGTATTTCATTTTCTTGACGACTGATGAATGTTGATCGGTTGTCAAGATGTTCCTTAAGGATCGAGACTTCGTTCTCGAGGAGGGATACTTTGTTCTGCAAACGGTCAACGACGTCCTCAAGACTGCTGACCAGTGTTGATCGGTTCAAAAGCTGTTTCAAAAGTAAATGATGTTTTTGTCATTTAGAGAAATGATTCCGTTAGAATGATTGATTGAATAGTGAATCTGATAACCCATCAATTTCATTTCTCGGACAGCCTTTGATATACGGAAACTCTGCTGAGGAACTCATAAAAGAAATGTCAGACAAAAAGAGATACAAGAAAGAACTCACTGTGTCAAAATCCGGATGGGGAGAAGTGATTGGCATCAGGATGAGTGTTAGAGATGCTATCAATGTTGCCATGACGACAGTCGTCTTGACAACGGTACCCAAACGGAAAAGCGATAGAAACCCACGGACCCGGCTACACAAACCAACGCCTTCCGCTGCATCGTCTAGAACAATGTAATGTTTTTAAAGTAAACTTTCAGTTCCTTTTTTGTGTACGAGGAAATTGCTGAACCATCATCTGTGAATCAGCGCTGCATTTTTAAAGAACACGCGCACTGTCATTGATATTGACAGAATAAACACAAAGGCTGAAGCTCATGTCCCCAACCTACCCTTTTACTAAATTTCAAATAATGTATTTCGCTTTGAGACTTTATTCTACGAAGGCCCACAGCGACACTGCGCGACACCTCTTCCAAAGCCCGGAGAGATAGATAGATAGATAGATAGAGATAGGCTCTACAGCACCTGGAGTACTGACCGACAGCCCGGGTCTATTATAGCGCTCGCCGGTCGTTGTTTTTCACGGGGTCGTTTAGTAATTAGAAAGGCCGGCTGGAAAGATCTAGTAAGTCAACAATGACCTATGCTTAGTGATCCTTAGGACTAGAGCCGGGAAAGCACCCCTAAGCCGGTCTGTGGAGAATAGTAACCAGACTGTAAACTACTAAGCATTTCGTGTTGTTGTAGTATGTCAAAAAATTAAAGTGGCAAAATAGCCGCTAAACGTGCCACGCTTGCTCTTTGCTTTAGCAGCAAGAAATGTTGAGCGGAAACAAAGCTATTTTGAGGAGTAGTGGCTCAAGTATTACCACTGTGCAAAATTTCATTCAAATCGAATGTTCTTTTCTCCGCCTGGCTGCTACCATGTGATACTTGGCCTTTCCGTTATTTGCTATCGGGCATTGCACCCTTCTTTATCACGAGTTTTATGACGTCATTGCCACGCGGATAAACAACTCAGACTAATCCGAAATGCTGATTTGCATTATTCATATTTTTCAAAATATAACTGTTTTATAGAATGGTACTATGTCTAATACTTGAATCAGAAGTTCAGATTTAAAAAAATAATATCTAGAAAAGTGTATTTTAGCCTATCGAGCTATAATCGTGCTGGCGTTAGTGGGGTTATTTCTACACATTTGTTTTAATCTGATGTTTGGCTTTTGATAATAGTAGATTATGAAATATAATAAATAAGCTTTCAAATGATAATACAATAAAATTGACAAAGTAACGACGGAGATATAGACCAAAAACCAAATTTTACATACAGGATATAGTACTTTTTAACAAATTTTAATCCCAAAATAGGAAAGTAATCATTATACAAAAGAAAACATACGATTGTATACAATACAAAAACCTAAGTAATGCTCCATACGGGTTTTCCTAATTAACAAGATTATTGTGCAGTCAGTCCCCATTTTCCCTAATGTTTTTTTTTAACCTTTTGAGACTTCTATGTTATTATGAACTACATCTTATAAGTTCTAACAAAATTAACAAATCCTTCTAAAGAAACTAATTTGGGGTCTCTACTTTGAAATACATGCATTTTTCAAGTAGTATAGGTGCATTTACAATGGAGGGACATTTTCCTAGGATACAAAAAAAAATAACACTGAAGGATATACCGGTAGTACTAACCTGAAGACTCATTGGAGCCGTACATGGAGTTGCCCTGCATTTGATCAATGATCTCTTCATTGAGAGATGCCAGTCCACTTGCCCTGTACGCTCCCTTTCCTGCTGCGGTGTTATCCTGCCTCTGTTGTCCGTTTGTTTCGCTGACTTCGGGGTCGTTGTTTCCGTCTGGCTGACCCGAATACTCACTGGCGCCGTACATGCAGTTGTTCTGCAGATGGTCAATGATATCTTCATTGAGAGATGACAGTCCACTTTCCCTGCACGCTCCTTTTCCTTTGGTAGTATCCTGCCTCCGCTGTCCGTTTGTTCCGCTGACTTCGGGGCCGTTGGTTCGGTCTGACTGGTGGTTCCGGACCGAAGGGTTCTCAGTCCGCCGCTCCATGGCAGTAGAACCTACCGAATGGGAAAGTACAGACTGTGCACACAGTGTTTCACTCCGCATGCGTTAAACTAATAGTCTGCAGCCATCACGCATTGGAACAAACAACAAAACAACAAAAGAATTTTTAATGCAATTTTATGAATATTGTATGTGAAAATACTTTTTTTCAGATACTGTATAGAGGTCAGGGAACTCTTGTTGTATATGAAACCTGAAAAATTAGTCTCTAGCTTGCATATAACCAACAATATCATACCTTGCCCATGCTAAATGATAAGGATTTCACCAGTGTGTTGCATGTTGCTAGGTAGTAGCCATGTAAATTCGAATATTTTGCAAAAAAACTGCAATATCATCTATGGCGCTAGGGGACTCTGTGACGTTATGTTTAAAGTTTTTTGTGTCGAAGCAAACGAAATTTTTTCCTTATTGCAAAATAACAAACATTCCACAACAACATACCTTCACAAAACAATTGCTGTCTTTTTAACGATTCCTAGAATTCTTGCGAATTGCACACAATACTGTACCATTAGGCTCCTCCCTGAGACGTCGCCAACAACATCTTTTTCTACACTAGACACTGCCTAAGTACATGTATTAGAAATGCTACCAAACACTGTGTGAGCTACATACAACATGACGTAGTCTCTTAAATGTCTCTCTGGCTTGCGCAGAAAAAAAAAATGCCACCCTGTGCCACTGTAACAATTTAGGCCTGGTGTGTTTGGTTATCTAGCGTCTATATTACTTGCTATAACAGATAGAGCCAAACAACGTTCGATTACTTCTGCGAAGCCGTGTTTATTAGATCTATGCTTTATACTCTACTAATACAACAGGTACAGTTCATATGGTCTAGCGGTTACACCAGTAAGAGATTCACCATGGGTCTAGGGTGGGACAATACAACAAGGTGGATACTAACTTAGATACTACAAGATATACGATATACACAGAGCTACACTACACAAGTACACGCACCTGAGATCCTGGGTCAGCTTCTGACTCTCATAAGATTGTAACTTCCCTCGTCAGCTCTGACTACTCACTGATTGGCTACTAGCGCTAGCCAATCAGGACTTACATATCAGGTTAATCTATGCGAACTCCGCCTTCCATCTGGTCTGACCACTAATTATCCTAATTACGCCTAGGTCACAGGTCACGGCCGTTACACCACCTAGGCGTCCTCTCGTGCGAAAACAAAGCCTAGGGGCGATAACCTTTACAAGCGTTCGATCCTAAGGAATTTTGAAACTAAGATCACGCGATACTGTCTAAGTGTGGTGATTATCTATTGTCCCCCCTACGTTAAATGTGAGATGCGGCGCTTTCACAATGGCCGCTCCCCGAAACAGGTTAGGCGTGTCATTCAGGGGCAAGTGTAGTCTCTACCAGACTAACTGCGTGGGCTATAATAGGGAGATATTTGCTAGGGGAGTTTGGCCGCCTTGAGGTTGACTGGCCGCGCTATTTTCGGAGGGGGGAAACTAACCCTCCCGCGGACCGACTCTATTGGTCAGCTATTCCCTTCTTTTGCCGAATTCTACGATTTGTACCCCCGTAGGAAGGCCTGGTGAAGGCTAGGGCAAGTGATTCATGGATGAATCAGTACTGCAAGTTCTCTAACATACTGCTGTCCATTTTGTCTGTATTTTTCACTTGCAACAACACAAGACACCGTGGAGCACCTCACAGCAAGCTGACGTCATCTATGCACCACGCGTTCTAAAACATATTCCATTTCGTCGTACAGGTGGGGACAAGTTTACATTTTTAAAAGGAGCTGCTGAACTGTCACTGTAAACATGGTTGCCAAGCTATGTAGAGATTTGTAGGCTTTTTTTTTGCACTAGAAAACACGCTCTGGTGGCTGCCGATTCTGTGCAAAGACAAAAACATCTTTTTTCTACACCAGGACATGTACAGTTAGTTACTACAGTACATCAGAGACTGCCTAAGTATTAGAAATTCTACCAAACACTGTGTGAGCATGCAGTTTTCCCATACTACATAGAGTCTTAAATGTCTCTCTGGCGTCCTCTCGTCAGTTGTACAAAGCCTGGAGGCGACAGTACATAATTAAGACGACGCCAAACACTGTGTGAGTATACAGAGTCACCCCATAGTACATATTCCCTTTGATAGAGGTCTACTTTCCTATAAGTGTTGTATATGTTTTAACTTATAAAATTGTTGTGTAGTAAAGGTATTATCTAAATATCCACGTCATGTATTCCCCACACAATCAGTGGGGGCGTGACGCAGTGGGTCGAATTCCTGGACCGGATGAACTGGTTGTCTACATTTTAAAGCTCCAAGCTAAATTGTCTATTAAAGTTTAAAAAAACCCAGCCCAGCTCAAAAATGGACGTCGACAATGTAGTAACACTCCAAACTGTCCAGAAAGCTGCCAACACATTGTCTGGTCATGTGGTGATGACTCCGGTGCAAACGTGTGAGACTCTGGATTTGCTGTCAGGAAGAAACCTCTTCTTCAAATGCGAGAACTTCCAAAAATCAGGTTCCTTTAAGGTGAGGTGTATATGTTACCGTATTATATAACTGTATTAGACAAGCCTTATAGCGAAGACAGTCATAGTTATTGTGATTTTTTAAAAACAGTTATAATTGTTTAAATATCCATAAAACGTACATTTTTGTATCAATAACTGGTACCGGATGCAAGTGCTATCAAATCGAGTTGTTTATGTACAAGGGGTGCAATTTAGTTTGGCCAGATACGAACCCAATTTCTCCTTGCCTGTCTAATTAGTTGATTGCCAAACTTTCATGTGAAATGTGGGTGGCTATCTTCTGATATTTCTGACAAACGATGGAACACACTGCCAGTGGTATCCAACATCTATAATTGTTTAACAACGTTGAAACGTTTTTTGTATCAATTCAATAACTGCTACCGGTACAAATCGAACTGTTTGTGTACAGACAAGGACTAACCTCCTTGGTACAAATAGCACAATTCAGTTTGTTCATATGCGAATTAGCAATTTTATTCGAATGAAAATACCACTGTTACATCATTAAGCTGTATTTTTTATCACTTCGGCCGAAATGAAAAACAAACAAACAAACAAACAAACATCCTAGGTTAACGTTTTTCAAGACCATAATTGGAAAGGCTTTTTTGTAATTTCTCCACAGTTCCGTGGAGCGTTTAACGCTGTGTCCAGGCTGGTCAGCTCAAATGGAACAACTCCTCACCAACTACAAGTGGTGGGGAGCAGCACTGGTAACTACGCTTGCGGACTGGCCATGGCAGCGCAGCACTACGGAGTTGCTGCCAATTTGGTTATGCCGAACAACTCCCCGGAGTACAAGAAACGAACGGTGATATCGTACGGCGCCAATCTGACACAGTGCGAGCCTGCTGCACAGGTAAAAATCGTCTTAAGTTTGCTTTTACAGTTCGTGCTTTCATTTGAAAAAAGAAAGATTTTTTTTGTACAAAATTATATTGAAACTGAAACTTTATTACAAATAACACATTGCTAGCCTGACTAAACCGCGCTCCTGGCGGCCACCGCCCCTAGGTTGCCGCCCCCCAAAATTGGGGTGGGGGTCATTTACCTCCGGCCGAGAGCTTGTAAACACAGGTTAACACATTGCATTTACAGTCAATTTGTGAACTGCATGAAAGCGCAAAACCATTGTGGTTTTTGTATCTTCGCAACTTATGACGTTATTCATAATGCAACAATGAGTGGGATAGTGAGAGTAATTCTGTCTTTTCATGGAGAGAAATCATGAAACTGACTTTCAGTAATTATTATATTGTTTCATGTACTTACTGATTGATTGATTTACTAAATTGTTATATTTTCATTTGTTTGTAGCCATACCCACTGACTTTGTTTGGTTCACGAATTGTTTCTTTACTTGTTAAACCTGATCATTTTGTTTATATGACTGTTTTGCTTATTTCTTTGTTAAATTGATTAATTATTTTGTTTCACTTACGACTATGATAGTTTAATGGGGGGAGATCCTAAATAAGCCTTTATGGCTTTTTCTCCAACCCCGGCATGTTTATTTGTTTCTAGTACATTATGTTTTACAATTTTTTGTTCATATGTATGTGCGAATAAATAAAGAAAAGAAAAGTGCTTTTTTTTTCAGGAAATATCTCAAACTGTGAAACAGCTGCAAAATGAGACAGGAGCTGTCTTCATTTCTGGGGCCAACAATTCTGACGTCATAGCTGGACATGGAACTATGGGATTGGAACTTCTTCAACAGGTAGAAGCTTTCATTTGTACATAATGTAAATTTCCTCTTTATGTCATATGTGTATTTTTAACTATGTCATCTGTTGTTTGTATTGTATGATTTTCGTATGAACCCTGGAAGACTAGCCAGTTTTGGCTAAAGGGTATCGAAATAAAGGAATAAAGGAAGCGTGAAGTATTGGTATTTGAAATCTTCAGAAAAATTTTGCAATGAGTAGGATCCTTTACATCTATATCAATCCTCAAGGAGTTAAACATATTTGACCTTCCGTGAAGTATAGGGATTGATTTCAGTGGCCGTGTGTTTTCATTTTGTAGGTGCCAGACTTCGATGCAGTCGTCATGCCAGTCGGCACAGGGGGAATGCTGACCGGTGTATCCGTGGTTATCAAGGTATCTCTTATTTCTCCTAACCGAGGCATTTTTAAGGTTTACCTTCGCAGAAGGAAAACAATTTTTTGCTCTGTTTCTTCTTCTTCTCCAAACACATAAGGTCAATGACCTGCACCAGACGTCTGTCACCATGGTAACTGGTGCTGTGGCAGGCACACTGTGGTGTTGGGTTACATTATGTAGCAGGGCAGAACTGGAGGGGCTGGTCACCATATACTAGTACATATATGAATTTCTTTAAGAGTAAACAGAGCAGTAGTTTGTTAGGCTAGACCATGTGAAGGTAAACAATGTGCATTTGCTTTGCAAATGTTACCTTTCTAGTTTATAAAACTGATGATTTTTTTTTTTCAACACACAATTCAAACATGTCAACCTCCCGAGAATTTAGGTCCATATTTTATACTTCCCCCCGCAGTCCATCTGTCCTAAAATCCGTGTTTACGGAGCTGAACCGGAGGTTGCGAATGATGCTGCCATGTCCCTCAGCAAGGGCGAGTGGTGCAGCTTTTCAAGTTTCCCACAGAGCATAGCTGACGGCCTCAATGGAAACATTGGTGTAGTCCCATGGACATACATCAAGGACAACGTGGACGACATCTTCACTGTTTCAGAGGACGAAATAAAGGTATGGAACAATATTGTCCTACTTGCTCCGTTCCAGAGGTGTCGCCAAAAGTTTTCGACAACTTACTACACATTCGTAGTTTATGAACATGTCGTCATTGCCTACGTCAAGGAGTGTATTTCTAACTAGCGTTTGTGACTTGCTTGCTGGTAGTTTGTTGTTCATTATTGCAATAACGTAACATTTAATGATTTGCTACATACATGTATTGTCACTACTGTGGTCCATGATAAACAATATTATATTGCCTTCTCAAAGGTTTGTACTTAATGGAGTTTTTTTAATTAGCACAAATTATACTCAACATTTTTTCTACTCTTAATGCTACTATCCGCCAAAGATGCAGCACATTGGGTCAAACACTTGCTTCAACCTACTGGCCTTAAAGCATTGTTTCAAAGTTTCTCTGTCTAATTATACTCAATTTGTCCTCACCTTATCTGCATATCAATAATAATAGTTCGTGGTTATAAACCTGCAGTCTTTCCTAACAATTCGCCAGTGTCACTGCACTGACGAAAGGTAGTGGATGCTACCTGAAACGTCCGACCGTTTCCAAAATCATATCCAGTTGCTTGAGTAACTGCTTAATTTTTGGCGTATCTTATTACCTGGATGTCTAACTTTCACCGACGTTTCTATGTCTTACGTTTCTCCCAGAATGCAATGCGGCTGGTGTGGGAGAAGATGAAGATTGTGGTGGAACCGTCAGGCGTGGTGGGCGTGGCCGCTGTGTTGAGTGACAGCTTCAAGGCACGAGCCCGAGGGTGCAAGAACGTCGCTGTGATTCTGTCAGGCGGGAACGTGGATCTCGAGAAACTGTCTGAGTTTTTGGCCACGCCAGCTTGAACAGTAGAGCACGTCGGCAGAACGTACTGCGCCTGCGCAAAACCCTGATTTTTCACGTTTTTCGTTGGATGTTTGGTCAACGTTGCATCAAAATTTTGCCTTTTGCAGACGACATCTTTTTCTATACAACATCTGAAAACTACCGACAGGCTGTCAACCTTATATGCTCTAATACAACCTTATATGGGACGTTCTGCCAAAGTGCTATATACAATGCATTACGGTTTTCGCGCAGGTGCAGTACGTTCTGCCGACGTGCTGAACAGTAGACTGTTTAAATATACACTACTACGCTAGTGAAGACTAGAACTGTGAGTGGCTCATTGACCAGGATTCAATCAACAACAACCATGTGACTTGGGACAAACTTTCTTTTATTCCAACATGTAAACAAAATGGTCCCAGTCAAATCATAGAACAGAGTAAATATAAAGCAATGATTTTTTCAAACTTTAGGAAAATCACTATAATCTACAATCTACTAAAGAAGGTAAACCGTTCCGAAACAATAAACAAAAACTAAAGAAGGGTCACTCTTTGACACTACACTACCCTTCAACATGTTGTATTCTTGTCATCATAACCTTACTACATTTTGATTCTCCTCAGGTTTATAGCCAGATAGTACAGATGTTTAACCATAGAATGTGGTAAGTGTCAACACTAACCATGATTCTTGTTGATGTCTACATAAATGTTCAGAAAAGGATTTTACCTATCAATCAAGTTAGGTTGGTATAACTGTATCATCGATTGGGGTGTTCTTTTTTCTAAATGATTAGTACAGAATCTACGGTAAAGGCTAATTCAAAGTATATGCAAATCTTTGATCTAGAAAAAAAGTTTAAACTTTTACTATCAATAGTTACTGCATTTGTGGCAAATGCACATGACATCTTTGGTGATATAGTTCTGTATGAAAATTAAAGCCAATAAGAAAAATATATAGTACTGTGTTTAGGTCTGATCATCAAATGATACCATCTTATGTAGTATATGCTTTAATACAGACAAAAATAAACTTTCAAACTTACTAACAGTCAGATGTTTGTTTTGTTTCGACTGTCACTGCAACAACTTAGTCCCTATCACAACAGAAATTATGCCGAAGTGTAACAATCAAATTTTAACATCATGTCATGACTATCTGCATATGGCTGTACATCTGATTCCATGGCCACACCTACTCCAAACTAGCCAATCACTGCTGTGCTAGGAAACACACATCTGGGTGATTGACATTTTGAATACAGTCACACTTAGCTGCTTGGTGTTTCCTGAGAATGGCTTTGTCTCATACGTGATTGGCTTTCTGGATACTTCTTTCTTTCTTTCTTTCTTTCTTTTCCGGATATTATCAAACCAAAGGAAGTTGTGACTTAAACACGATCAAATTTCGATAACGCTGAGTCCAGGTCTAGTCCACTTCTTGCTCCAATGCTTCTTCGCTGCCTTCTTCGGGTGAGTGTGAGGCCGCCATGTTGTCTAAGACCCACTCTATACCCTCCAGTCCGGTGGTATCAGGTACAGCCAGACCCTGCTCCACCAGTGACTGCACCACCAGACGGGGTTTGGGACTGATGCTTTCAAACAGGAGGAGAGAGGGAGGGGGGCCAGGGTCCTGGAATCACATCAGGACACAGTATACAGTATGAAATCTTATGTAGTAGTAGTAGAAGTAGAAGTAGAAGTAGTAGAATGGCTTATTTCTCTATAACGACATCCTGGTTGGGGTCCTAGGGCCGAATTGTCAGGCTTGTTAACATAATATACGTTAGACACATTATTTATATATATATTAGACACATTGCATTATCGGGTTGCCAGCTCCCAAACCCCACGCCATAACCGCTAGCCCAAAGGTCCAGACCCGTTGGACTGGGTCAGTTAGTGGCGCTTGAACCCCACTGTTATACTAATCCCCCTTTTCTTTCTAGATTTGTCCTCGAATCTCCGAGTTCAACATCCCTGTGCGGCACACTCTACCATTACTCACAGGGGCAGTGTGGGAACCAATGAAACAAGAGGCGAGTACAAGAGCACAATCTCCTGGCCCCGGGAATCGAAGCCGGGCCACCAGCTCCTGAACCCGATGCTATAGCAACTAGGCCAAAAGGTTCGGACAGGGTCAGTTAATGGTGCTTGAACCCCACTGTTACAGTTGTATCAAGCTGATGAAACTATTCAGGAATGAAAGATTTACTCTGTAAGCTTGTTTACCTTGATGCAGGCTGTGAGCACCTTGTTATCCACAGCTGTGATCATGGCCTTGAGTGCCTGGTGAGTCCAGGTACTCTCCGGCAGCAGACCTGACTCCTGACCGGTCAGTTCGGCAGGCTGGACACCCAACAGGGTGCATTTGGTGGCCTGCATGGGTAAGGTCTGGTAACGTTCTGGCAGCTGCTTCAGTCTGTAGGGGTACAGTACAGTATAACTCAACTATCACTGATAGAAACAACATTGTACACTGCCCATAGGGGAAAAATGTCTCGCATGAGCCACATGGTGATTTACATCATCACCTGGATGGAGGCCTGGCGAACCCCGTCTTGTATCAGCCAACAAAAGGGTATATCAGCCCTTAAGGGGATTTAACCCCAACCAATATGGTCGATATGATGATGATATGAGGAATTGGGCTTGTTATGCTCTGTGTATTAATATTTCATGCATCACAACCACCATACAGACTGAACAGACCACTCTGCAGTACTAAGACAAAAAATCTCCCCTTACCGTCTAGCATACCTTGTAAACCTGGTCTAATGAACGTTTTCATGATCTGTCTACTGTTTCGAATGTCATACCTCTGTCTTAAATGTTTACAAAACTGTGTGTCCTTGAGTTGGTTTCTGAGCAGAATTTCGACATATACATGTAACAAAATTTCAATTTCTGCTATAAGTCAATATTAAGTGTATGTTCCTTGTTTTTAACGTTACATTTTTCCAATGTTACAATAACAGTTTGCAATAACATACTGCAAATAGAAACTCAATGGGGACTTGGTAAGTTAACAATGTGGTATCACTAATAATGGAGAAGACTGAAACACTAACCTATCTGCCATGAGGAGCTCCGAGGTGCCATAGTCCACATACAGGACCCAGACGGCCAGGGGATCGAGGGACTGGACACTGATGACTTGTGCACGGTACCAGCTGTCATCCATGGTGTAACAGGCACAGCACGCCATCCCTTCACACAACACTCAAGGTAAAACAAGCACACACCTACAGCTGGCTTATACGTACAAGGACTTATGCTTGAAAAAATAGTGGCTGCTATGAATAAGCCATTTCCTTTAATAATAATAATTATGTCATCTAGTAGTCATCATCATCATCATCATTCATCATCATTTCAATAAGTCTACTTTGGGTTCAATATAGGAATACTTTCAGAGTAAATTCAAACTTTTTAGTTTCAAAAATAAAAATAGTTCAATAAAAATACTTCAAGATGTATAACACACCTTATCCAAAAATGAAACTGTTCAATTTTCTAACAAGTAATTTATATCAAACATATTAAAGAAGGACAACATTTAGTAGCTACACTGTATATTATATGTCTTCCATGAAATAAAATTATAATAATATCATTTTTAGTAACTTAAAGTTATTTGGAATTTTTTTACAATATATGATTTTTAAATCAATTTCATCGAAAAGTATGAAGTACCCACCAGAGTTAAATCACAAAGCTGACATATATAATTACTGTACTTACTCTGTACTTTACTCCTCATTGGTTTGACTTACCAGCTATGATATTGTCCAGTGGATGAAAAGTGTCGACTTGAGCTACTATCTCCTCAGTAATGGTCTCCAGCAGCTGCAGCTGGCGCTGGGTCTCCGCTAACGTAGGGTCCTCTTCATTATCATCATCATCAGCCATAACACGCTGGAAGTACATCTGGAGACCAACACGGTCAAAATGTGACATCTTTTTTTCTCTTTCTTTCCACCAAGAACTGCTTTTAAATAAGATCCATGATCTTGAGATGTTCATGGTGGCTTTATTTTAATTCGTGCCTTTTGCCCCATTGTGAAGGCATATTGTAACCAAGAGTTCAGGCGTTAATATCACTGTAAATGTACTACCATGCTGAAGTATTGTTTTAACCATGAACTTAAAACACTGCAACAATATCCTCTCCTTTCCTAACATGAAATTTAGTCCCCGTGAACGTAAATGAGTTTACAGTATAGTCTGAATTTTGTTACTAATGTTAGTATTTACATTGGTTGGCTTCATAAACTTGATATTCAATCACTTTTAGACCTATGTGATGATGATACATGTGTATGTGATGATGATATGAAGATGTTATAGCTTGCGTCTTCGGTGTTCAACTTGATATTGCGTCAAACAAAATTGAGATGATTTCAGGCTGGCTAGAACAGTGTTGTGTTGTACATGTACATGTGTATTACCTGGTTAGGCTGGTCCACATGGGTGATGTTGATTTTGAAGTGTTGACCTGGAGGAGGCAGCATGGCAGGCGCGAAGGGTGGACAGTACGCCGCGTCATCCTCATCGCTACAGCTGTCGTCATCCGACGGGGTCTGGTATCCACGTTCTTCTGCCGGCACGCCCTTCAGTGCAGGTAGCCTCTGGGGTGACCTTTGAACTGCCTTCAGGCTGTCCAGTAGTTCAGTCACCTCCTCTCCAGCTGAAGTAAGAATATTTAACGAATCTTAATAACACACCTCTAAATCATGACACTTTACTGTAAATGGTTAACTGTTGCAATATAGGCACCTGAGCACTGGTGTAAACATAAGTTTTGTACAAAGGAAAGTGATCTCGATTCAGTTTTAGCTCATCAAAGAGCTAATTTCACACTGGTTGTAACAGAGAAGACAAATGCTATGTACAGTATTTACAGGTTCATTGTACTGGGGAAAAACAAGTACAATGAACAGTGGACCACGACTTACGACCATCCTAAGGACTGTTACCCTTTACAGTAGCATGCATGTCGGGTGAGCGACAACAGCCGGGATTCGAACTCCTAGTCCTCTTAGTCCCGAGGCAGGGTCGCTAACCACGCTATGTCAAACTAGTACTCGTAGTAGTAAACTCTCTCACATGCTGAATTCAAGGTTTATTTTCACCAAAAAATGTATGATCTTAGACTTAGTGTATGGAATTACGAGTATAAATCTCTTGTCACCTCAAACTTGCATGGTTGGACTTACCTGGGTACATGAGTTCTCCACAAGGTTTTTTCCCAGGCGCTGCCAGCCCTCTGTTCACCATCATCTCTCCCACATTCTGTCCATCCCCCAGTACCAACTCCACCCGCAGAGGGCCTTTAGACGGCTTACTCTGCAAAATATTATTTTCCAATAAAGTTGTTTTTGTTTACTACTAATTAGTAATAATAAAAATTGAATAATAAGCATTGACTAATAAGAATTGAACAATTACAAAGATCTAAATCCGTTTGTCCACAGAAAGTCATACGAATGAGCTAAGTCCTTAATTCAATACAACGGGGTGTATAGATGATAAACACAAGCAGGAAAAAATGATGGTATATTCTGTATCTGTATCTGTATAGCCGGTATAACCGCCCCTCAACATAACATACCAGCTTCACAGGCACACAGCGCAGCGGCAGCTGGCTATATTACACCGAACGACTTGTAACACCTAGCCTTCGCATATCTAACTGTAAACATTGTTTAAAGCTATCTAGTGATGGTGTCCCTACTGTACTCGGTGGCAGTAAGATATCATACATAGCTCCCACCTTAAGAATAGCCAGGCAGGTCTGTCCCATCACATTCTCCAGCAGAAACAGGACAGCTTCTGTAGGCCACGCCCCGTCAGGGGAGATCTGTACAGGGACAATAGCTAATATTATCCAAGAAACGACAAAGATTTTGAATACAGCAAAGGAAAGGATATTGATATTGTTTTCAATTTCATTTCTCAGTCTGGAAGATTTAATTTATCATATTAACGTTATTCATTTTATGTTTATTGGCGCGCCAGCCTCTTTCATCTTATGTTCGTTGTATATTTTGTATTTGTCTTCAATCTGCGTTCTGTATGTCTTATGTTGAGCAAAGGATCATATAAGCACATATGTGCTTGCTATCTAATGCTCAAAATTCTATGTGAATAAAATAAAAAATAAAGGAAAGGATGCAATACAGAGAACTCTTCTGACACACCGAACTATTGCATGTTACAGTATTATCATTTTCAACTGATATATAGAAGATGAAATATTTCTTACAGGCCAGACTCCGAACAGTTCCATCTCCAGGCACTGTTGTGGGATGGCCATTAGATTCTTCAGTCTCCTCAGACTGTGAGCTGGGAGGACCTCTGTGTTACCAAAGTCCACATACTGTACCTCCACACCCTGGGAAAAAACAAGGTTTTCAATGATGTATTTTCACATAATTTCCAATGTACAATCTAGCTGATGACCCTGGATGATATAATACCAAACAAGTAAAATCACTTTATGTTTGCAGTAGCAAAAGGTCGCGGTGGCGGCAGGTGCAGCAAAAAAGAAAGTCGGCAAATTATTTGTTCACGGTAATGATAATTTTTTGGTACAGAAGTGACCGAGAAAACCGGGAATATAAAAGTACTGCAAAAAAAATTGTGATTTGCAATATACTATTACATAGTTTACAAAATGTGGAAAGAAAGCAACTGTTGTTATTCCTTTTCTTTTTGGTTTGAGTTTAGTTGCTGCTTTGTCAAAGTTCATCACAAAGACAATGTGATGGTTAAGGTAACAACTGTTACTAACAGCATTATCAAATGGTCCATTGACATTCTCTTGCTATTTTTGTACATTATGAAAAGCACTCTAAGCTTACAGTTTTAATTTCTACATTTCCAAAAAGCCTGACAGGACAACACCAATGATGGCTACCTTTTCATGTGCTCTAAACAAACTATCTGACTTCTAGGACTGCTCCCCCTACCTGTTGTGTCACCTTCAGCACCTTGGCCCTGTACCAGTGTTGGTCTTGTGTGAACTGTGCTTGACACGGCTCTCCCACCTTCCACTTGTAACATCCACTACCATTGGTCAGTTCCGGGGTCATCTCGTTCTGTTTCTGTAGTGTGAACATCAGGTTCTCCAGAGTGTTGTTGTCTGATGGGAGAAAATGGAAATTATGACATCTTACACTCTGTAACAGGTATACATATTACAGGCCCTGGGGCATAAGTAGGCTTTGAGCAACAAATTAAAACAGGAAGTTATTCTGTAATTATTACATGACTTTCCAACAAGTTTAGTCAAAGAATTGGACAGGTGGCATAAGTTAGTAGTAGTTTGAAATAGTTCAAAGCAATGAAGCAACTAGAACTAAGTCTAAACTCTTAACTGCTTGTAGAATAGTCTTCTTCGAATGTACGTTTCAGGAACTTGGAGAAACAGTATTGACGTTGAAGATGGTACAATGAAGTCTAAACAGCATTTTGAACACGTTTCACTCGAAAGAAAATCCTACATGTGCTTCCTACCACTCTGAATTATATTTTTCAGCACGTTGGCAAGACATACTGCACCTGTGCGAAACCCGGATTTTTCACAGTTTTTGTTGGATGTTTGGTCAATGTTGCATTGAAATTTTGCCTGTTGCAGAAGATATCTTTTCCGACACGACATTTGAAAGCTACAGACGGGATGTCATCCTTAAATACGCAAAAACGACCTTAAACGAGATGTTCTACTGAACTGCTATACACAATACAGCACAGGTTTCGTGCAGACGCAGTACGTTCTGCCGACGTGCTATATTTTCCCACCTTCTTTTATCTCCTGCCCATAGATGATAGCTTTAGAGTTGATGAATGTGATGGCTATGGGGAACTGTTCTTTAGCGGGTAGGCGTGGTTTCCTGAATCTCAACTTCTCATCAACCTCCTCATCCTCTTCCTCAGGTATCTTGTCTGCTTCTCCTGATGCCGGTGGCTCCTCCGAGATGTTCTTGACATTGTAGTTGTGGTCTACAGTAGCTGTGTTTTCTGAAGGCTGGGGTCCGGACGCTGATTCAGACTTCAGTGATCTAGTTTGGAGGAGGAAGAACGTATCAAAATTTGATACTTTTGAGGCAAAAAAAAGGCAATTTGGTAGACGCATATTTTACAAATTAGCATGGTTAGCATTAGATTGAGAGGTACATGTGTACTGGGAGTCTGTCCTGCTTGCAGAAATTTCAAGGGGATTCACCAATTTTGCAAGACAAATTTTAACAGGATTCAATGTCTAGTTTGGAGAGAGTGGTAGCTACCACCACTATTAAATTTCAATGTTACAATCACACAGTGATTTTTTACAGGAATAAAACTAGCTACGGTGCTGCCCCATCGAAAAGAACCTAGAAAAAAAATCAGAAGACACTGTCTTTGAGACCTACGTATTTGTCCTTTTCTTCCTGAGAGCCACCCCCTCGTGGATGAGACACTGACTGACACTGATGAGGTTGGCCTTGGCAGCGGTCAGGGCTGTCTCCTGTATTCTGTGTTCATACAGCAGGTCCACAGGCAGGGAGCCTTCTTCAACTGGACCCTGGGAAAGTTCAGACTTTTGTTAATGTAGGGTTGGAGGTCCCTTGTGACTACAAACTTTTAAAGTATCGGAATCTTAAAAGGAAAAGCTTAGTTTTTCTCTCCATGCATGGAGCTTTTGTTTTTTTGGGTGTTTGTTTGGGTCTCAATCTGTACTCATAAATTTACACATGCTAGGCAAGTTGGGGACACTGACAGGAAGTTAGTTCATAGGTCCCAGAAAAGGTTATCTCATTTCCTTCTATATGGATGTCTGTTGCTTTATGGGAGCAAGTGGGAAAATGCACAGACAGAATCAGTGAGAAATTGACAAAACAAAACTGCTCTCTAACCTTGGTGACCAGGGTGCAGGGGATGTTGGTAACCAGGCTGCTCAGGAACTCACACGCCGTAGCTGTCCAGGTGTTCTTCCCACCTGCAGGCACCAGGTTGGCCAGGTGGCAGCAGATGGCAAAGGCAGGCAGGTATTGGAACTTCTCTGGCAGGGGACGGAGGTTGTCCACTGATACAACCTCTCGACTACCGTAGTCAAGATGAAATATCTAAAGATATGCCAAACAATTAACACTTTTAAATGTCACATCATGATACTTTTCTAAGGCTTTCTGCCTTCACCATCCATCCAGTTTTCCTTTGGGTGAATTTTCTACTGACATTGCTATACCCTATATCATGTAAACATATTTAGCTATTAGGCAAACACACCTGGCCCTGGCTTGTAACACATAAAGGTCTTATCCTTGATACTGAGCCCCATTTACATACAGCTTAACAGTCCTGTCCTTGGTGCTAAACACTATCCAAACACAGGTTAGCAGTCCTGTCCTTGGTGCCGAACACCATTCACACATACCATATTAGTCCTGTCCTCGGTGCTAAACACCATCCACACACATGTTAACAGTCCTGTCCTTGGTGCTGAACACCATCCACACACATGTAAAATACCTGTCCTTGGTGCTGAACACCATTTACACACAGGTCATCAGTCCTGTCCTTGGTGCTGAACACCATCCACACACAAGAAAGCACATCTGTTCCTGGTGCTGAACACATTTAATACACATGAAAACACACCTGTTCCTCGATGACTACCTGACATAAATTCTAACCATACCTGTCCCTCTAGGGCCAATCCAAGCCACATACCTCAAAGCTGTTGTTGCCCTTACTACAGCTGACCCTGGCCCTGTACCACCTATTGTCCACGGAGTACTTCACACAGCAGATATCCTGTTCCTTCCATGAGATGAGGCTAGGTTCACTCTCCCTGTAGTGTTCCTCCATCTCTGACATCAGACTAGAGGAGAAGGAACACAAGCAGTGGTCACTCTTTTCTTCAACTTACAGTAAGTAGCCTGACTACAGCATGCTTCTAGCACTTAGGGAAGAGGCCCAATCAGCCAGACAGCAAGAGATTGGGTAACACTGGCTGTTACAGTAAGGTTGCAAATCTTCTTTACTTAATACATTGTACATGCTCATACAAGTCTTCCCTACCATACTGTCTAAAAATGCTGCTTTTGAATCTACAGCTAGAATTGGCATGCAACTCCACTGTTTTTCATTCATTATCTACTTTCCTACTGGAGAAAAAAAATGTCTAAGACTGATACAAGAAATTCAATACCTTATGAAGTCCAGTACTTTTCTGTAACAAAACATACATGGCACTTTACAAGTTATCAAGATCCTGAAGCTTCTATATGTAAAAAAAAAAAAAAGAAAGAAAAAGTATAACCTAATTCAAATAAAAGGTATAATGCTTGGTGCAAACATCTACGCACCTGTCTAAGCCGTCCTCCCCAGCCGAAGCCAGCTGTACAAACACCTGTGCAGGTGACTCCACGTGACAGACAGTGACAGGTAGGCAGTTCTCTCCCTCCTGGAGAGGGGGCGCTCGACACGGGTCAATGTCCAGGTCATCGTCATGCGGGGAAGTCTTGGGTGCCTGGCAGAACAGTTTATGATATTCTGTTATTAGTTTTACTTGGTTGGCCGATCTTTAATTGTACAACAAATCATATCTGCCCCACTCTGCCATACTAAGGCCACACCAATTTTATTTGTTGCTTCTCGGATTTTTTCAGAAAAAATATGAAGCGACAGGGCGAAAAAAAATAAAAAATAAAAACAGGCCTGGGCATCCTATTATAGCCCCAAATGCTAGAATAGGTGCCATGAAGTCAACACAAAAGACTAGGCTAAAATTCAAACAATGAATTTTGAACTTTTAATCAAACCACTGCATTGGTAGATGTAACAATTGTAACAACTTGGAAGAAAATGACTTTCTTCAACTGTTGGAGGCAAAATATGAGCATTTTTTAGTTGATTCAGAACCAGAATTTTTTTTTTTTTTTTTTTGCAAATCAGAAAAAAGTGAAGAGGCGAATCCGAGAAGCAACAAATTAAATTGGTGTGGCCTAAGAGAACTTGAATCAACTATGAATCGAACTGGTAATGGATTCAAAGATGTAGCCAATCACCAGTTGACTTCTATGTTTTACTTTCACCCTGCTGCCTAACACCATAACCAATATTTGGTGCTAAAATACCACTTTATTTATTAAGAAAATGAAGTCCTAAGAGAATTTCTTCAACTCTTCTCTCTTCCTGATGTGAAACTTGGACGAGCCAGTCAGTCACATACCTACAGCTATAATAATTACACTTCTTGTATGAATGATATATTGTTGGTCTTATCATTGTATGTGTTCCTGAGCTATATATATTGTATCTTGTATGTGGATTATTTAATGTAATTTTAATATGTAAAGTACAAATATGAATAAGTAACATTTGAAATTGAATATATGACATACTGCTGTCGTGTAAATGCTTTTTGTAACACGTAGTAATTTTTAATGCCGTAATTTTATTTCATTTTACACTGTGTAGTCGTGAACATTTTTAACAAATACTTCATGTACATCTATGAACGCAATTCAGCTTCAGCTGCAATGTTCATGATTGACCAATAAACCATTTTTGATTTGATTGATTGATTGATTGATTTGTAAAACCTCCTACATGTACTAGGGATACGATGGGGTCATGTGGCGCAACGACAGAGTACTCAACTCGGAACCAAGAGGTCCTGGGTTCGAGTCCTGACATGCCACCGACCTTGGGAAAGGCACTTTACACGACTTTCCTCACTTCACTCAGGTGTAAATGAGTATCATGTGTGCACGCTATCAGCATACTTGCTGCCTAGTGCACACTTTGTATTGTCATGTTACAATTTCTGAATAAATAAATAAATACATGTACTATGAAGCATTTTGTGGAAACATCATGACTACCTTGGCCATGATCTCTCTGGTAGGTTCTGTCTCCAGTGGCAGGGTTGGTTCCAGTTCTACAGACGACGAGTGAGACAGTGGGACCTCCTGGATGTCTGTTCCTGCAGGCTCCTCTGGGACCTGTATGTCTACACTGTCAGCATTCACTGTTTCCTCAGGTACTGGAACTGGTGCTGTTTGTAACCTGGACAAAATTACACAACTGTCAGTGGAAAGAGCTTTCCTTTTTTTTTCTATTGTCAAAATTCTTAATAGTTCACTTTTACCTTGCAAAATGTTATTATGTAGACCAGTGTTCTAATCTGCGTCCGTCTTTCCATCATTTGATGGAATTTTCCTGCTCATGATGTACAAAACTTCAGCGTGTAAAGATATTGAAAGAGATGTCATTGAACTAAGCTTTATATAAGTCTACTAGCAACATTTGCCCCTCAAAATGAAGGACCTCCAATTCGACCTTCCTGTCAGTCTGCAGTTACACCATTTTCCCCCTCATCACTTCCTGTGGCTCTTCTGTACTCAACTTTCGACACACAAGAAAACAAACATACAAACACACCCAAAACAACACCTCCATATATACGGAGGTAATAACCTACCCCTGTCCAGTGCAGGTGCCGTGCCCCTCCTGTACCAGGAGACTGTTGATACAGGTCTGTCTGTCCAGCGGGTCATACAGCAGGACCTTCAGTTTGGAGTCAGCTGTCTTTCCCTGGACATTCACCACCAGGCTCTTGAACAGGGCCAGTTGGTTGAACTGGATACGTGCCTGGGATCAAAAGTTTCAACAGTTACAACCTTGTTTGTTTGTTTCTTTTATTTGCACATGTATATAAACAGAATACAGAAAATAAATAACCTATACAGATGAAATGTGCCTGGGGTGGAAAAGAAGCCATCAAGCTTATACAAGTTCCCCCCCCCCCCCCTGTTACAGTTATGAACTAATTCTATACATATATAATTATAATAATAATAGTAATATTAATAACACTAAATCAAATAAAGACCTTCTGGCGATCAACAAATTATTTACAACTAAAACAATTCTAACGAAATTTTCTAATATTAAATGTTCTGGTTATTCCCTGACCTCATCAGACCATCCTTTGGAAACATCCCGAGGCTCCACGTCTGCCAGGACACAAGGGACCGCCTGGGGATCACAGGTAAAAAAAGGTGTTGTACAATCATACAGGACAATTACATGTACTCCTTGTAGGTGATTTTGTAACAACAATAACAAAATCGAAATGGTAAAATATATTATGAACATTGTTAAGCAAATATTTGCTACCGTGAACATAAAGTAAATTACAGTATATTGTGCAACCATTACTTAGTACCTGTACAGGGAGTTTAAGAAACTTGTCTGGTATCTTCTTGAGCTGTGAGCAGGTGACACGGGCAGAGTTGCCAAAGTCCACATATGTGATGTCAACCTGCTTGTTCCCTGGGAGATCTGATAAATAAAGACAATATCAGTACACAGTGGAATACAAAAGTCACTTACTTGTGTAGCATACATCTTTTCAATCTTATATACAAAGGGTAAATTCTACCATGTTTCATAAAAAACTCAGCAGAAACTGTATCCTTTGATAATTTGAACAACATCTGAAGTTAGAAGTAAGCCCCTGTAATTAGCTAATTGTGAAGAATTTCATAAAATATTTATTTTATATAAAATAATCATAACCAGGTACATCACATTCTGTCACCTCTGCGATACTTAGTTCACATTCGGGTGAAAATAATTCTAAATATTTTTAATTCATACGTACGTGCCTGGGAAGTGACAACACATATTAAATTTATAACACACTACCAGGACATAAAGATACACGTAGCTGTGTCTGACGCGTACACTGGGCTATGGTCATGTGTTCGACTTACCCACAACTTGTGCCCTATACCATAGGTCATCTTCCTCGTACTTAGCAACCAGTACCATACCTGGGAAAATTATGGAAATACATAATTTAAAAGAAAAATTAGCAACTTTTAAATCAGACCTAAAATGTTCAGGACTTTTAAGGCTTATGTGCTACCATACGCACCTCAAAAAAAAATCTTTAAAACACTGAAAATAATAAGTAAGTTTCACACTCTCTCTATAGAACACTACAAAACATGCCCTTCAATACAGATTAAAGATGTACAGTAACTGTTTTTTCTGTAACTTCTCTGTACATACCTTCATGTGGACATAGAATGTCCCACTCTTCACCTTGTTCTTGATTGTACAACTCCTGCATTTGCGTCATCATGTCTCTCATGTACTGAGCCTCAGCTACACTGATCTGAGTATGGCACAGTAAACAGTATATTTCTTCAACTTTTCGCACAAGCAAGAAACGACAGCAAAGCAGTGCCAAAGTAGAGGTATGAGTCAAACAAGGATTATGTTAATTGAATTTCATTAATTAATCCATTTGTTCATTTACTCCCTCACTCACTCAAATTCATTATTCAGTTGTTTACTCCTTTATTCACGATTCTTACCATCATTTGCTTCTTCATTTATTCAGAGCTACAATAACGACAACAGAGAATAATATTATTGGTACTGCATGGACCACTAGAAATTCATAACAAGGAAGTTTACATTCAAGTCACAATATCTGACCCTGCGATGCTAGTTTTTCCAACAAATTTTAATTTTACCTTTACGACTGGTGCTAATATATCTTATTACATAAAATGAATGAACTGTATTGTGTGACAATGGTATTTCACTACATGGTTTTATGGCAACAACAAAAAAAGAAACCGCTGATTCTGACTTACGACTTGTACATAGAAGAGGTCGGGTCCCATGACATGGCTGCCTAACACTGGTATGTCCTGTCCCTGGAGCAGGGGTTCAGCCGGCAGGAACTTCCTTCTGGGCTGCAGAACAGAGGCTGGAACAGGACCACAACAGTCAACCATGCAGCGCTGACAATCACATAACAACTGTACAATTTACATACATTTTATAAAGCACCCCTATTTCCTTTGTCTTTGTATAACCACCCTTCGGAGTAACACACAAGCTTTGCAGGCATGCGGTGCGGCGGCAGCTAGCTATATTACACCAAACGACCTGTTACACCCAATCTTTGCACATCTAACTGCAGGAGTTGTTTAAAGCTATCTAGTGATGATGCCCCAAATGTACTTGGGGTGGCAGCGATTTCCAAATGCTAAAATTATAAGTTCTTGTAAAATATGAATTTTTGAATACCTCAATCTGCAATTACACTACTTCATCATTTCTTCCTGTGACTCATGTATTCAAACAACTAAACAAACATACAAACACACCAAAAACGAAACCTCCATACGCAGAGGTGAACAAATTCCAAAAGACAGACTGTATCAAAGGACGTTGTACCAGTAAATGATGGTACAGAGTGTGGGGACCTGAGGTAGGCAACCTCCAGGAAAACCAGCGCATCACGGAGAGACACCGGCATGTCTGTATCTATGTCTTCATTAGGTGGCTTGTGTAGATCTACATGTAGTAGACTTCCGGAATGATTCAAGAGCTGTAACAACACATAGTATAACATAATATCATAATACTTCAGTAAGCATTTATTTACTGACATTTACCACATTTTGTGGAAAGATTGACATATATAACAGTTGGTGATTCAAGTTACTAGTATTAAGAATTGTCAACTCGGAGACCAGACTGTAAGGTTTGATCTACTCACACTGGGATGGACCTCTACCCTTATCGATACATGAGTGTGCACAACATTGGTGTTTGCTAGGTATTTGAACTCAGAACTTTTAAATTCTACGTCTTAAAATTCTATCAAAGTTTAACCTACCTTCATCAGAACTGGTTTGTCTCCAACCATCTTTGCAAAGGCTTGTATGGCTTCCTGTGACCACTTTCCTGTTTCCTGTAGTAAGACAATTACACTGATACAAGGCATTGTTTGTACTTACTAATCATAGAATGACCATTGTTGGATCCACATGTACATGTACAATACGTACTAAGTCACGATGTTATGGTTGAGGGTGGTTAGGTGTTGATGATCAGAATATTGGTGAAAGTTGGGTTTTTGTTTCAACTTACACGTCCAAGAACTATAAGCTACATGTATATACAATGCATATTATCCTTTAGACCCTTTTAAGTATTCCTGTATGTACACATGTATGTCATACAGATCTAGCCCATACCTTATCTATTGGGACTATGTCCACCAGAGAACAGCACATGGACATTTCAGGGATAGTCTGGAATCGCTGGGGCATCTTCCGCAGCCTGGAATAGAAGGTATGGAGAGTACTAGATATAAAAATAGATTGTCTTTAATAAAATAATTAATTAGATCTCTCTATGATCAACAAGACCTGAATGTGTAATACTTTGTGGAAAGTATATTTTGTACAATACATCCCATGTCTAAAATGTCAGCCATCATAATTTTAAAGTGGTTCAAATCGTAATAATATATTGTCATGTTTTACATTATTGTCATGTTTTACATTATTGTAGGCAGATTCTAAGCTTTAGCTTATTAAAATAAGCTAAAGCTTAGAATCTGCCTACAATAATGTTGGGTACTGTACCTCCTGATGGGTATCAGTTCGGAGTTTCCGTAGTCTACATAAGCCACCTCCACCATGAGTTCCTTCTTGTCTGTCCCACTGTCTGAGGAGTCGTCGGAGGTTCCTCCTGAGATGGCCCTGATCTGACTTCGGTACCACTTGTGGTCAAAGCTGTACTGTGCAAGGCACAGGTCCCCTGGTGTGGAATAGCATACAAAAAATTATAACCATCTAACACAGAAACTTCAGAATCTGTTTTTATGTATGAATAAATTAATTAATTAATGACTGGTTTATTTGCACAACTATACAAATACAATACCATGGCAGCCCTTCGGCTGAATTGTGGTATCATGGTTTACATATGAACAATATAAAATCAACTATAGCAATTCAATTCCAAACAACTATGTACATATACAATGGTGACTTACACCCCAAACATGTCAACTATCATTTAGCAACTGTACGATAAAGGGTAAAGTACTGTTCTTAAATCTAGATGTTCTGCAGCTGAATTGGCTGATTTGATTTTTGGACCTAAGTTCTCTGCCATGTACAGTTGCACGTGTAGGCGGTAACCACCCAGAGAAAGTAGGGGATCTTGATACAGACACTGCAAACTTCTTACAGAGTAGAACTCGTCTCTGGTACAGAGTAATAAGTGACAGCTGGCCAAGGGCTGCGTCATAGTTGACGTAGCCCTTACCCAGTATGATTCTACACGCTCGCCTTTGCACAGACTCTATGTATCTAGACTGAACAGAGGTGATGCCTGGGTGCCAGACGGGGCAGGCGTACTCTAGTAGTGGTCTTACAAAACCGCAGAAAACAAGAATCAGGTCATTATCACCAAGTCCATACTTCTTTAGCACTCGCACCAGGTAAAGTCTACGATTGGCTTTGCTCACCATGGAGTTTACATGGGCGGACCACTTGAGATCAGATTGAAGTGTTACACCTAGTACTTTAGCAACATAGACTACTTCCAATACAGATGGTCCCACAGAAGATCACCTTATGATTCTGTGAGTAATTTTATCAGGTTGGCAAGAGACTGCATAAAAAAGACTATATACTCTGGACAGCATTCTTAAAAAAAACTAAAACTTGACTGTTTATTATACATGTAACTGTACCTGACAATGTTATGTGACAACGTTTGGTACTGCATATTTAATGTGTTGACAACCACTTTCAGAGTATGGTGAGTCTACATTGTTGTCAGTCAGTCCTTTTATATATTTATATTTGATATAAATTTTTATATTTAATATTGCAGCAGCAACACCTAGCTCCAGTACAAGTGAGAACCAGTGTTGACCTGAAGAAGGTGACAGATGGTCACTAAAACGTCAGATGTGAAAATCCACTGGTTGTCGAATAAAGAACCTTCTGATACACCTTAAGCCATAAAAAACAGAACACAAGAAGTGCAGACATCCCCTACCCACTGCGATGTTGTCCATGCTAACATGTTCAGGCTCCTGACTGTTACAGAACCTGTTGATTTTGTAAACCATAATAACAGACGTCCCCTACCCACTGCGATGTTGTCCATGCTAACATGTTCAGGCTCCTGACTGTTACAGAACCTGTTGATTTTGTAAACCATAATAACAGACGTCCCCTACCCACTGCCATGTTGTCCATGCTAACATGTTCAGGCTCCTGACTGTTACAGAACCTGTTGATTTTGTAAACCATAATAACAGACGTCCCCTACCCACTGCCATGTTGTCCATGCTAACATGTTCTGGCTCCTGACTGTTACAGAACCTGTTGATGGCCTTCATCATGGCGTCCACACGGTCGTTGTCTGACAGCCGCTGCACCAGGAAGTGGCAGGGGTGTTTGATGTGGGTCACAAAGACCAGCTCCCAGCGACCTGAAGTGTGGACGACATTAGGACACACATCTCACACTAAGACCACACCAATTTGATTTAAAAAATTGGTTCTTAGATTTTCCCTCTTCCTTTTTTTCTGATTTGCAAAATAAAAAAAATTCAGTGGTTTGAATAAAAGTTTAAAATTCATTGTTTGAGTTAAAACAAACCACCCTGACATGTTGACTTCATGACTCCTATTGTAGCATTTGGGGCTATCATAAGATGCCTAGACCTGGTTTTTTTCACCTTGTCGTTTCATTTTTTTAAAAATCTGTGCACCAACAAATCAAATTGGTATGGCCTAAGGCTACATCTCAGTTTATTTTGTTGGTCTTCAGAAAAAAACAGAGGGCTAGCAGGAGGTACAGACCTTCCGCTCAGAGTCTATTCTAATGTTGATCATTCAGTTCAGCATTATTCACATTTACAAACCATTCGTAAAGAATAACATAAAGAAGTTTCCCTGCTCATTGCTTCAGTTATACTGGCTATGATAAACCAAAATCAAGTTTCCAATGTTGGATTCAAATGAGAAATTCTGTAATACTTGGTTTCCAGCTGGTCCTGACTCTCTGTTTCCTGGTCTGTCTAGGACTGCTGTCCTTACTGGAGGTGTCGTCCCCTCCCTGACTGGAGTCCTGCGACCCAAACCTGTCCACAGAACTGTCGGACTCCGCCCCTGCAACAGTACAAGCCTCCTTGTTTGTCATTGATTCTGTCATTATCAATTTTGTTTTGACATTGCTATTCTGTTATTTTTACACACCATTTGTTCTCTGCTTTTCTTTATGTTAGACATTAGATACTTTTACTTTATTGTTAAGTTATTTTCCACCGTTATGCTATTATTTATGGATCCGTGCATTATGTCTTTATTCTTTTGTTAATTATGTTTTTTGTTCTGTATATGTTTTGTATCCTTTGTTGAAATGAAAAAAAAACACAAAAAAACAGTACAAGCCTCTCTTCATACAATCATTGGAAGCATTTGCTGATGTGACCTGCCTAGCATTAAAGTAAAGGACTTGCCATGAGCTTACGTTTTATCATTATACAGGTTTAAGGCTTAAAGCTATGATGGCAGGTCTCTCTCTAGCTCTAGACTTTTCTCCATCCTACAGCATCAGTTTTGTTAAGTGTCCCGAGCCAGATGCACAAGGAATCTAGCAATACTAACCATTAACTTCAGCATGGACTTCGTTTTCTGGCTGGACAGGCATCTGTTGTACCCACTCTGGTGGGACCTCACTGATACGTCTCAGGTTATATCTACACATAGACAAACACAACTATCAGGTATTGGTTCAAGTACATTTATACATAATAAACACACACTCAAAATATTCAAAAAGGAAGAATAAAATTTTGCATCACCATGTACTGAACAGAAATCTGGTCCCCAAGAACCTGTTTAAAAATATCTAATAATATCATGAATATTTACGTTTAATATGGATTTACCTTGGCTTGGAGTTACTTTCCACTGTGCCATAAGAACTGATGACATCCACCAGGCTTTTGTCCCAGGAACAACTGGGTGTGGACAAAGAGATGGCTTTCATCATGTCAACAAACATGTGTGTTCTAATATACTGATATTGGTATAAGGAGAAACTAAGAGAGTGGTGTTTAAACTTTAGTTGCCACCTTCTTTTGAAAGACAAAATAACTAGTAGATTTGGAAGGAAACAGTCTGCTGGTTTGTACTCACTGTATGGCTGGCCCCTTCTGTTCTGAAGCTACAGCACAGCATGGTAGGTCATCAGCTGAAGACAACTTGTCCACTATCTGTATGATACAATCATGTAAAATAACAAAATCTACCATTAGAAGTAACCACAATTAAAGCAAGAAGATTCCACACCTCCCGTGAAGTATTTAGAGTTGTTGTGAATTTTTTGTTTCATTCATTGTTATGAATTTCTCGCTGATTCTGTGCGTATTCCACTATTGCACACATACAATCCTGGAGTTCCTGCATTCTGTCCTTGGTGCTGAATGCCATCCACACACAGGTAAACAGTACCTGTATACCAGTGACCTATTCAAATCATTTACAGTATGAGGTGAGGAAATTTGAGTTCTTTCCTCAAGGACATTATACTGGGCCATGTCAGGGGTTTGAACCCAGGATCTCTTGGTTCCTGGGCGAACACTGTTACACCACACTATGCACATAAATCCATATCCATATTCTGCAAAATAGTGATATCACAAAAATTATAAAACAATCGGCTTGCACCATGTTTGTATCTTATTCAAACTTACAGTAATGAAGGAGGTTTAATACTATATCTTACAGTAATCTCAGCAGTTTGGTTGGAATAAATTCTGCAAAGTAGGTGTGTGTCCTTTTGTCCATCAATCAAGTTGACAGATGTCTACTGGTGTCAAATGCAAATTGTAATTATCACCTATTCTCAAAGCACTTATCTGTTATCATCTAACCAAGCACTGGAACAAAAACAATGTGAGAAAAATACAAGGCAAAAGACATGCCAAGGACATGGACATGCTAAACAAATGGCAACTTTTTTTTTATAAACTTGCAAGTTGCAGCATAAATTCTTGCATAAATTTCGAGTAGAGAACAGTAAAATTTGAGCAGAAAAACAAAGTGGCCGCAACTGTTGGTCATATTGACAGGGAACTTCACTAGCACCTGGGTTATACCAATATTTGACTACCTAGTATTAATTAAACTTGGTTACACAAATTCAGTTAGTTGTTGCTAAGGCTTTTCTACAGAAAGTTATAAAAGAATAAACTATAAATAAACTACATTATCAAGATAAAGTCTCTGCCAGTCAAGCAGAACTGAAGCTAAAAGCCTGGCATCCAAGCTAACAAACATGGGTCTTCCATCTGCTAGTCAAGCAGAATTGAAGCTCAAAAGCCTGGCATCAAGGCTAACAAATAAGTAGTGGCTTCCATCTAAGCAAGGAGGTTATATCTCCGTATAACCTTCTTGATCTAAGTTGTTTGTTTTCGTGGTCAGAACAGGATTGTTTCCTAGCTTCCACACAGAACAAGCAATCCAATTGGTGTGGCCTTATCAGAATATTCAAATGAGGTCTTGCTGTGGTTTAGCCTAACAATGCAGACCAGCTGGGGCAGCTCCAACCAAGCAGACAGAAGCCTTGGGAGCCACAGTGAAGGGAGTGCATGCGTGCATGTTCTAGTCTTGTAACATCGATGCTCTCACTTCTTCTGTAACAGTTGTAAACTACAAGATGTTCGTGTGGTCCCTGTTTGCGTATCTGAATCCCCAGATCTGCCTGATCTTGGGGATTGTGTTCCTGCTGACCTACTGGTACCTCAGAACCCGGGCACAACACAACCTCCCACCAGGGCCATGGGCACTGCCTGTCCTGGGGAACGTGGCCCAGATTTTCACCAAGGTTTGTTCTGATTCTTAATTTGTTTCACATCTTACAAAGTAATCTTGTATGTAACAAGGGTTCAATCAAGGAGAATCAAGGAGGTTTCGAGTCACTCAGGACAATGTTTACCCTAGTCTTTACTTTTCCTGGCAATCTTGTGTAACTACTGACCACTGTTTTGTGTGTCTACTGCTTGCTTGTTTGATAAGTTGATTGATGAGATTTTGCCCGGGGAGGCTAGATTTCCTTCATGCAAGTGACCCACCCTCCTTACATAAGGAGCAGAATGCGAGTACTCTAAATTCGCTTATTTTCGCAAGGATTTAATTGTGTCACAGGAGTAGAAAGGCTGTTTTTGTGATGTTTCAAGTTAGCGGTCAAAACCATACCATAGCAGAAAGCTCATGATCACAGCATCGTGATTTCCTGGTTGATAGGCACTGCAAAGAGCATGCCTGAAAATAAAACTACAGCAAATATTACAACATGTAAACTGCTAAACTGGATAGTGAGTGAGTGTGAATGATCTATGTAGTGTTAAGACTTTTAGTACATTGTACATAATTTATGTATTCAGCAAGAGCACTCCAAGATTTTGGCAGTTGCATATTATTATAATCTACTTGACTGTCTGTGTCAAACAAATTCAAAGGTCGTTGACCTGTGGCTTGCAGTGATCAATCAAACCACCCTCACCTTGTCAAAGGAGCTTAGCTGTTCCAGATGTTACAATGTGGGAAATGGATTTTTTTCACCCACCATTTTTAATGGGGTGATTTTCTAGTCTGATCCCTAAGGACTAAAAAAAGAGCCCAGATTATGATTTAGGTGAAATAGCCTCTGAAATCTGATCCCAATTTGTTTTCAGTTCATTAATCTTGACTTCTGTTTACTTTGGAAGGGATTAAACTAAATACTATTGATCATTATCTTCTGCATCCATTTACATGAGAGGAATTACTTTGCAATTTCAGTGTATGGCCAATTTAAAACAATGCTCAGTCTAATTCACCTAGCAATTTCAAGGTTGTGGATTATAATTCGTATTTCTAATACATTCTTAGTGCTGCTATTCTTTTTTTTTGGATGTAGCTGTGAGATTGCCACAGAGCCATATATGATATATGTTAAGGAGTGAAGTCTGCTATCTCTGATTGCCTTCTTCTATATGCCTTGTTATGTAAAACCTTTCTTAGTAACCATTCTTGTTGCTACAGGCCCCATACAAGCTGTGGATGGAACTTGCCAAGGAGTACGGCCCTGTGATCTACCTGTGGCTGGGCAGCCAGCAGATCGTTGTTCTGAACAGCTACTCGGCCATCCATGAGGCTCTGGTGAAGAAAGGAGAGGACTTCTCCAACAGACCTGCTCTACACACCTTCAAACAGATGGGGCTAACAAACAATGGTAAACTTGGTTATCCAATTCAGATAACAGTTACTGTAGATATATTGAATGCAACACTGTGTATTACGTATAACCCGAGGTACCCGTTGGGTGATCCTAACCGCAGGAGGGCTGGGACCGAGGGTGATGCGGAACACACCATGTTGTATTTTATTTATGCCATACCCAACTGAGACCCAACATTTCAATTCGAAATGTGTCAAAATTTTGTGTCCCTAGACAAATAATTGTAACAACATCAATTCCAATGTCCGAATCCGGTATTCAAATTTTTTAAAGAATAATATCGCCTGCGCTACTTTCGAAAATTCCTGTATCGAATGTTATCTCAGCCCAGGTATGACATAAATCATTATATCATTAGTCTATCATGTATCAGTAACATTTGATGTTCAGAGTGACCAAGTTATAGGGTTTTGCATGGAGTTGCCTGGAAATTAAATAGCAAAGCCAGAAATTGTGACCGATTATGAAAAAGTATTTGTTACCATTCAAATTCCAGATGGTAAATTTGATGTGTCAAATGTGGAACTTCTTTGACCACTGGGATGTTTTTTCTTCAGGAATTGTTCTCCTTCCGTATGGATCATTCTTCAAACAGCAGCGCAAGTTCACCATCATGGGTCTACGAGACTTCGGCTTTGGGAAACGCAGCTTGGAGGGAAAAATCGTGGAGGAGTCACACGAGCTTCGGGAAGAAATACTCAAAAAGGGACAGAAACCGTTCAACATCAGACGCATGCTGCAGAACGCAGTCGGGAACGTCATCTGCTCCATAGTGCTAGGAAAACGCTTTGAGTACGATGACGAGAAACTGGAAAAGATCATGAGGGCGTTCGACCAAAACACTGGTGACCAGCGTCTGAGTAGGATGGCCGATTTCTTCCCGTGGGCACGACACATTCCTGTCATCAAGAGAGCTGTTGCCAAGTACGTGAAAGACGTGGAGAGATGTGTCGGGATATTCCGGGAGGACATTGCCGCTCACAAGGAAACCTTTGATCCCAACGACATCCGAGACTTCATCGACACATTCCTCCTGGAGATGAGGAACAAGGAGGGAGAGGAAGGGAACGCTTTCACAGACAGACAGCTGGAGTATCTCATCAGGGACTTGTTTTTAGCCGGTGAGGAGAGTACCTCAAACACGCTGAACTGGGCACTCCTGTACATGCTCCGACACCCTGATGTACAAGAGAAGGTGCAGAAAGAAATCGACAGCACCATCGGACAGGACGTCACCCCGTCCTTTTCCCATCGCGCCCAGTTACCGTACACAGAGGCAGTCACCATGGAAGTCATGCGGATAAACCCCATTGCTCCACTCAGTGCCATCCATGCCACCTCCAACGACACCACCCTGTTTGGATACAACATACCTAAGGAGGCCATCGTGTTCACCAACCTGTGGGCAGTTCTACATGATCCTGAGGTCTACCCTGAGCCGGACATCTTCAAACCTGAGAGATTCCTAGATGACAAGGGCCAATGTAAAAAGGGGGACACCTTCATTCCATTCTCTCTTGGTAAGTTTTACAGAGTTACCATATTATTTGTAAGATTTTCTACGACTTGGAATTGAATTCCTGAAACTTTTCTAAGCTCCTGTGAGCAAATATATCCTGGCTGAGACTTAATTCTATTGTATCTGTCCATGCCTGTTTTTTTTAGTTAGTTCGTTTTTGAATCTATTTATCGTTTTATGTTTGGCCTGTGTCTGTAGGTAAACGTGCATGCCCAGGTGATCATCTCGGCAGGATGGAGCTCTTCCTGCTCTTCACCTCCCTGATGCAGCACTTCACCTTCAAGCTGCCAGAGGGCGCACCACTACCATCCACCCAGGGCCAGAGAGGAATCACAAATAATGCAGTGGCTTTCGAACTTTGTGCCATTCCAAGGCAGTAATGATGTTGTTACTGATACGTTGGTGAAGGTTACTCATCCAGGGTGGCAATAATGATAATAAAATAGTTTAATCTTTTCAAACTGGATAAATATTTAATATGTAGATAATATAGTCTACATATTACATATTTATCCAGTTTGAAAAGATTGAACTATTTTATTATCATGATGTTGTTACTGATTTGTGCCAACTTCATCTGAAAAGAAATTTCTTTTCTTGTTCTATATCATTAAGGAAATATACATAATAATAGATAGAGGAAAAAAGCTTTAGTAGACGATCAAATAACTTCATCAGTCATATCTTTGCTATTAGTTGCTTTTATAACATTTTCTCATTTGATAGATGCAATATGTGTATTTTAGAACATTTGCCATGTTAGTAAAAATATGACTACAGTACTAATCTAGAATTATTAAAATGTAGTATGTAGCATAGAAATACAAGTTAAGACAGAATGATCATCTTAGAGCCTGTATGAATAAAACGTTCAATGATGACTGAATAAAGAGGCTCTTTCTACACAACCAAGTGTTTTATTCAGCCGACGTTTCGGTGACCGTCTGTTCGGAGCCCTCGGTATCATTCTCTTTACATATAAAAACTTTCTATCCCTTCAAAAGTTAGCATTTGCATACACTGTGTTAACATGCCCTGTTTAGCAAACTTTTGGAAAAACCTACCTACTTTTACCCTTACCACAAGAATGGAACCTTCCATGTCAAAGGTCATTGACCACAGGTGGTCATCACATGATCCAATCCATATACAATGTAGGTCAGCTTCAGCAGGCCTGAGCTTCAGGAAGAAGAAATTTGAGAAACAAGCTAGGGAACAACAGCCAGGGAGAAAAGGGAGACTCAGTGCCTTTGTACAAGCTTGGTTTACTTCACAATTCTTTTATAAGAATTGGAACTGTTGACTTCAGTACCTACGATGTCGGTGTGGGCCCTGTTTACCTATCTGAACCTGCAGACCTGCCTTGTCCTGTGGATTGTGTTCCTACTGACCTACTGGTACATCAGGACCCAGGCACAACACAACCTCCCACCAGGGCCATGGGCACTGCCTGTCGTGGGGAGTGTCACCAACATGTTTTCAGCGGTAGGTTTTCAGTTAGTCTTCGTTGCTATTCCTAATGTTATATGCAGATGGAACTACATGTATTGTAAGTTCATTTATTTTCACTGGGAGTTCATTTTCCTGCAAAAGGGGTAAGGAGATTTTTGTACTGTTTTAAATTTGTGGTTAAAACAATTCTGTAGAACCCAGTCTCCCATGTGGACATCCTTGATGTCCCCGTTCAAGGTTCAAGTACACATGTACAATTTATAGTAACTAATTGGCAACGCGAAAATATAACATGATTCTCCATTAAGGTGACCCCTGGGATCATGTTAGAACATTATGTAAGGGTAACCTGTATATGACGAGTACCTGAATTGACAATTATGTAAAGAAACAGCTCTTGTGGTCCAACAGGTCCAGCAAGACTTTCCTAATGTATGTATCAATTCAGATACTCATTTATATACAGCTTGATGAGTTTGTGTTTTCGTTTTTGGTAACAACTGTATTGACTTATTGAAAGTTAAAACTTTTGATCCAACACAAAGAATTTTCTCACCTAGAGCTTTTGACCAGTACACTCTGGTCTTCTCCAATAAACTGACCCAGTGAGGCTTGTCACGTGGCTTCACTGAAGTGTGACCTCTAGGTGAGAAAATTCTTTGTTTTGGATGAAAAGTTTTAAAGCTTTCAACATGTAACTATCCACACAGATGAACTTTCATGACAACTGTATTGACTTCTTGTTGCAGGTTCCACACTTGTCCTGGACAAAACTAGGACAGAAGTACGGCCCAGTTCTGTACCTCCGACTGGGTAGCAGGCATGTTGTTGTTCTGAACAGCTACTCAGCTGTCCATGAGGCTCTGGTGAAGAAGGCGGAGGACTTTTCTGACAGACCTGACTTCTACACCTTTAAACTGGCTGGCTTTATGGACAACGGTACTTATAAAACATTTTCGTATTAGCCGATTACAAAACAAATAGATATTAAAACTATACTGTTTATGACATTGTGCCTAGATTGTGGTAGATCAGACTAAGATAGGATATCGATAATGCTTATATTAGGACCAGCATATGTCAGTACATGGCTGTAGGGCAGTTATTACCTTTGCCGAGAATGTTATGTTTTCGGGAGCACCTTTGTCTTTGTGGTAGAACAGCATAAAACATGGTCAAGCTTTTTAGATACAAATGTAGTAGATTATTGTGCTATGAAAGGTAGTGGTCACACAAGTATGTAGTATCTATTGTATTCCACTCTACTTTTTATAAATATGAAATAATGTATCGTTATGTTATAACAATCCTTTTAATTGATTTGTATAGGAATAATTCTCCTTCCCTATGGACCGTTTTGGAAGCACCAGCGCAAGTTCACCATCATGGGTCTTCGAGACTTCGGCTTTGGGAAACGCAGCTTGGAGGGAAAAATCATGGAGGAGTCACAAGGGCTAAGAGAGGAAATCCTCAAAAAGGGACAGAAGCCTTTCAACATCAGACGCATGCTGCAGAACGCAGTTGGTAATGTCATCTGCTCCATAGTGCTGGGCAAACGCTTTGAATACAACGACGAGAAATTTGAGAAGATTATGGAAGCTTTCGATCAAAACGTTGGCGACCAACGGTTGGCCAACGTGGCGGACTTATTTCCGTGGGCACGACACATTCCTGCCGTCAAGAGAGCCGTTGCCAAACAGATGGCGAACTTTGACGTCAGCGTCGGCGCCGTGAGAGAAGACATTGCTGAGCATAAGGAGACTCTTGATCCCAACGACATCCGAGACTTCATCGATACGTTCCTCCTGGAGATGAGGAACAAGGAGGGAGAGGAAGGGAACGATTTCACAGACAGACAGCTGGAGTATCTGATCGCGGACTTGTTTTTGGCTGGAACAGAGACCACGTCCAGCACCCTGCACTGGGCACTCCTGTACATGCTCCGACACCCTGATGTACAAGAGAAGGTGCAGCGAGAAATCGACAGCACCATCGGACAGAACGTCACACCGTCCTTTTCCCATCGCAGCCAGCTACCGTACACAGAGGCAGTCATCGCAGAAGTCATGCGCAGCAATCCCATTGCCCCCATTGGAGCTCCTCACAGCACATCCAACGACACCACCCTGTTTGGATATGATGTTCCCAAGAATTCCCTTGTGTTCACCAACCTGTGGGCAGTTCTACACGATCCTGAGGTCTACCCTGAGCCGGACATCTTCAAACCTGAGAGATTCCTGGACGAGAAGGGTCAATTCATCAAGGGGGACACCTTCATTCCATTCTCTCTTGGTGAGTTAAATACACGTAACTAAAAGCTTCCACCATTTAAACCTTCATTGCCAATATTTGCAAGCAAATACATGATATCTCACTATATCAAATATTTTCTAAGTCAAAATGAACTATACTAATCATGAAATCCTTTTATTCAAAGATGTGTGGAAACCATCCTTGTGCCAAAATTTATAGCTTGTAAGATATATAATTGCAGAGGAGTAAAAAAATATCCACTCTTCCATAGGATCATTCCATTATTTTTAGAGGGTGGAGTCAAAGTCATATATAGTATACAGGTTGTGCTTTATGAAATGAATTTCCAGTTTTTATTGTTTTATTATCTTGTAAACAGGACGCCGTGCCTGCCTGGGTGAACAGCTGGCCAGGATGGAGCTGTTTCTGTTCTTCACCTCCCTGATGCAGCACTTCACTTTCAAACTGCCAGAGGGCGCCCCACTACCATCGACTAAAGGGAAAATCGGCCTTGCAAATACTGCTGAAGACTTTGACCTATACGCCATTCCAACTTAAAACTTACCTCGGTGGCATTCAGCAAGGTCTGAGTGTTCTTCAAGGCTCTGTGTGCATCTGTTAGGTTAAACAAGAAATTTGGGTTACAAAATTTACAGATGCTTTAAAGAACTTAGAGACTAGATTTACACTTACAATTACAATTAGGAAAACCTTTGGCACGAGGCGTGCATCTATATATTAAGTAATAGAACAATATCAGAACGAATGGACTCCTCTAGTTTTCCAGAATATATTAATATATGTAAATCGTTTTTGTTTTCTATATTCTTTCTGAATGCAGTAACTCCAGATTCTAACAAACAACAAATTAACATTCTAAACTATTACATTTGCTTTAATTCTTAACTCGAGGAATAGGATCATGATGACTTATTATTAAGACAACAAATTATAAACTGACCTTTTGCTAAAGAATCCAGCATCTTTGCATGCTCAACAAGGGTGTTCCTCTGAAATGAAGCCATCACAAATCAACATTTAGAATCCATTTTTGTTACCTGCCTCAATTTCTGTGTGAATAATGTAAAGTGGGAACATTGGCCACAAAATGATGATCTATCATGAATAACAACTACACTACACAGCAACTACGTGTGCGGAGGAGACAACCCGCCTGATGGTTCTCTCCTGATGGATTGTGACCGCCTACCATTTGAACAGTTAGCTAGACTAGCAAGAAACAGGAGGCAGTGGAATGCTAGACTAAATAGGATAAAGTGACATGTAGCATGTAGCATAAGACCTTGTAGGTCTGATGATGTAAAACATACATAACAACTACACTGGGTATTCATATGTGCCAAAACACCTTGGACTGTCAAAACTTGACAACAATAGTGCTGTAAGTTTAATTTGCTAGATCTTTGATGGTTTTGAGTTTAGGGACTTGTTTCCATCACCCAGGACATGGCTCAGATCACAGGTAGAGTGACTCAGAATAATCATTATGTTCGGGTTAACTGTAAGGACAGTGACCTGTAAATGTTTGATTTCAACTTTTTTCTGTCCAACTAGTTTAAATGTCAGGCTAAGCTATAAGTATACTAGATAATATTCTAGCAATTTTGTACCAACTATTACAACATTTTTATGTGTGTGTAATGTTTTCAATCATTGTACACTGGTTTTCAATTCAGTGGCAACACTGTGAACTCCAATAAATTTGTATGTTGTATCTTGCGCTTCCAATGAGAAACTGTCATACTTACCATGCCCTCCAGTGGCTGGACCTGCGCTTGTCCTGCCTCTTCGATTTGTTCCAACAAACTTATCTCCCTGTACGATAAAAACAATAACAGAATCTCATACAATATTCCTTGGAAATTATTGTCATTGAAGAGGAAACCAAGAAAAAAAAATTATCATTTAATTTTGAAGCTGTGAGCACATATCTGTAAACTATTAAAAGTCTCCCTGTTTCCTAATATTTGTACTTGTTCATTTCACAATACTAAGTAACTAAAACTAGGCAGCTGCAAATAATTGTTATCCCAAGGCATTGTATCATCAAAGAAGAATGCATGCTATTTACATGATGATATCTATAGCTCTGTGACTAGTTGACTACCTGAATGAAACAATACTAGTAATTAGATTGTTGAATTGGTAATGCAGGAGGACCAGTTACAATTTGGATGACAACAGCTGCAATGCCCATTGTTGTGTTTGCCAACCCATTGTTGTGTTTGCCACCTGCTAAGAAAACACTTTGAAATGTTAGCATTCTATAGTATAAGAACCAGAACAAAGAGAAAATCTGACTAATATACTAGTGGTGACTATGAAAATCCTAAGTACATGTACAATGCAAATGTATGGAAACACAAGACATAATAATATGGAAGGCCACAACTTCTGTCTAAACTGACAGACAATTTCATAAATGGACAAACGAGTACAATGCAAATGTACTGCTCTCACATTGTATACCGAAGCTGTTACTCAAGCAAGTGGATACACTTTTCTTTTTTTTTCTTCAAAATCTATCCAGTTGCTTTAGTTTTCTTGTGTATCTCATTACCTGGATGTCTAACCTCCATCGACGTATCTGCTCTCACACACAAGAGGGAGACAGAGGGAGGGGGTGAGAGAAAGAGAGGGAGAGAGGGACAAGGAGAGGGAGAGAGGTGTGTTGAAAAACTGTTTTTTGATTATTGATAAACCCCCGGAGGGGTGGGCCGATCCCGGAGGTACTGCAATACCGGGCCAACCCGTGGCTAGGATGGTGCAAGCACCTAGTCCATAGCCTCCTTCCAAAAATCAATTTAATATATGGCTCCGCGATGCGGAGCGTATCAGATATTAAACTGATAAGAACAGATACTACACTTGATCTTAGCCAAAAGGCCGAGAAGCGATAAGGAGTAAAGGTATTGAACGCGTTTTAGCGGGCAGACTAGCGTTTCATCGTGTGGCGGGAGGGTCTGTGAAAATGTGCCGCGTATAAAGGTACTCATATACGCACCACACAAAAACAGTATGGACCAGGCAAAGAAAATATGTCAGTTTTGACCCCTAGATTATTATAAATATAAAATACTATTATGAAAGTTAAAGAATCACAAAGGTAAACCAGCTCCGTGGTACAAAGTCCCATGGGTCCACTGGGATATGGCTGCTCAGCCAATCAGGAATCAGGTACTCATGTGGGACATTAACATAATTTATTCACTGCTACTGGGTCAGGGAAACATGGCGCGTAGTGAAGCCAAGCAACATGCATGCAAAGTGTGCTGCACATTACCAACAAGAGGTAACCAATGATAGTAAAGTGGCAGTAATATAGTAATATTTAAAGGAACTTGTCTGTCCTAGAAACAGGAATAAAGCCTTACAAGTTGCTTGTAGCAATAAACGATCTACCGTTAGACTACAAATTCACTCCAACACAAATGGGGGAGGGGGGCAGATTCTTACTACGTGTGTTGCATAAACAGACATTATTGCTCAAAAAATCATGCAGAAGGACACAGGATTGGCTTAGAAAATGTTTGATCTACAAATCAGAAGGCATGTGTGACTAACCTGGCCTGTAGTGCACCGTGTAACATTTGGAAGTGAGTCCTGACTTCGTGTGTTAACTGTGCTACCTCGGTCCTCAATCCTGGAATGGCATCAGTCAAGACCTACATGGACAGAGTAGAAAGTAGAACACACATCAGGGCACATAGTTACACTTTTGTACACCCAAAATTAGAGCTGTACACCTCATTTTTGACTGTCATTTTACACCTGTCATTGTGTGTGTGTATGCGTGTGTGTGTGTGTTTGTTACGTCTGCAAAGGTATAATTATACAAAATCAGAAAGAATAATAACATCTTTGCTGTATTACATGTTTGAAATTCTAAAGTTAGCTGTAGAATTTCTTGTTAGCTAGCAAGAAATCTCTTCAAACTAGACCATTAACTTCCAAGTATTAGTCAAACCTTATCAGCCTCCTTTATTCTCCTCAGAGCAGTTTTGGCCACAAGAATAGCTGGTTCAATTTCAGCTGCCACTTCCTTATTCTGAAACACACAGTGTTCTATAAGCACGTCGGCAGAACGTACTGCGCCTCCGCAAAACCTGGATTTTCGCTGGATTTTTGGTCAACGTTGCATCAGAATTTTGCCTGTTGCAGACCATATCTTTTTCTACACAACATTTGAAAACTACAGACGGGACGTCACCCTTATATAAGCGAATTCGACCTTATATGAGACGTTCTGCCGAAGTGCTATGCGCAATACATTACGGGTTTCGCGCAGGCGCAGTACGTTCTGCCGACGTGCTTGTTCTATATACAGCAAAATTTCTCCTTACATTTATTAAAATTGATTTATAAACTAAAGTTTATTACTGGCATACGTCACCAGAAAATTCAAAAGCTAGATACAAATCTACAAAAGTCTCCAAATTTATCAACACAATGCACATTTGGCATATGTAGGACCATTTCATGTACTTTAAATACATTCAACTGGGAAAATGACAGACAACAGCATATACATGTACCTTGTCGAGGATGGAGACAATGTTGTGGTTTTTGTGGTCGCCCATGACAACACAGTGAGAACAGATGGAGGTCTTGTCGTCCTGGCAGTAGAACTCTATGATTCTGTTGTTATGTGCCTGGCAACCACTGGTCATTCTAAATTAAACAGAAGAAAATTGGATGGTCATCTCAGGTTTTAGACAGTTCACAGCAAGTTCACTGTACACACAGGTAGTAACTCTATGGTAGCAACTTGACAAGTATGCTTGTGTACATAGTAGAAGATCCTTCAAAAATAGTAAATACAGGAACAATCCATAAGGCAAAAAAAAAAAGTTTTAGAAGGAGGTAACAATACATTAGTAAAATATCTTTGTAATACATCATTATACATGTATATTGGGTGGTGAAATGTATAAAGTACAGAATGTAAAAGCAGTTTAGTAAGAACTTGTGACTTACCCATCTGGAATCAGTGGGGATGCCTGGTGTCTCATCAGGGTACGTGATACTTGGTGCACCTGTATGATTATACAAATATACCGGCAGTTACAAACTTGATGCACATGCACATACACACTTGCACATGCACAAACTGAGCTTTGTTTTTGGCAAGCATTTCTTCAATTTTAGAAAATCCTGCTACCAAATTAAACTTTTCTGGGGAAAAAGTCAAGAACTATCGAATTTCTCTGAATGCTTAATATTTTATGGTTTTGACTTTTTTCCTTCTCATAATGACAGAAGCTGTTGGGATATGTGTAAACGTACCTTGTCAAAGCAGAGCCCACATAGATCACATTCACACTTGGCACATCTACAAGAGGCATTCCTGGTGTTGCATTCTGCACACTTGGACACTGGAATAAAAGTTAAAAATTAACAATCTTAGTCCTTTAGGATGCACAGCAATGGTGACATAAGTATAATTAGGCCTTCCTAGGAAAAATAGTTGTGCTTCCAGTTACGTATACCCGACTGACCCTAGCCTTTTTTGGGGGGGTTGAACGCTGTTAAGGGACATAACATTTTCAATATATCTGGGTGATGAAAATGTTGTACATTGTATAATCATTTTCCAACATGTTCTCCTCATATCTGTTGCAATTACTAAAAACATGATACACTTACTGAATGTCTAGTTACCATTGTTAAGTTAATGGTAGTAGTAGTGAATAGCACTAGTGATATGCACAAATAATACCTGACAAAGGACACAAAACAGACAAGATTGTTACCATGTTTCTTCTGTTTGACCACAGTAGGAAGAGAAGCGACTTCACCATTGTCAACAACATTTCGAGTCTTTTGTGATGGTTTGATGGCTCCTCCACTACAACAGAGTTCACAATCATCAGATTATTGTGCAAGTCAAGCAGATAAGTTCAAGTATAGTACATTCCAACAAAACCATTTGATTCAATGTAGAATACTTAGTAGTTATGCAACATTTTTCATGATTGGGTGACTGCAGTGCAGTTGAGCACAAGTTTTATGCAGGATCACCAATCATACACTCACTTAGTTACTACATCATCTAATGAATAACAAGCAGAATTATCATTATACATACATACATATACATACATACATAATATTCGGATAAAGAGGCTAAATTATATATTTTATTAAAAAAAACTGCACATTTGGAGACACCATGAAGTACATACAGACTGGTTCAGAAAAGCTTACCTTTCCAATGAAAAACGCTTGTTGACCACCAGTCGTCCGAGGGTGTAGATATCTGGCCATAGACTGCGGACACTTTGTTCTGCTTTCGGTAAAGGGGTGCTGACCTGTGCATTATAGAGGTTAAAGCAACATTGGTTACTACAGTAGGCATCTGATCATAAAATTGGACTGATAGCTATCAAGTCCATCCAAATGACAGTTAGGCATCTTCTATTTTTTTAAACCAATCGCTTTGGAGTCTGCAGAGAATGTAATCCATACACGTTACTTGCTGTAGCCTTAGTGGCAAACAAAATTTTCTTACTCCAAAAATTGCTCATTATCATCAACTTGATACACGATTTAAGTTTCGTCATCTTTTCAGGTCCCAAGAACTGGACTGTTGAACTTGAAGTACAAATGTTAAATTCAAGAACAGTTTGATATGGGTGGCAATGACTATGAAACACTAGAGTAGTACAATATATCCCCCTCCAAAAAAAAGATATGAAACTATGGTCATAACCTTGTGTAGCAAGTCTGCATACATACCTGGCAAGTTGGACAGGCAATAGCTGTCTTCTGCAGCCTGGCCAGTTTGATCAGGCACCCCTCACAGTAAGTATGGCCACACTTCAGCAGCAGGGGGAAACAGGAATTACCCTGGTCTGGGAGGAGAAAGTAAACAAAAAAAGTGTCTGAAGGGGCAGAAAAACTAAAAGTGACCTCAAAACAGTTTTGCTGGGATGAACTAAATAAACAAAAGAAATAATGAATTTGTTTGAATTCATTATAAGATGCTTATTACTAATACATATTAGCATACTGTAAGCAGGGTCAATTGGAGTTGATAATCCCCTGGTTGTTTTAGATGCATATGCTCCCATATCATTGTATCTTCTTTTTAATGTTGTTTGTTGTTACTTGTTTGTATTTGCAATTAGCCCTCGGGCATGTGTTTGCAATAAACTTCTATGCTGCTACCTGAGTTCACAGGGAATTGACTGACACGAACACACATCTTTCTGTAACCATAACAAGAGTGTGAAGAGGACTTCAGGACTCATTATAATGAACGACCATCATAAACTGCCCTTCCTGAAGCCTATCCCCTTCTTTAGTTTGTTTCTCAGGCAGAGGTGTCTAGACAGCACTCCCCCACCACCAGCTATTATCACCATGGCAACTGTATCTTGTGACAATCACTGTTATCTTTTCTCTGATAACCCCAGTTTCTTCACCCATGCTTATGGGAAAGTAGGGAGGAGTATCCTGTCTTTCTCCATGTAGAAACTGAGATGAGATTGTTATTGAAAACAGATGTGGTTTCTGCACTTTGCACACAGGAATCATAATTTTAATTTATTGAAATTTTCACAACATATTGGCATTTTCCCGGCATCTTTACACAACAGAAATACATAACATGTAACGTTATATACCTTGAGGATGAATAAACATAAATATATAGTGTTACATATCCAGATGTCTTCATCAGGTAAAGTCAGACATTACACACAGCCATACAAACAGACATAATTTCATAATTTAGCTTGGAATACCAAAGGTTCAACAGATAAGAGGGATATATTTTTTATATTTTTTTATAATTAACATTTAAAAAAAAAGAATCCAACATATTTTGTCAACCTCCTTCCTGTGGAAAAGTTTGTGCAGAAATTATCATGGGAACGATATTCTCAGATGCTGTGATTTGGCAAAATTTGCGCATTTTGGTTACAAAAAACAAACAACAAAGTTTCTTCTGACAGCATGCGGGCTGAAAAATAGCATGCACGCGTCACTTTCTGAAACTTGCATAATTTTGTTACCTCGTGTGACGAAATTCCTGCAACAGTTGGGACAGGTAGGACTCCTCTGCATGCTGTCTGCCATCTCATACGTCGTCTGTCACTAATCTGTGAGAAACATCGACAGAAATATACCTTAATTTTCCACTATTTGCAACAAAAACAAAGTTCATCTTCTTCCAGAAAAGTTGCCATATGGGCCCTCCATCTTATTTTTCCCTCCAAACGGCAGGCAAATGCAACACCAGGATGAGCCTTGATTAAAAACAAAATATGAACATAACACCGAATTTCTCGCAATTTGTTAGTACAAGAACATGATTTAACTTTAACTAATTTCTTTAGCTCGTCTTACGGAGAATTATACCCACTCTGTGGGTAATCATCATGTGTAAACTGTGTGTGTTTGCCTGCAGTTTATGAAAAGTTTCTAAGCGTTCGTAACTCTTCGGACCTTTCCGGCAAGTTCGTGTTGTTCCGGATCGACCCGAAGGACAGGGCCGAGTTCGACCGAGTAGGTCAGCCGTACTAGACACAGACGAGAGGAGGCACGACGGAAGTGAAAGCTGTCAGGTTTTGTCAGCCACCGATCGCGAATTCCGGTGATTATGGAGAGAAAGTATTCAGCTGTTGTTCTTTCATTGAATATGGTGAAGACATGGGTGACAAAAATGTATGAGGTGACAGGAGAGAAGACTGTAGTCTAGACCATCTGTAGCCATTTGTTGCTGGCCTTGCGACCAAAACGACTGTGTGGCCAGGCGCCCATAATGTGTTTGACATCTGGTTTTCATTTTCCAAAATTCTTCGTGGGCTCCTGAGGCCTGGGCTTCGGGCGCAGATCTGAGACCTCGTGGAAGATGGGAGGAATTTGTTGCCTGCCATTTTCCTGACTTTAAACTGAGATTTTTTGTCTGACAGAACTTGATCGCAGGACGTGAAAGTCTCCGCTCACATTGACATTCAAAACTGCCGCCATGTTCCACAGCGTCGACCATGCAGGTGAAGGGGGAGTTTCTTTATTCCTTTTAAAAAGTCGATTTTAATCGTACTAACCTGTTTTAAAAAATTCAAATTGTTTATATATTGCTGAAGCGTTATTTCTTTCAGATACAAATATAGTCATTGTTGGATATTTTCGTCTTATTATAATAATAATAATAATTATACTATGTCCCCTCGCACAATATTTGTAATGGAACGTTCCTATTCAGCCCACCTGTTGACCCCGTGACGTCACGCCCAGGTACCTCACCTTTGCCGCCCCCTACCGGCAGACCGGTGCTTTGTTGTATCAGGTAACAAAGGGTCAATAACAACAGCTGAGCGCGCATAGCAACCAGTTCATTGTGTACTGAGTAGCTAGACGCCGCCAACCTACCAACACCCCATGCATGACTAACCAACATCGCGTGTCGGGGTGAAACTGTGGCCACTTTTCGTGACAATTTTGTTCTTTTCTAGGCCCGATTGGGCTGGATTATCCCAGCCAAAATGACGGAGGTTATCCAAGGACTGGTTTCAGACGCAAAAAGGAACAAATTCTCCACGATTCCAACGCTAACAGACGAAGGTAAGGACGGTGGTGTTTTGGTGTAAAATAAGTTGTTACAATCTGCTGCTGTGATTTTTTTAGTCCTTTATTTTTGCAACATTTATGACACAATTTGTAATTTGGCTATTCGATGTATGTTTATTACAGATGTTGTCAGTGTTTGGGACAACGTTTCAAGCTTTGTGGAAAAGCAGATGTCTATGCAAAAGGTAAGACTTCGTAAGGTAAAATTTGGGAGTGGTATTTGTTTAGGTCACGTTGCCCGCCATATTGGACAATTTTCATCTCGTATGTTTTAAACTTTGTTCCTAAAATGATAATTTTGCCCATGTACAGCAACACTTGTAAAATGAAACTTTGAATCATGAGGATTTTTGTATTATCTGTGACAAAAGTCGCTTTATTTTTCAATTTCCTGATTCAGATATGGTGGCTTAATGTTTACATGTATGTTGTCACAACTTCTGAATTCAATGTGTCAAAATTGTTCATAAAATGAGAAAAACATGCTTTCACAAAAGACTTTTCATTTAAAGAATTGACATTGGATGTATGTACATATTCCTTCATCAGTTGAGAAAGTTCTGATCATTCTATAGTCTTGGTAAGAAGTTGTTTGAAAGTTTAGTTAAGGTTGTTTTGGATTACTCACTTAGCACCACTTATAGTCCAACTGTCAAGGTGAGATTTATAAATCACTTCAGCAACTTGGTAACTCAGAAAAAATCTTAAGACTGGTTCAGAGAGGGAAACTCAAAGTCATCACGTCTTTCTTGTTTTCTTTGAATAGTTTCTTAACCTTAGTGTTTTTAAGGATATGAATTAGAATGAATGAACTTCATTGCTCAACATTATCATAGGTACATGCACAAATTGCATTGACAACGACTGTTACACAACAATACTACAAGGCTAACGTATCCTATATTTAGAACTACAAAATATTGAAAGTGATAAGCATATGAATAGCATTATTGTCATGTTGGTATAAGTGGATGTTTTATAACTGAGAGAAATGCATGCGACGTTTCATTTCTCAAGCAATTCTGATGATGTAATAAAAAACTTGAGCATTGAAGGTGAAGAATGTAACATCAAGACAATTTTGTACTTCAAAGAACTGCGAAACATTTTATGGATAGCACCAGGCATTCTGTAAAAGGTCTCTGGTCATGGTCCATTGCTCGTAAAAGTTGTTCACACAACAAAGTTTCTCCTTTGTGTAGAGTTGCTACAAAAATAGGCCTCATTCACCCACAGTAAGACATGTGTACAAGGATCATATTTCAATCCATGTCTTCAAGAGTCCTCCAGACTTACTTAAGTTACAAGCAAACACCAGCGTTCTTGTAGTATCCCTTGCAAGTGTGTTGTAGTATCGATTGCAAGTTCCAAGTTTAGCTGTCAACAAAGGAATTGGCGTGGGAAGTCCATGGGCACAGCAGTCAAAACAACAACTGCATTTTCCTGTTGTGGTATAAACAGAAAGTTCAATATTGTACCTATCTTTGATAAAAAAGGTTTTGACAAAAAAACCTTATACCCAAAGGTGATATCGATTTATGTGGTTTTGATTTAAAGTATGTATTTTAGATTTAAGTACATCTTGGATCGATAATAAGTTTTTAAGTCTTTTGCCTTAGTCCAAAGCCACTCAGTCCAGAACCCTGTTTGTTTGAATGGTTCCAGACATTTACCCATTGTTGCTTCAATATCAGCAAGCTGAACCTGTAGAATACAAGGGAGCAACTTACTTTATTTTAGCGGGGATTTGATTTTGCAGTAGGAGAAGAAAGGAAGTTATTGTGGTGTTTCAAGTTGGCAATCGAAAAAATGCTGAAGCACAATTTTGCCACAAATACACGTAGTCACCAAATCCCACCCAGATTTCTACACATTTACAGATAAAAAGGAAACAGCTTTCTTCTTAACATCATAGAACCCACACATTATGGAAAAAGGGAATCTTTTGTCTTCCACAGTTACAATAAAAGGAGTCAAACCCAACAAGTTAGAATTTAGGGTCAGCATTTAATAGACTAGTCACATGTACGTCATATTATATCTTTTTCATGCTGCTTGCAATTTAAGCCTTTGGGCAAGAAGTTGCAAATAAGTTTAAAACTTGTATATAAAACGTTGCTGTTCATATTTTCCACACAGGGTGTCCATATAGCCGGGCTGGGGACATTTACTTACGTCCACAAAAAGTTGGACGTGGGAAATAACAAGTATATCCTGATCCAGCGGCCTGTCTTCCTATTGGCCGAGAAGTTTGCACAGACTCACCAACTGGAGGCTACTAAACACTACACCACAGGTAGGTTATTACACTTAGTCCTATACTATATAGATTTACAATTTACCCATCTTTAAATGAGACCTTTTTAGTTTATTAGGCCACACCAATTTAATCAATTGGTTCTTGGATTTGCAAGCTTCATTTCTTTTTTTGATTTGCAAAAAAAAATATTCAGGTTCTGAAAGAACTCTCATATTTTAGCCCCAACAGTTCCTTGTCTTCCTAGCCGTTACAGTTTTTCCATCTATCAATGCAGTGGTTTAAAAGTTCAAATTGAAAAATAATTGTTTGAATTATAAGCCAGCCTGGTATGTTGACTTCACGGCTCCTATCATAGCATTTGGGGCTCATAGGATGCCTAGGTGGCACGCGCAGCAGGCCTGTTTTTTTTGGTCGCCCTGTCGCTTCATATTTTTTCTGAAAAAATCAGAGAACCAAAAAATTAAATTGGTGTGGCCTTATTGTGAAAAATGGTGTACTACACCAGGTACACCAGCTAGTATTTTATTTTGTTCTGTTGAATGTACACCGGATGTTCAGTCCAGACTTGTAGTTGTACCTAAATAATTTTACAGGTACAGGTATTACTATTAGGTACACAGTCCTTAGGTAACAAAGGCATGTGTGTATGTAATTTCTTCATCGTTAATACACATGCTTGAGCAATGACTACACCTGGTTGGCACACAATACAGCCATCATTGAAGTTAATTAGAGTTGGCACTACCTAGGTTACCCAATCAAAACAATGATTGAGAACATTCTTCCAACAAATCTTCCCATATATCTTTCTTCACATCATTTATAATTAGAATATATTACTTCAATGACTATATTGAGTAGATTGAATTAATTTTTTATTATGCATACATAAATGAATACTTTCACCTGTCACTGATACTATCAGTTGAAGATAATTGTGTTCTGGAATGTTTTGTTGTTCCATAATGGGTTGGAATCATTGAATACACAAAGGGAAGTGATTGTCAAGAAAGTGTGTAATATCACAGTTGACAGGTGCACGCAATCATGTAGTTACTGTCGCACCTGGTGTTATGATACTGTGTAGAGATGAGACAGGTATGAGCATGGTTGCTAGGAGTGACAGAAGTTGTTTTGGATGGATACATTGTAGCTGAATGTTTTGTATATGTCATTAAGTTTAGAAAGCGCCAAATAAAAAGGTACATCATATTCAAAGTAATAACAACTTTAACATATGTAACCAGGGATCACAAACTTCAGTCCCTTACAGTAATATATAATGATAATGATAATACAAGTATAATTGTTAGTGATTATATGTTACAGAAAATTACCCCTCTAGCCCTGTAATTCTGTTAAGTATACAGAGCATCGTCAGTCAATGATAACTTTCTCCCAGGTTGTTAGGGAGTAAAATAATCAGTTTTGTGACTTTGTTTTCCCCGTAAGAACAACATAGTCATTATGCATCACTCTCTTTTAACTGCTTGTAAGTCACAGGTCTCACCTGTACCTGTACCTGTACCTGTAAAATTATTAAGGACAAGTCTGGACCTGAACATCTGGTGTACCTGTACCTGAACAAAATACGAACAAAATAAAACAACAGAATAGTCATGACACTATTTTTTACACTAAAGATAGGTAAATTTCATCTCAAGATGACAGGGTAGCATTTGAAAATCAGGGAAACTTGCAAATATACCATACTCTTGTAAATGCTCATACAAAGACAACAATTTACCGTTAAAAAATAAAGTTTGCTACATCTATACATTCAGATGAGTGGCCAAAGTTACAGATCTAGATACAGGTCTAGGTACAGGTACAAGTCTGGCCCTGATGAACCTAAACCCATGTACCTGTACATAAAATGTATTTATAGGTACACAGCTCTACCATAGCTAAACCACTAAAATCCCTGCCAATCCCTCCCCCCAGGTGAGATCCCAGTCGTCCAGCTAAACTTCGCAGCCCTGTCCCTGGAGACGCCGTTTGACCGTGACACTGTGGAAGCATGCGTACGAGAAGTCCTGGGGGCGCTGTCACGGGCCGTGGGCTCCAGGAGGAACGTGGAGTTCACCTTCAACGGTATCGGCAAGCTGCAGATCCGAGACTCCAAGGTCAAGATGAAGTTCTACAAGGAATTCCTCACGTGTATGGACGGATCAGGCAGACTAGTGGACGCACTGAAAAATGTAAGTACTGTAAATATTTTAATGTTTGCGGTGGTTTAGTTTTCATGTTGGAGTCAAATCACAATGAAAGATGTGTTTTCATCATAATGCTGCTGTTGTACAAAACTGTTTCAGTCACAAACTAAAACACCGCAAAGATCTTGTTTCAAAGTTGAACGTACTGCAAAATTAAGTCCAGAATTAAAGATTTTACAGTAAATCAGACTTTAAACTCATTTTCGTTTGTATATATTAAATTCTAGGATGTTCCATTTAATATGTACTAGTATAATGCTATTAATGTGACATAATTTGTGTGGGCCCCTATCTACACTTGAGCAAGAAATTCACAATAATGAACAAAACTAGACATTCACAACAACACTAAGTACAATGTACTTCATGGAGGTGTGAAGTATTGAATTTTTTTGTTGTACAAACTGTATGTCAGAATGTTGGGACAACATCATGGTTCGAAATTGTTCTGTTTTTTCCCTGCAGCGTCCTGGTACAGCAGACTCCGTCATGTCAGACAGAATGACACCTACCAGACCTCTGACGTCTAACACATTAGTATTACCAAGGTATGGCTTTGTGTTTTCTACTACTTATACATGGCATTGCAGGAAATTTATAGTTAGAATATCATTTATAAAGATGTTTGCTAAAAGTCTTGTTTTCATTGTAAGTCTAGTTGTCGAAGACCTTACGAAAGACTCTGTCCTTTTCTTGTGTCAATGAAGATTTCTCTATATTATATGGCTTTCTGGCCAAAGATTGAAAGCCAAATGTAAGGTCATTATCTTTAAGCGTAATATGCTTCGTCCCAAACGTTACACTTTAAGGTGACGAAATTCAATGTCCAATGTTTGACTGCTCTTTCTACAGGATATCACCCAAGGGAGAGGGACTGACTCTGGAAGGGGACGACACCAAAAAGCCCAGCATGCCCACCATAGCAGAGGGTGCAGATGAAGAGGAGAAGGAACATCTAGAAGAGGAGGAGGGAGGACAGAAAGAAGAAGAGATGCAGGAAGAAGAAGTGAAAGGTTGGCTTGTGTTTAACCCTCAAAACCCCAGATAAAATTTTTTAGGTACTCCAGAATCCCAGGTATATTTCAATACTTAAAATGTGTCGACGTATACTTTTCATTATCATTTTATTCACCTGTTATGTAAAGAATAAACTAGAAAAACTATATATTTCTGGAAAGCTCACAATCTCAGCTTTCTAATAAAAGTAAAATGAGTATTCTAGCATCAATTTCAAGCCAGAAACAGTCATTAGAAGTATCCAAAACACATACGCAAATCACTCCCAGAAAACAGGATAACAGAAGAAAAGCTCTGGTAAGGTTCAAAAATGCTTGTCATTTATTTCAAAACCATGTAGATATAATCCAGTACACCTGTGCTCACTTATACTCTAATGTAAGTGTCTATGACTGGCACCCAAATGCCCCATGCACCCCCATCTCCATCATCACCACCATCCTCATCATCATCACCCAGTCCGTACCCATCTCTGATAATTCACTGCTGGGTTCTAGAAAGAGAATAAAAAATAAAAATATAGTTATAATGAAATGTTTTGTTGTTGTATAAGAACTGTACTATTCTAAAATGTAAAGAATATTCTAAAATGTAAAGAATAAAGATTTATTTACACCATATAAAATCTGATGAAACGAAAAAAAATGACACCACTTGTTATCCATTTTCTGCACCATCTCCATAAGTAAATATGTTACAAACTGTGACAATATGACATTTTGGAGTTCTGGGCAAAATTCTCAAGTATATAAAACTGACAGTTTGAAATAAAAAATAAACTAGAAAGTACAAAGAATATAAAATAAGTTCACACAATGTTCAAAAAGTTTCATTTGCCACGCCCCAAACATGTGGCTCACAACTCCTTCCTCCCCTAGTGCCACGTGCGCCCCCCTCCCCACATTGTTTATCCTACCGCGAGGCGATCTATTTACGCTGGTCTAACTACAGAAAAAACACATTTTACCAACTTCCTGGCAAGTGAAACATCCCCAGTGGTGAGATTTTTATCTTTAGATAAACACAGAAAAGCCCCAGGAGGGAAGGGGAGGGGCCGGGGCCGAGGGGCCGTGACCCATGTTGTTGTCTCAAAGAGGCTCTCCTTTTACATAAGGGAAACATCATGTAACTAATTCATGCCATGTGCCAGTTCTTTCCCAAGCAAAAAAAGCAGCTTACTAGTATTTTCACTTTATTTTACCTTCTATGGGACCATCACTGTCCCTGTCCTGCTCAGCATCGGCTACACTAGTTCCACCGTCGTCCAAATCGTACGGAGACTTCGTCACTGTCAAATTCTTCTTCTGACCCGCTCATTTTGGCAAACAAATAGCTTGTTTCCCTTTTCAAAAATGGAACATTTCCTCCCAGTAAGGTATACACCTTCTGATTGGTCCATTCCCTATTAGTAGAAGTGTTTTGATTGGTCAATTTGTGGTCATGCCTCCTATTGGGAGCTAATCCCGGCGGGAGGTTCAAAATGCGCCACGATCGTGGCGCTGGGGACTCCCTCGGGAATGCCACGATCGTGGCATTAGGGGCTTTAAGGGTTAATATGTATTTCTCTGTTAAATTTCTTGTGTCTGAGTTAAGATTAAGATGTCTTGTTCTGGAATGTCTTTTTTTGTGTGTCCAGGGACAGCTGAAAAAGGGGGCACAGACCTGAGTGTGATCTACTGGTAAAATAAATAAAGATGAAAAAAAAAATGCAAATAGTAGTATCTCTCGGACCTAGTACAGAAGTTCATGCAAATTTTTATCTCACAATTAAAAAAAAAAAATGTTTGAAAAGTGCGTAGTACATGAATTAATCTCCAAGCAGGTCACTTTGTGGTACAGTACAGTATGAGATAACACAGTGGAGGTCATCATCACATGCGATGGACAACCAAGAGAAGAACAGTATCATCTGCAGTACAGTATGTAATTGGCAAAACAGTATCAAATTGGCAAGACAGTATCAACTTGGCAAGACAGTATCAAATTGGACAGGCAATATCCAATACGTCAACTGAGTAAAAAAAGATACTGTGATGGAATACCTACAGCAATTCACAGGTGTTAACAAAACTCTGCAAGCCAGCCTGTGTATAGTAATCTTAAAACCACACCAACACTGAAGAACTTCTGACCTGAATGACGTAGAAACCCCATTATAGTCCTATTATAGCTAACCTGTAAATGATGAGGGGTTATTACCCTGCTTCATTGTACAGTGTATCTGTGTTAAATGTATCTGATAAGGGCTGTTTTACTCCATTGTATGACGTATCAAATCTAACTGAGGATAATGAGGGGTTATTAACAAACTTTATTATATGTGTAGTGGGAGGGGTATGTGTGTATTGTCCGTCAAGTGGGCGTCCTAAGTCTTTTTGGTAAAGTCGTGACAAAAAAAACAAAACACAGAGGAGTTATATCATATAGATGCAAAACATATTTTTCAAATGTTTATTAGAATTGTTAGAAACTTACTAAATCTTCAGCCTATCCAATATCAGCTGACAGTTTAAAGTCCAGAATGTCACACAGAATACTGAATATTAATGTATGATTTCCCCAATTTAATAGCTATGGGAAGGAGGGACTAAAAAAAAGTCATTCACTGTACTGGGCCCTAACTTTGAAAGATCTGACGTACAAGTTCTGTTTTCAAATTGATACAAGCACAATATAATTTCACTGCTGACTCTTCCATTCTACTGTCATGATCCCACTCCAACAATGCCAGCCGAGAAGAACATCCGATATATTCTATAGTCGAGACTTCCTCCCTCATTCACTCCATAGAAATCTGACAGAAGCCCAAACGACAGAAGAATAATAGGTCCTTGGACAGTGGATTGACAGCTGAATAAGAACCGTCATGCATATTTTATCACGCTGTTTGTCGATACCCCGCTGTGACTAAGCAGCTCGGTAGTTATCTATTGGCCGGGGCTTTGTCATAAAACCGCTTCATCTAAATTGCATGCCGTTAGAATACAAAGTGCCACTCCGAGTGTAGGCCAGGACGCTGGCATGTGTCTGGTCACGTGACGAGATACCATAGTAACACACAGACATTCCCTCGGCTATAACCACGGGTGTTTGCGGGAGTTGTGATCAGTTTCCCCCCGACAGTCGATCTGGAGATACCGCGTGGTAAGACAGACTGGTGTCATCATGCCCCAAGTCTCGGAGATTTCGATGAACTGTATTCTTCCCCCTTTCTACCAGCCCACCTTGCCCAGCTCCAATTCCAAGGGAACCATAGCCAGTAAGTTCTTTTCTCTGGGATGGTATTCAGCACTTGGACTATTTCTCAACAGTCACTTTTTATATGCATCTTGGTATCATTATATTAGTGCTGCATGTAGATAAACCAAAAGTGCACAAATTTGATGATACTGTAACTGTGTATGTAGTGACAGTTGATAGTCAATGTGAACAAGGAGGTTAGACTAACCTCCTTGATGTGAATTATCTAATGCCTTGAGTACCGGAAGAAAGTGTTTAAAGTGGTCACACCATTACTACAATTAGATATATGTAACACAAGTTGTAATGTCACTAGCCTAGCTAATTTTTACAGTATGACTGTGGGACAGCAATAGTCAGAAAAGCTTGCTGGAAAGATAGGCTGTCAGAAAAAGGACTAGGGCTGGTAAAACACCCCTAAGCATGGCCCGTGATGAAGAATGGCTACCAGGCTGTAATGTTCCCAATTGTGAGGTTTCCTCTTACTAATCTTGGTCAGAAATTGACTTGCTAACACAGAACCCTTTTTTTCATGCCTGACTTTATCAGTCTCTGCACCAAAGTGCAGGAGAACCTGCAAGACTGGCATTTTAAAGAGTAAGTGCTGGCACCCGTAGATTCAGATGCACGACGTTTAGATTCCAGCTTCTTCACTCTGGTGTAAATTGTTTCGTTTCATGTTGGTTTTCAGTTTTAACCCTCAGCTTTACACGCCTACGAGGACAACCTTCAATTGTTTTATTGATCATGATGGATGGATGTTTGGCCTGGATTCTGTATCTAGTTTTCTGTCCTTTGCTGAGCTTTTAAACTAAACTGCCTATTACCAAGAGCTGATGGTTCCAAACCATCCTTCAAGGTTTTAACAGGTTAGAAATCAACAAAGAGTTTTCACAATACACGTAGTACAATGCCATACGTAATATTGTGTCATGCTATCTATTCTGATTCAACAGAACAAAACATTTTGGGTAGATTTCTGCACATTTGAGCTTCCTCCGGCTCCTTTGAAATTTCTGCACAACATTGATTAAAATTTCTGCATGTTTTAAATTGGATTGTCCCTTTTTAACAACTCTTTTGTTACGAATCACCCAGGTGACCATGGTAACCACCATTAATACAGAAACCATGTCCCAAATTGCTCCACAAATCGCATTCCTGACACTGTAGCAACCTTCTATGACAGACATATACACATTCTCTCCTCCCATTGTTATGTCAATCACCTGCCATGAATGAAAACGTACGATGTCTCTAGCTTTGTTGTTAGGTAGTGTTAACCTACCACAGCGCTAGAGGACAGTGCCAGCTAATTAATTATTCATATGTTGCCATGGCAACAAGGGAGAAGTACAGATGATGACTTGGGAAGTGTTTGACAGTCATAAAAAGAGCTGTGGTCAGGAGTGGTACATGTGGACTGCTTGTTTACTGTTGCCATGGTGATAGTGATGACACCCTTCCTATTTATCACTTGAATTGGTACTAGTACTTATAATCTGCATGCTATCTTAAACACATAGTAGTGTATTCTTCACTTGATAATGATTTTTTTCCTAGCATCATTTTTTAAACGAAAAATAATAAGGATAAAGGATAAAAATGAATCTAACCTGACTGTTCATCTTTGGGGTTATTCATTTTCAAGACAAAGATTGTTTGTTGCAAATATTGACACCTTCTCTATGTTAGTGCATGTTTATTTCTATTCTAACTCATACAGTTGTCGACTTAGATCTCAAACATATAATCAGAATTAAACTACAAGGTGACCAACAATACCAAATGTTCAGCCTTGCATTGAACCAAAAGTTGGAAGATACCTTTAATGTTATTTTTCATCAAAAATCAGCCATATTAGATTAAAATGCCTTAAACTATACTTCCTGAAGGGTTCCGTGTTGATTGTTGTATGTGCCTAATGTGGTTTCATCCTCTGTATTCTAGAATCCCGGCTGTCGGCGCCACCTAGCAGGGCAGGGTCGCGACTGCAGGCTCCGGTTGCCAAGGTGACAGGAGTCAGTCTGTTGGAGGAGTTTCAACCCCCACTTACTCCAGCCAGGTCACCCTGCACTGTTAAAGATGGGTAAGGACCCTCTCTCTTTTTCTTCTTCAACTTTGAGTCTAGTTCTCATTGTTTTCCTTATAATATATAACAGACCAACCTTTGACTGTAGAGAAAAGAAAAATTAAGATTTTATTACTTCATGTTACTTCATGATTTTATTACTTCATGTATTTGTTCACCCTCATTTAAATAAAGTGATAAGTGATGCTGTTCTGAAGGAAAACCTGCAAAACTGCATGTTTCAAATTGACGATTCTGTACTAACAATACGTTGAAAAAGCCTATATTACATTTATTAATTCTTCATACCATTAAAAATGAAAAGATTCATCGTTGATACAGTATGCAGACAATGGACTAATGACTTTGATTATCTATGATTTCAGCCTCTCATCACCAAAAAGTCCCCACCCTCCAAAAACACCTCCTCCCTCACAAATGCAAGTGCGCTTCACGGGAGCCCCGCCCGAGGTCCAGCACGTCCTGGCCCCGCCCAGGACGGCGTGCTCGGAACACGGGTCAGGAGGGGACATGTGCTACCTCTGCTACCAGAGAGCGGCGCGAAACATCCCCGTCTCGTTCTCGGAGGAACGTCGGAGGAAGGAGTTGGAACAGGACAGGTTGCTGCAACAGTACCAGCACATGAGAGACACCGAGGCCATCGCTAAGGAACAGGTACGGATAGAACTATCGTAGAGTGGAACTCGCTGCCACTAAGTACAGTAAGGGCATCATGACTGGATAGCTTCAATGTTTAGAGTTAGATGTGCAAAGGCTAGGTTAACAAGTCGTAGCCAGCTGCCTTCATTTATCCATTCAAGTATTTATTGATGCTCAATTGTACACCGTCCTGAAAGAGAAACTCTCAAATCTATTGTATCTAACTCTCCAAGGAACACAAAAATACCACTGGGAACTTAGCCAACAAAACAAGATCCATAAGGTCAACTGTGGTGTGTCGGAGATACATAGCTTGCATGTCTTGCACTGAATGGCTATGAATATATAATGACCCACAGTCAAGTGCTGCTAGCAACCATATCAATACAAAAGGCAAACAATATAGGTATGTTACAATTAGATGGGTCTGAACGATCATCAATGAACCGGTTTTTTCCTTAAAACTAACAGGAACAAATGATGGCTAACCGACATCACAACCAGAAGGTGGCAGCCTTTAACCTGGGCGTGTCGGAGGCACTCAAGGCCAAGAAAGCCAAGAGGGACATGAACTTTCATGTGAGTCGATCTCTAGTATTTATATTCATCTTTATACAATGTTTTGTAATCAAATATTGAGGCCACACCAATCTAATTTGATTTGGTTATTACTAGATGTTTAGAAAATAATTCTGCTGAACTGAAAGTTTTCCTCTGCTTCTGATTTCATCTTGCCCTTTTGGAAATTATGATTTTAAAAATGTTCAACAACCAAGGAATTAGATTAGTGTAGCCTAATAGTGTTGATTAACATTGAATCTTATCTTATTTCAGAGAATATCAGGAAAAGTTTTAAATTGCAAAAGGAAAGAATGTCAGGATTGAATGTGTATTAGGGTGCTGTGTTATGTTGAGAGGGTGTAGGGTGCAATGTTGTAGTTGAATATACCAATGTGTTGACAAGTTGTTTCCGTTGTTATTCTAGCGTGGGCTGGCCAGCGGACCTCATGGCAAGGTCTGTGGATATACATCCGACAGGAACAGGCCATTTTTGTCCAGGGAATTCTAGATGGACCGTTTGAAAACTTGCGGGAAATTTTCCAAATAAGATGCACTAGAATTCCCATGAACAATAACAGTCGGTTTCTTTGTTTTCCTGAGTGGTGTGCTTATTAATAAAAAACATAATTTATATCTAGGGGTGCCTGAAAAACAGGTCGCCTGAAATTTATTTGCCTGGCTAAACAATAAACATTAAATACTAACATGTGTGCTTGATTTACAATTACATGTAGTGTAATCAAACAAGACATAAAATAATCCGAATCTCTTTAAAACTGCTGAATCCAGCACTAGTTGTGGATTTACTGGAAGTGTTTCATTTTTTTAAACGTTGTGTTTTTCCTTTCCAGAATGCGTACATCTTCCACACACGTCCCCTGACTCCACCGCGGCTATTTAAACAAGAGGAGCTGGCCAAGTTCCTGGAGGGACAGGTACAGCACAGGAAGGACATGGAGAAGAGAGCAGCAGAAGACCAGTCTTTCATTGAGAAACTGGAGCAGGCACAGCTAGCAGAAGAGTATGTACAGGGAGTTCAGTGTTCTTTCTTAAAAAGATTTTTAACTGTAGGAAACTTACCTACTTTCTCCAGATTATTATACAGTTCACAAAACAAAAGTTCTTTTTGCATCCTGCTGGTTTTACAAGTGATTTGATGTCCACACCTTTGCTGAATTTTAACCGCTTCAAACATTTCTTCTTTAGCCTTACAGTTTACACTCCCTCCCATTCTTGTAATGCTCCTGCATATGTTTTGAGTTAGCTTATTACGTGATGTCATAACCAGATGGTTAGCAGTCCCAGACCCATTGTGAGAGCATATACTACTTCTACATAAGTATTGGAGCAAGCCTAAAGCTATCATAATCCAAGAAATTTATTACTACAAACAGCTCATTGCTGAATTGCGATACTTTCTTCCACAGTTTGGCCAGGCAGCGATACCTACAAATGAAGGAGAAGTCTGACCAGACCAAGAAGTACATGGAAGCCCTGGACACTCAGGTACAAACTCCAGACCTGTATATTCATTTATTTTTTGCGAGGACATACTTCCGCTGTAGAAAAGGAAAGGAGATTTTTGCAGCATTTTAAGTTCACAATTGAAAAAATTCTTAAATGTATATACCGGTAGTAGTAATGCAATGTGAAGTCATAATTTTGTGGTGGAGAAGTCAATACTGATAAAATTTCAAGATTTCCAGTATTTAGACCTTCGCTATGTTTTACTTGACTATTAACTTCACTGCACCATTATCTCTCTCTGATCTCTCAGTGAAGTATTTTTTTCATCCAAAAAATTAAGCTATAGTAGCCTTAAAAGAGTTGTATACTATACAGTTTGGTAGACTAAACCAGCGTACGAAATACTTTTTTGAGCCAGGTTGCCCAGTGGCAACCTAGGATGAAAGCTAGGTTGCCCATCAAAATTCCAGGTTGCCCCAAATTTAAACTCTTCTACATTATGATTAACTTTGTTAGAAAGCAATGTGCATTTCTACATTTCTGACACAGAGTTGTTTCCCCTTACCTGAAGTGATGAGCTCTTCCATGGGAACTTCTCAATAAACAGTTCCCAATGGAAGAAAGCGGCCTCCTTACCACAAAATTTAGGTGGTGCAATGAGCTACCTGGGTGTAGAAATAGGTTGCACAAAGCAAAATATGGTTGCACAGCGCAACTGGGCAACCTAGTATTTCGCACTCTGTGTAGACTAGAAGGAATCTCAGAAAAAAGACTGTCTGTGTGTCCCTCAGGTACGGGATATGGCCTCCCTGGTGCCTGAGATCCCCATCAGACATGTTAGCTTCAGGCGGCCACACTTCCTGGAACCACTGGTGTTCCCAGGCACGGAGAAAACAGACAGTAGTCAGGTAGACAGGCAGGAGGATATTCAGGATGGGCAAGACCAGGACACAAGTCAGATGATAGAAAGGAAGAAAGATGTGAAGAAGAATGATGAGCAAGACAGGCAGGGCAAACGGGTAGGGTAGCAAGAGACAAATAGCAAGCTTAGTCAATGTCAAAGAGCAATACGACTAATAAGAAACCTAGGCCGGGGACATTTGGGGGGTTTTTTGTCCAATAGCTCCAGTGTAGACAGTCAGGTTTACAGACAGTCAGATTGTTTTATTCAATTTGAATTCCATATATTTATCTTCCCCACATTTATTAGCTTTAAAACTACATGCTGTTGACAGGAGAAACTTAAAAGCGTACTTGTAGTACCCTTTCGTTGTTGTAGATGGCTAACCTTACCCTGTCATGTGTCCCTTTTCTCTCAGGTGCGTTTCAAGCCCCTCCCCCTCCCCAAAGCAGTCTCCGACTCCAAGAAGCCCATATTTGGTCTGAACGACATGACCAATGAGAAGCTAGCGGAGCAGCGCCGCCGTGCGCAGAACCTGTACAAGGAGCAGCTGGACGCCGTGGCGCAGAGGAAGCGAGAGGCCATCTTGAAACATCTGACTGCGCAGAAAGAGGAGGGCGATATGTTGGCCAGGACTCGCCAAGAGTTAGTAAAACTCCACTATTTATGCTAATGGCCTTTGATTTATGCTAATGACCCTGAGTGTGGTACTCAATGTAGGATTTTGGCAGCAAATCTTTTAGCGCATTTGCATCATACTTTCTGCACTTCCAAGCTGCACAAAAGCAGCCCCTAATTTGTTTTAATGGTACTAATGAATACATGCTACTAGTAGCTGAATGTAAACAGTAGCTATTCTACATATAGTTCTGTCTCTTTGTCACTCCCTCAATATCGTTGAGCAATACAATAGGCTTGATTCAACGAAATGATCAGAATGTTGACTTTTAATATTGTCATAACATAAGAGTTAAGACCTACGACATTGACTTACAGGGACGACCCTATGTTCCGACACCCCTACGTTGTGACATAGGATTAGGGGTGTCACAACATAGGGGTGTAATCTTAACATACTACAATTGTTCTGATCTCTACTTGATTTGTATTTGCAGATAAATTCCATTGAAATCAGAACCATGTCTTATGAAAATCCAGGCTGTTACTAACAACAGCTCTTTTTCTGAACCGTCCAGCCTTCTTCAGGACCGTGCCAACCGTTACGCCACCATGTACACCATGCGCAAGTCTCTGGAGGACACGTGGCGCGGCGCCGTGGACACGAAGAAGGAGCGCGACCAGGAGGAGCTGCTGCATCGCATGGCACCCGGGGACATGTTACTGGACCAGACGGAGCACTACCGGAGGTGCAAACAGTGCCAGAGAAGGCCTGCCAACTGTGGGGAGTCCAACGTTTGGAGCGAGTCTCGCTACATCCCAGGCTCTAGGCTTATGGTGTAAAACTCCCACTGTTTTCACAATCACAGTGAACTATTATCAAAACTTAATGTGTGACTTGCACAGGATATCTAAAAGCTTCTCTACATACTCTTCCTTCTAAATCCCTTTCACATTTCTATTTCAAATTTTACAGTTTATCAACATAAGAGATTATTAGAGGCCATTGTGAAGTCTAGTATGTTGTGAATTTAGGCCCATACATTTAAAATACAGGCTATTTTTAGTGTGTCTGCCCAAGCTCTCTTCCAAGCAAAAATTTCCAAGTATAGCTCACTTACTTGAATGTTTTTGTACATTAATTTCACTGTTGTAAACTTAACGATGTAAAATAGCAACTGAAGCAAGCCACACATTTCTGTATTCTAACCTCAACACTATTTTTGGTACTGGTATATGATTCAACAGGACTTTTTATAAACCTGATGTGATGCATTACGCTGCTATACGTTCTGTACAGTTTTGATATGTTTGTCTAGTGACACTATTGTTGTGACAATTACATTTATTATGCAGTAGTGTATAGTTTACATTATGTTCAAGGACTATTGTTTGTTTTGTGTGTGCTTACAGTACTGTATTGTATGATCGTCAGTCATCAAAACTAGAGGATCCTCTCTTACCAAAGTTTATGGACTTCATGACAAGCATTTGTGCTACTAGGTTATGAAAATCAAGTGTATATTAAAAATCATGGGCACTATGTGAGAAAGAACTGTAAGGGACACCTACACCTAGCATTCCTGATACGCAAAATGTAAACTTCTGACAACCTAACACTGAAATGTTTTTAAGACAGAAGAGTTCATGCACTGTGTGGAATTAAATTTGAGCACATGAATTTTTCACAATCATCAAAGAATGAACAAGATGTTTCTGAAGTGTCCTGATTTGTATGCTGTAAGCAAATAAAAGCATTTATTTTGCTCAAATTACATTGTACATGCACTTCATTGCTTGTTTGACTGGAGCATTTAATACACAAGTGTTATCTTTGTGCCAGATACAAAGCGACACCAAATTAATCTCATTAATGACATACACATCCAATGATTGGTTTATCCTATTTTGAGAAAAAAGAAAGACTTCCAGGCTTCTCCAAACCTGGATCTAAAACCTTAACGTCCCTTCCAAAGGACAGTTTAAACCAGAACCAGCAATGTTCAAATCAGTGTTTGATATCACCTACATTGTGCAGAGGGTGCTGGCTATGACCATCATCCCTAACTCTCATACTGCAGAAGGATGGAACTAAGTGAGGTGAGTGTAGTATCACGACGCCATCTAGCAGGTTGTGAGGAAACTGCACGGTCAGGTAGATTCTGATGTGACAATCACCCTGATAGTACATAGACAAAAGTTTATTATATTCAGGCTTATTGGCCATAACTTCACAGAGAAAACACATGTCATTCATTGGTTCATGTAAAAGTTCTTGCAGTCAGTCAATTAACTGACAACACTAACACTATGCAAACTGCCCCTCACCTTGTACATATGCTGTTGCTTTGGAACATTTGAACAACATAACAATGCATTTTAGCATGTGCAAGAACACAACGATTAAGGCAAAATTAAGCAATCACCATCCAATTTACCACTACTTCTATCATTTTTCCTGGTTTTCAGCTACATCATGTTTAGTCCAAGTGTACGTTTTTCCAACTCTAAAAAGCATGCATTTGTGTTTTAGACCCAAGCTGAGATAGTGTGTAATAATGAACTTGGTATCATATCAGAGACTCAGTAAATACAGCACAGTAGATCCAAATAATGAATCTGACCTGTAGTTACATTGTACAACTCTCTAACAGAAGCTATGAAGCAATGTTATGATGTGACAACTGTAGTATCGTAGCCATACAACATAACATACTCTGCCCCCCTCGGAGGCTCCCCCAATACATATCGAGTGGACACATTTTAAACTTAGTACATCATTTCAAAGGGTTACTCAAGTTTTTGAATGCTCAATTTGTATCACATTACACATACCAGTATTTTTGTGTGCCCCTAACCCTTTGAATGCACACTCATGAGTTTCTTTCTTGCAAAACTTGCAGTGAATGTTCTACCAAGGCCCAACTTTGCTTATAGATTGAGTAATGATCTCTAACTCTACAGTACTAGTACATAGCTGTTGATAATTTGAAAACTCCACTTAAGGTTGTTCCAGAATTTGAGCAGGCATTCTAGTATCAGTGGCATGTCTTGGTCTCCGCATATGCAAATATATTATATACATACTACCCTGCTACGTACGCAAAGCTTTACTGATAGCCCTGCCCTGGGTGTTGGTACCGTGGACCAGGGCCGCCGTAACCCCCCCTAGCGTACGGGTTAGCCTGTCCAGGCTTGGAGGGGGGTGGCCCCCCCATTGGGGCTGTGACTCCGTAGGGGGCGGCCTGGCCTTGTGGGCCCTGCCCCTGGGGCTGGTAGGACTGCTGTGTGGATGGCATTGACGCAGGGGGGTAGCCCTGTTGTGGCTGGGGGGCAGCAGGAGCAGGGTAACCCCCCTGCTGCTGGCCGTACATCTGTGGCTGGGAGGCAGGGGGGTAGCCTGGCTGCTGTCCAGGCTGCTGTCCTGGCTGTTGCTGTCCCATGTAACCCTGCTGTGCAGGTGAGTACTGCTGGTATCCTGGGATATGAAAATACTTTGTCACTTTCATTCTCACACACAGATGAATCAATATCATACAAGAATGTCTAAGCATGCTGCAACATTCTTACAGTTTAAACATCTACCTTTTTATAAGCACACAGCACTTCTAAATGGTCCAGATGTCAAAGCAGGGGTCGAAATACCCCTCTGTGTGCAACTTGGTGCAAGTAAATTTGGTGTCGTGCAACTAATTTTTTGCCGGTATGCACCGCGGTGCAAGTTTGCTTTATCCGCTGTTACTACCAGGTACCTGTAGAAATACCCAATACAGAACTGGAAAGGGAACAAAACCAGAATCTTTGGTTATGTTCGTTTTATTTTTGGGGGGTGCAACTATTTTTCTTCTGGTGCAAGTAATTTTTTTTTAAATCTGCACCAGTGCAAGTTGGCCCCAAAATCTATTTCGACCCCTGCAAAGTCACATTGCCCCCACGGCTGTGACATGACAGCTATGGGACTGGTGAGGTGAGGTGAGAGATGTCAAAGTGAACATACTGGTCATTTGCACACAACATGCCATTACACAATGAAACCTTGTAATAAAACGATCCCATTAGACTCAGTATCTTTATTCCGTCAGCCATACTGATTGCAAAATGCCAAACCTAAAACAATACAGTGATGGATAAGGTTAAATTCGTCTTCACAGACTATTTCGGGAATATTTCTGACACCATGTAAATTGTGCAGTGTGACAAAATGGCTGACCTTGTTGCTGCTGCTGTGGCTGTACCTGTGCCTGTGTGGGAGGGGGGGTAGGCTGAGGCTGAGGCTGAGGGGGGGTAGGCTGAGGCTGAGGGGGGTATCTCTGCTGCTGGCTGCCGTAACTCATCTGCTGTGAGGGGTGGGCAGCTGCTACAGACTGGGGGGGGGGAGAAAAGCGAACATTAATTCTTTACTTTTCAGAGATAAAGTATTAAAATAAGTTGCATATACTGTAAGCATTTTACAGAACTTACTGTCAAGCTGTAGAAAAACTCCAGTCTGAGACCTTACCTGTGAGTAAGCAGGTTGGATATGCTGTCCCTTCTGTTCCTGCTGTTGCTGTCCCTGCTGTGGCACCTGGTGCTGGACCTGCGGCTGCACCTGCTGGTGCTGTACAGGTGCCACCTGCTGTGGTCTGTGCCGCTGCTGCCCAGCTGAAGATGCGCTGCTAACACTGTCAGGTGTCCCCGGACGCTCCCCTGGAGTAAAAACATCTATTTTAGATGCAGAGTTCGGGCAAGGTGGTCCTGTGGTTAGGGTTGCTGTGTCAGAATCTAGAGGTCCTGGGTTCAAATCCCTAGCTGGCCCCAATATCATGCCCTTGGGAAAAGCACATACCAGTAGATAACATAAAATTACAATTAACATACATTTAATTACAATGAGCTGAAGTAATAATTCATAACTTCACAAGACCTACGGAATTTAGCTTTGTTTCCTTACCTGTATGTGCTTCAACTTTGGGAATTTGAGCAATTCTAGTTTGTATTTCTCATGTGTTGGTGAAGGTTGTAGCTCATGTGGTAGGCTATTCCATTCTGATGTAGTTCTGTATATGTGAAGGCTTTTTTCATGTTGTTTAAAACTGTCATTTTTTGTCGCATATTCCCTTCACAGAGACTTACTTTCCGGCGTGCTGGCATCGTTCAGACCGAACGACGACATGACTTTCTGCGTGGCCTCGTCCTGGGACGTCTTCAGGGGGTCAAACATAGCAGCGTTGGCCGAGTTGACAGGTTTGGGGGCCTCCTGGGGGGACTGCTTACTACCTGCAAATAAACACACGTGTGTAGGTGGAATGTACTATTTTTGGAATTTGAAAATACTTAGTAGGTAGAATTTGGCAAGCTACTTCAGTAAAGCCCCTGTCACATATCACACTGCACCCATTAAGGAAGAGAAAAAATGTGACATTAGTGCTATTGCTAAAAAGTACATATTTGGTATGAATTCAGATCTTTCCATCTGTTCGATCGAATATTCACATCACAATGCAAAGAGGTTCTTACACACAGTTATTGGTACAAGAAAGTTTCCCGATTATGCAAATACAAATTTACTTCTGATTAACATAAACACTTTGCATAAATGGGACAATTGCATGCTTCAGTAACTTTATCAAATATGTATCTAAAGGGTAAGGAATATATAGTTGTACAGTGGTACAGTACTTTCTATGTGTTTCTCTACGGACGTGAGCGCACCTGTTTCGTCCTCGGAGCTGGCGACCCGCGGCGGTGGCTCTAAATGGTCGATGATCAGGTTAATCTTGTTGCGAATATTGGCGAGCTCCGTTCTTAACATCTTCACCTGGTCGCTCTGAAGAGGTCGTGGCTGGCCGTTCACTGGAACACAAAAGGTAGTCAGTAGTACCTGTACATTAAACCTAACACAACAAGAAATAGAAGGTTCCACAACCAGTACTATTTAGAGTTGCCGTGAACATTTTTTATTTTTTATTCATTATTCTGTGCATAGTCCACTGTCACGTCCTCCCAGCCTGTAGGGAGACCATTTTGACCTCCAATTCAACCTTCCTGTCAGTCTGTGGTTACACCATTTCCCTCATTACTCCCTGTGACTCTAGTAGTTTCTGTTCAAATAGACAAGCCAAAACAATACTTCATTCCCTACTAAAAGTACATGTACATTGTAATTTATAAGTTAACTCCATCAATATCTGTGTGTACATCAATCTCACAACATTTCTGTGCCATAAAAAACAATCAAGTTGTTTTCCCCAAAACCTCCACATCCAGGATACTACTACAGAGCACGTCGGCAGAACGTACTGCACCTGCGCGAAACCCGTAATGTATTGTGCATAGCACTTAGGCAGAATGTCTCATATAAGGTTGTATTAGAGCATATAAGGTTGACAGCCTGTCTGTGGTTTTCAGATGTTGGATAGGAAAAGATATTGTCTGCAACAGGCAAAATTTTGATGCAACGTTGACCAAACATCCAACAAAAAATGTGAAAAATCAGGGTTGTGCGCAGGCGCAGTATGTTCTGCCGACGTGTTCTACTACAGTACTAGTATAATGTTTGATGTCCCCTTTCTGACTCACCAAAGATGGTTAGTTTGAGAATCCTACTGCACTGGATTGCAAAAGACAAGTCAGAACTGTCCGCTATGGTGATTAAGTCTCCATCTGAAGAGGCAAGGAACATCAGAAAAAGTCAGTCAGTTATTTGCAAATTGACAACAGTACTTAATGTATTACCTGTAACAACTACATACTCCCTAATATCTTATACACATTATATTTTAAAATCCACACACACTTTCCTGTTACATGCAACTTAACAAGTTGTCAGGAATGTTTCTGATTCAATAAAATTGAATGAGCAACTAGATGAACAGAAGGTAAAAGTGAGGGAAGGAGAGACCAATGAATTCGAAGTAAAGGAAGGAAGAAGGGAATGACTGATGAAATAAATGTACAAATTCAACTACTACTACAAATGAATGAATGAAATTAAATACAAAGTGAAATTAATTGATTGATGGAGTCAAAGACTAATGAATGAGTGAATGAATAAGCTGGTGTGTTACGCCGAAGGTCGGTTATACTGACTATACCGACACAGATACAGAATAAATGAATGTACACACGAATGAATGCAAGTGCATGAATGATGGCATGAATGAATGAACCAATGGATGAGTACAAACTGACCCTCGTCCTTGTACTTGATCTGGACCTCATCGCTGCTGCCCAGCTGTCCGCGGAACACTCTCTGCATCATCAGGACCAGCTCGTCGTACGTGATGTCCTCGTTGTGGATGGGGATGCGCCGGATGTCCTCCCCCAGCTGAGCCTTGATGATCAGCTTCCCGCTCAGGTCCAGCTGGGCAAAGTTGTTCTCGGTGGTAGAATTCATGGTGCCTGGGCTGTCTCTCATTCAGTCGGCCTGGCACTGTAAAAATTGTTATTGTTATAGTTAATCTTGCACATATACAAGAATTTACATGATGAAATAAGCATAAATAATAAAAGATTAACAATGTGCTAGGGAGGCCTGAAACCTGTGTGATTTTTTGTGGGCCTTCCCCAAACGAATTAATAATACTGTACAGTCAAACCTGTATACATTTACAAGTCACCACCGTCTTTCTTACCACAAATATTTATAATTTGCTAGGGTTGGACAAGGAAGTTATATACCGCCTTTGGTTGAAGTACGTAGGGTTAAGACTTAGCCTGGTTATTTGGCTAGGGTTAGGGTTGGGGCTTGAACTGTAGCGCTAGAACTTGACCTAGGTGTTGGACCGACTCGACCTGCATGGTTTGCGTTGACAAAGTTATGGTCCGACTCGTACATACATGTCAGACACAACTCGACATGACGAGACACAAAATTTTTAGTTACCCCCCTCCCACCCTGATACACCCCGTATATTTCTTTGCGAATCAACGTGAATCCTGTGATGTAATTCTCACGGTTGGCCAGCGGAGATATCTAGGGAAACTTCCTACCTTATATAACTTGTCTTTGGGTTTTTTGTTCCTCTCCTATGACGCTGCGAACAAGGAATTTCCCAAAAGCGTACGACAATCCATCCCCGAACGAAAGACAAAATCTCGTGAACGTGGCACTGAAATCTCGCGTTAGGTTGATTAGCAGTGCAGGGGCGCCATCTAGCAGCTCGTAAAAACACTGCAAGAGCTGAGGGTGAGAGAGACTCGGAGAGAGAGACTGAGAGAGAGAGAGAGAGAGAGAGTGTGTGTGTGTGTGTGTGTGTGTGTGTGTGTGTGTGTGTGTGTGTGTGTGTGTGTGTGTGTGTGTATGTGTGTGTGTGTGTGTGTGTGTGTGTGTGTGTGTGTGTGTGTGTGCGTGTGCATGTGTGCATGCGTGCGCGAGGTTACACCATTTCCAATTCACTTCCGTTCCTACTCAGATATTAAAACAAACGACTGGCACCCACACAAACAGCACAAACTTTCAAGTGAAAGAAAGCTGGAAACCGTACACACGTGTCTCATATTATGAAAATCCATTCGTTCTTCCTCCGTCAAAGTTTTCCAGCATTTCCCAACTGGTTCTAACAGGTGGTAATGACTGGAAACATAATCATAATACAACGAGGACTCAGAAGGCTAGGAGTCACAGGACACCATCGTTTGCTTGGACCTTGCGGGATCTGACCACGAACAACCCCAGCATCCTTTGCGCGCGTTCAAAAACGTCATTGAGTAACAAGTCCATTATTTTCAACAATGAATATTGTTAGCCGTGCCGGCTGTTGTTTACTTTGTCACAATAATGTCATAATGACGTGTTCCCTTTAACTGTCACCTCACCGCCTAGTTTCAAAATGACACTTAGATTTAATAGATTTCTGGGCGACGTAAACGCATTTGGGGACAGTTGTCACCAATCAGATTGTGTTTAATATCTTTACTTCCATGTTGCCCAATGGCTGATGCGGAGACTGCTGTACCGGAAGAGCCCGAGTGTCAGGAGGAAATGACAGGATTTCCCGTCATCACTCACTCCTCAAGCTCGTTCCACCGACGGAACTCCGACTACATGGTACGCAGATGGTTAACAGAATCATGAAACCTACGTAGCACAGCGGAGGGGAAAAATCACTGAGGGCGTTCTACTTTTTTGCACAGCTGCTAGTAGATCCTAGTAGAGCCCGTCGTGTGAATGTTTTGTTTGTTTGTTTGTTTGTTTGTTTGTTTGTTTTTCATATACTTTTGTAAGCATTCAATTTTTTTTTCCTTGAGCAAATTTTTCCCCTGGATGTGTAAAAGTTTTCTGGGGGAAAGGGGTGGGGGTTAGAACAACGTGTATTTTTCAAAACAGGGCAAAATTTGTGACTTTTGCCATGTTTTTCCTGTATTTGATCCCAAATTAGTCTAAATGAGATCGAGATGGCCCTGTTTTCCCATTGGCTGGACAGGAGATGATGAAAACATGCACAAGTTACCCAAACAAACCTGACAAATCCCCAACTATAGGTATCAGTAACTTCAAGTATCTAATTTGAAGTGATTTTATTATGGCTGCACATGCGCACCCAATTTACGAGATAGCTTATTTATCGGTCAGGCGGCGATCGCCTGGTGCTTTGTGGCATGCCCACTACGTTCTTGTATCCGTGCCCGCTTCAACCCCATGCGTTCTGTGTTTTCCAAGGTGGACCACTCTGACCCGATGCTGGAGACTGCCATGCCTGATGAGATGGATTTCGCCCAGGTGTTGGCTGGAGAGAAGGACGAGGCCCAGGAGAAGGTGGAGATTCCCGTGGGTGACATCCCTGTGGGGAAGGACAACCAACCAGAGCCGGAGGAGAGCAACATCCTCACATAGAGGAAAAAGACTCGTCTGAAACACCAGGTCCTACACTGATGGTGATGTTAGAACCGACCATGGCAGTGTTGTATAATGCGGTTTAATTAACCACCATTCTTCTTCTTGCTCAAATTAGACACCCTTCCTTCCAGTGATCACTGTGCCTTATGATAAGTGTTCTGACTATAGGGCTTCCTTGACAGCCACCGTAGGTTTAAAAGAGAAAGAGAAAAGAAAGTTTACCCAAGGAGTTGATGAAAGCTCCTTGGTTTAACGCTCACCACTAGAAAAACCGTCGCTACTTACAAACGCCGCTACTCAATGACATGAGTTGCGAATACTTAGCCCAGCCCGGTACAGTACAGGACAGCACAGTACAATGCTTTGATTGAACCAGAGCAACAGATTAGTTGGTTTCACGACCACCACTTATAGATCAGTCGTACTAGTGCTAACACTTTTGGAGATATGTAAATCAGGTTTGTTTATTTACAATCCTGATAACAAGAAGAACAGTAGTTGCCACATGCATATGATGATGACATCACACTGTCAACAGTAAATGAAGTATATGTTTGGAGGTTTACAGATCTCGATGGAACTAGTGTGCATCAATAAAAGAGATGCGCTGTTAACATTTAATTATTGTCTATGATGTTTTTTATTATAAAATGTGAGTGGGCTTGGTTCGTTGAATGATGTAGGTTTAAAAACAGCTCATAATCACGTTCTAGATGTACATAATATTGTAGCTACACATATCAAACAGTTTGTTTACACCTTTCAGAAAGCTTTGCTGTTATAATTGTTGATAATAAATAGGCCAGCTGCAACAAGCTAATAGCTGAAATGTGTTAGTGAACCAAGGTCTTTCCAAATTGTTCGCTATCGTCATAAAATAATTTGTTTCCCCTTAATGACGTTTTGATATGTGAGTGCGAAGGCGTCAGTAAATACGTGGTGAGCAGTGCGGCAGGGATATTGACTGCGTGTATTGTTAGTGTGTTGTAGGTAGGATTAGTGTGTTGAATAGATATCCTTGACTTCTTCACCCCGAGTTAGTTTATTAGGGTCCTGTCACATTCGTACGATACGTTTACGACAGAAGACTCCTGGCACATGTCGGGACGGGACTGCTATCGTAGATACTTGTAGACGGTGGTTTTTGTCGTAGCCTCGATAAACAAAAAGCCACACAATGTGATCGCGTCTTTTGGTCGTCATAGCAGAGCTCGAGGATATAGGAACTCGAGTGTTCCACTGTAAGCCACAAAGCTTATAGTCCCTGATGATGCTACCTTCAATTCCGGGTAAGATTCTATATCAACACTCGCTTGATAAATGTATTCAGAAGACAAAAAGGCGATAATCCCGGCCGTCTCTTGTTGTAGTTTGTTGATATGGGCAGGGTAAGGTGACACATGTGTTAAGCCCGGAGTACTTCGTGCGTAAAGTACCGCACACACTTCGTAAAAAGGGCTGGAGTAAAACGATCCGGACGGCAGAAAAAAAACATCAGCAGCTTTTCTTTTACCAATATTATGACTCGCTGTTAAGCCGGCGTCACTGCAGGAAAGTAGCTCTGTCAACGAGTCTGTGAGCTCTAAAGGTACAGCAATACGGCCAGCAGTGTCCACTCGACCTCTGCACGATCGCCCAATGTTAGCAGGCCCAGGTCACGGAGCCTCATCCAATGCAACAAGGTAGATTTTGAGGTGAAATATACGATCAGCTCCCTGGCGACTTTGAAATTCTGGAACCTTCTGACACTCAACAAATTCGTCCGAAGGTCGTTGACGGTGTGGCGCCAGCTTCACTGAGAAGGCGAACCAGTTTTTAATAACGGAAAGACCACCCACAGCAAACCTCGGCAAGCCTCCACGTGCACGACAGATTTTACGTGCGTACAGGTACGAAACCAGTGCTTATATAGAGAGAGATAAGGCTCTGTTAGCGTTAGGACCCGGTCTCGCAATTAATCGTGTGCGATTGCAAACTGAGGGCATTCGTGTGATAGTTGTGGATGTGTCGTACAAAATCCAGCTGTCTTGTTCCGGAAAAGGCCCTTGTCGGTGACTGGTTCTGTTAAAATCGTACGACGACCTACGACGAATGTGGTCGCGCCGTTAACGACATTAAGCTTGTGTGGATCGTACTTTCCTGAACCTCCTTTTTTCTTCATATTTACAGATTAACCAGTACCCTCATAAAGTGGACTTGGTGTGGTCTGGTGAAGTATAAACATCGAACGACTACCCTCCATGCCATGGAAGTCGAGCAGCAGAAAAATGTACTAATTTAGACATCTCGGCGACTGCAGAATTTGATTTGCCTTTTTTTTTCATCGCCACGGTACATGTAACTTAGCTACGATGGTTCGTAAAACTACATGTATGGAGCTCAGTTTATTACGTTTGTTATGATAGTATAGTCTTTAGATTTTATTTTAACAAACATTTTTTTTTTCTTTTTAGGAGAAGCAAGCTCCGGCCCACATGGCACCAAGAGAATCCACAGGTGCGTCCTGTCAATGTTTACCTGTAAATACAGGCTATTCATGGCGGCTAGCGGACCTACATTGTGTTACCTTGTTAATTGGTGTGCGTTCAGATCACATATGAAATGGTGCATGTAGCTGACCACAGCTACATAATGATACTAGTAATTCTCTCTCTAGTCGGCCTATACTAACACGAACCACTTACAATTAGCTGATTTGTACTCATATACTTTAATAGCTTGCCGCTATATGATAAACTTTAGGTAGTGACACTTTGCTGGTGGAACGCATAGAAATAGACTAGGTATTGTCTATGCAGATATGTTCTGGCGTTATATGAATTATATCCTCATACTACACATAAGAAGATTCGGCATCGTACGGTAACCGTACCTAAAACGATGATGTTATTGTTGTCAACTGTGCGTATTTCTTTAGAACTGCAGAACGTTAACAAAGAAACTGTTGACTTTTCTGTGTAAACAAGCTATTTTACTGTTATCCAAGTTGTGTAAGTGATACTTTGATAGGTGGTTCTGACGTTATGACATAAGAAAGTTTTAATTTGCACCGAATTTGAACTATATATATATATATATATATATATAACAGCGTACATTTAATTAAATTTTATCAGCAGTTTGTTTTTGGCTGCAGGTTTTTATGTAAATATGTTTACGCTTTGTTTCTATAGCAACTAGTGGAAGAAAAAACTAACTTCACTGAGTTAAATTCTTGTTTCTTCAAAGGATTTAGATCATGTAAACACCGGATTACCACTATTAAGGGCTGACATATATGTGGCAGTACCTTAGATTATTAGACCCCAAAACGTTTTTGGTTATGGTGAGATTAAAAAAGATAATAGCAGAATAGCTGATGATTTAACAGAATGAACAACATTAGGGCAAGAGTCACTATCTAATCTAATCTTAACGTTAAGCTTCTGAGTTACGCATACCTTGCTACTTTTTGGACGACAGCAACATTTTGTTTAACACACCGTACGCTGGTAATTGCAACGGCATCACAGCGGCTAAATTAAATATTAGTTTTTCTAGCCTTGTAAAAAAGACCAACGACACGTCACATAATAGACACTGTACGAAACGTTGGATCTACCAATGGCAGTAAATGCCAGTTAAGTCGGGTAATGTTTAGTAATACTTTTTAAACAGTACCGGACATAGCAATGGTATTAAATAAAAGTAAAGTCCGGTAATTTCATTTACAACCATTGTTAAGTCCGAAATTACTGGACTTGACTTTTATTTACTTCCATCATCAAGTCCGGTACTGTTTACAAAGTAACATAACCCGACTTTATTGACATTTACTATCATTGGTAAATCCAACGTTTCGTGCTGTGAGACACGTGGCTCAAACCGTTTATTTCTGCTACAACAGGTCCTTTGACCAACGCCGTTCTCCGTTGGCTGGCGCACCTGATCTGTGGCAGCTGGGAGGAGGCGGCGCAGGCCGCGGGCGTCTCCAGGGCCAAAGTCAGTAAGCTCCGGCGGCTGTACCCTGACGACAGGGACGAGGCCGCCTTCCAGATGCTGGTGCACTGGCGCAGCAGTCAGGCCAAAGGGAATGACGCTTTCCGAGAACTGGCCACGGCCCTGGAGTCGTGTGGGTTTAACAGTGTGGCCAAGGTACTCTTGAGGAGGAAGGATTCCGGGCTCCTGCTCCGGAGTCCCTCCATGATAGAAGCTGGGAGCAGTAGTGAGAGTACTCCGGAGGAGGGAGTGCTTCATGATCACTGATACAGACTTAGAGCAGGGGCAAGCTAAGGGTACTCCTCCGGAGGGAGTGCTTCAGATTGCTCCGGTGGAGTCCATCATTGATACAGATTGAGAGCAGGGGCAAGAGCACTCCGGAGGATGATGGTGTCTGAGCCACTGTCTTGGAGTCAACGGTGTAGTAAAATGAGACCCGTCGGGAAGAGAGAGTCTGGGCTCAAGACAGAAACAGACAAGAGCAGTTGTAACAATTGGAAACTGAAACACTCACAGACTGATTCCAGTTGTAATAGTACTGAGAGTTTTCAAATGGTTTTCCCCAAGATGCAAGAAGGGGAACTGTCAAAAGATGCTTTACCTTCTTCTCAAAATGTTTCTTGTACTGCATTAATCTATACAATTCATTAGGTGTCAACACGTTCACTGAATCCAAGGTAGTCAAATTTGTAGATGATTTGTATTGAAAACTCTAACCTTGTGTTGTTGATGTTTGTTGTGCGTTTTGAATAAACCGTTTTGAAAAAGTACTATAATATACTGGTGTTGTGCAGTGAGAACTAGTGTAAATATTGACATTGTAGGCTTGACAGGGCATTGTTAAAAATGTCAACAGGGAAAACTATTTAGAGGAAGAGCACAAAGAATTTTAATAAAAAATAAACAAAGCTACAATATTCTGACTGCCGTATCATATTTCCTCAATTTATACAAAAATCAACATTCATTTCATGCTTGTCAAATTCCAAGATTCCTTCAATTGTAACTAAGACAATACCACCTAATCTAACCTCACTACAAGTAATTCAAAGTACAAAATTTCACTTTAGTTCAGTAACAGACTTTTTCATGGGGTGATCATGTCTAACATTCAAAATTTACAGTTTTACAGAATCATTTATTTAAATGTAGTCATACTGTGAGCTACTTCATTATATACATGTATAGGTAGTCCTTCAGGTATGAACTAAATCCACCATGAGGATATATCATGACGTCCACTTATACAATCCTTTTTCACACACAAGCTCCTTAATTTCTTCAGTACGGACTTCTTTCCGTGTACTGTGCCCTTCTTCGATCACTGATTCAGCATCCTTGAGTCGGTTGAATGCGTTTGTGACCTCGTGAGTGTTGAAGACGGCGCTGAAGTCGCCTTGTTGCGAGTGTTGGAAGAGCGAACACAGTTGTCGCACATGGAAGGGTAGCAGGGGGCCACTGACCTCCAGGCTGTTGACCTGGGTTAGCTTGCCAGCGGTGGTCTGTCTGATGCTGCCTTGTTTGACCTGCAAATAGGAAAAAGTAAAAATTCCCAAAGCTAAGAGGCTAATACATGTATTTCTAAGATAAAGCAGCAGCTTTGCAGGTGATATTCTAAAGAGGCAAAGTGTAATGTTTTCTCGTCAGTTGATAGTACAATCAAGGAGGTTTAAAATGATTAAACTTACCATGTAAGGAAATGACCAATTTACCTTTTGATGGTTCCAACCTTACAGTAGGTGCTGTTAATATACACAGAGTGTATTACAAATAAAGAAAATAATAATGAAAATAATAAAAAAATAAAAACAAACCTTTAGTGCCCTTAGTGTTGCTCCTTCAAAGGCTACAGGAGCCAGAATAGTGGGCGGGACCCCAGCCAGAGGCCCTGATTGGGTGACCAGACTCTTACTGTTGATGAGGAAGTTGAAGAGGGCCTGGGTGTCGCCTCCCTCCACCTGCACAAGGGATTCTGGGAAATGGTCGATACTCTTCATCTTGGTTCTCTGACTGGTTTGGGGAATCAAGGTTCTATAAATCTTGTAATTTTTATTACGCTGTGAATATAGGTTTCCGCTGTACAACTAATGTAATATAGTACGTAGCAGATTAAATCTATAACACACTATATTACAGAATTATTTCAACCATGGACGTTCTGAAAAGTCCATGAAAACAAAGTAGAACACCACAGAAAGAAAGAAAAACAGAAAAAGAAACAAAACAAAAAAGCTACATGTTTACGCCTATGAAGGTCAGACATCCAGGTAGTGAGATACACAAAAAAATTGTTGCTACTTGAAATTTTAGACAGTTCTAATCTATCTAGTTGCTTGAGTAATAATTTTCTTGTGTAAGCTACATTTTTGTTTCATTTCTTCTGGGGGACTTTAACCTCTGACCTTACCCACAATTCTAGGCAGTTTTGAAACTGTGAGATGGCTGATTAAATGCCTTTTGTGGCAAGGACGTGTTGAAAGGATACACTTTGACCTTCCTAGGGTCTAACTCAGGAAAGCTGCTCTTGTCTAGTCCCATGCTTTCCAACCAACAGGACGCTCCAGAGTCATCGATGGTGATGTCATCATCATCGTCATCATCATCATCATCACTCACATCACCTCTGGTTTCACTAGAAATGATCAAAACAATAATGTACATGTATCAGTCAGGACCAGGGTAACATAGTCAGGAGAATTATGGTCATCCTACCACATGTAATGTTCATGTATGCAGATGGGCCATTCCATTTACAGAGAGCTGTCTGTTACCATGGTGGTGTTGCAGGCTGTAATGACTTGTTTCCATGGTGACAGAGAACCCTAAGCTCCCATTGGACAGATTTTTATAGTGACAAAGAACCCTGAGCTCTTATTGGTACTTCTCCTTTTTTGAAATGAGTCTTCTGCTCCAAAGGTGAGCAAACAAAAACTCTGCAGCGAGAGGCTCCATGGAGTGAAAGTATGCAAGACAATAACATTGCAGACATTTTTTTGTCCAAGAAAAAAAGCTACCTTTTCTCTGGACATGATTCACTAGCACCATCTTCCTGCTTGACATCTGTGCTTGACTTTCTGCTGATATCTGAACCACCAGACTGCACAGTCTGTTTGGCTGCAAGAGGCATTTTGTAGCTGACTCCTGAATGAGAAAAGAAGATATTCAATTAAAATGTTTTAAATATTTACTTTTATATCATACCCGGGCAGCGATACAGTGCTCCTGGCCGTGTTGTATCCACCCGTACAACACAGTTGTATAAAACGGCTTCCATAGAACGATTCGAACGATTCGAACGCGCTTCGCCCCAACCCTGTGCGCCGCTTTCGAACATTCGAATACAGGATTCGGACGTTGGAATTGATGTTGCTGCAGTTTTTGGGTTCAGGGACACCAAATTTTCGCTCATTTCGCCTTGAAAGATGTGTTTTCTAAGGTGGGTATGATATAAATAGCATACAACACGGTGTATTCCGCATCGCCCTCGGTCTCGGCCCTCCCGCGAGTCGGATCGCGGTCGGGCCGATACATCGGGCAATACGGAATACATCGTGTTGTATGCTCTATGTATGGGGCCTACCACTATGCTAGGGACCAAATTTTCAAAATATAACTACATGACTTTTACCTTCATTATCCAGAGCCTCCCTGAGTCCTCTAGATGTTGGAGTCAGGAGGGCACCCAGGGATTTAGCGTCACCTATCTGAACTCCATGGAACAGGACAGTGAATTGGTGTCCGCACACATAGAAATATGGACACATCTGAGCCTTCAGCAGCTGGAATACTGAGCGGAAACTGTTGGTCCTGGAACAAAACAGATTTGAAATTTGACAACTTAATGTTGACTGTTAATTGTGAAATATTTTTCTCAAATCTTAATTTTACTAACATAAGTTGGTAAGTTGATGTGAACAGGCATGATTTGGGGACGACTGAAATCAATGGAAAATACCAGGGGGTATCTGTAGAGCAAGAATTTCAAGAAAAATGATAACTTCAAAAGGCAAACTACTGTAGTGGTTCAACAATGTTGCAAATTACACACTTTTCTGATCTTGTTTACACTTTACAGTCCTATTTATCTAATATATACATTCTTACTGTTACAGTTGCTTACCAGTCAGAAAGTAATGCCTCTTGTATGTTGGGGATAATGGTTGATGGTGGGCCTTTGCTGTGTAAAAGGGCAAAAAAGATGAGGAACATTGAACACAACAGGGTAATACTAGAAAGTAAAGAATTTGTTGCTGTCTAAAGTAACATCAGAGGTAGGGTAGACAGTGTGAACCACTGAGTGACAGTACATTAAGAATACAGTAATATGTTTTCCACACTAGAGTGTAGATAGTGTGAAACATTCCCTTGGAGCTCTTACCTGTCCACTTTTCTACTATTAGAAGTTATCCTGGGGAAGAGTCTCAGCCACGGTAGGTTGGGATGGATCCAGGTCATCGCACACTGTTGGAAACTGGAAGCCCAACTCTACCAAACAAACAAACAAACAAATAAACAAACACATATGTACTTTGATATCTAAGACTAAGATGCTAATTTAGTATGTATTTATGGGCCTCAACATACGTAAAACATACAATTTGAAGCAGACCATTCGACAGACTATTTTGAAGTACATGTACCAGTATTCACAGAGTGGGCTAAAATATGTCTGGAAAACAACAGACTGTGTTTCTTTCTTCTATAAGTTATATGAGTAAAATGCTATCCTTTCATTCATTCATTCATTCATTCATTCATTCATTCACCCACTCATTCATTCATTCCTATCCATTCTTTATTCCTCCTTTGGGACAGCAAGTGCATTAGACATTGACACAAATGAAGACTGTAAAATTATTAAGAAACTAGGCTTTGGTAAATGCAAAAGTAACAGTCTCTTTTTATTCATTTATTCATTTAATCAAGAGTGTTTTCAAATTGATACAAGAAATAGTCATGCCTTCAAGTAAAAGAGCTATCAACCAAGGATTGAGGTGTTCAAAAACTCATTTTTCCCTAGAACAATCGTAGAGTGGAACTCGCTGCCACCAAGGAGCTTCTACAACAGAGAAGCTCCTTGCTGCCACCAAGTACAGTAGGGGCATCGTCACTAGGTAGTTTTAAACAATGTCTAGAGTTAGACATTCAAAGGTTAGGTGTAACAGGTCGTTCGGTGTAATGTAGCCAGCTGCCGCCACGCCACGTGCCTGCGAAGCTGGTGTGTTACGCCGAAGGGCGGTTATACCGGCTATACAGATACAGACACAGATAGACTTACTTCAGGATCTGCCAGTGCATGTCTCTCCTGGCCCCTGACAAACCCACAGACCCCTGTAGCCTCGTCTGTCGTCTTGATCCTACTGCACCAGCTGAAGGGGTGGGGGGAGGTGAACCTTACCCGCAACTTCAGGCTCAAATCTTCAGGGAGTTCAGGGCTACCACCTGTAGGCAAACTTTCTGATGTCTTTTTCTCCTCCACCTAAAATATATAAAATTCTTGGTTAAAAATGCTAGGAACTTAATTTATCCAACGAGCATAAACATTATTGCATTACTGCATTTAGCCATAATCCTGCATAATAGTCAGTATGTACAGCAGCCAGCACTAGCTAGCATTTATACTGATATGGAAACACAATTTGAATGAAAAGGCACTGTTAAAATAATACACTACCTGAGTCATGTACAGTTTAATATAGTCAATTTAGGAAAGACTTTTACCAACACAGTTGAACATCCATGTGGGTATTGGTACCTGTGCTTGGCTGTCTTTCGGCAGTTGATCTACAGTTGGACCGCCATCGCATGGTCCTTTTGGATCAACTGATGTCGCTGGTCTGCTTGGATACACGTCAGCAGATGGGGAAGATGTCTGCAATTTCTGTGGATAATCAAGGGTGATCATAAATCTTTGGATAAGCCTCGTGAAATGTCATGTAAACAAGGTATATTATATTCGTGAAAAAAAAAACTTTGGTCCTAGACTTTCAAATTCAAACTTCTAAAACTATCATTACTTTTTTTTTGGGGGGGGGGGCAGATGCATTCATGTTCATAAGTGACTAACACATGGACACACCTATTTTATTTTGTACACATACTATGTAATGTAATAGTATACACGTCTATTTCTTCTACCTGGTCTTCATCTAGTTGAGACAGTCCCGCTAGAAGTTTTCCCTCCACGTCAAAACCGGTCAGGTTGTCTTCCTCTTTATCACTAGTATCAGACGACAGTTTCCGCACAGAACCTGACGTCCCAACATTCGCCCTCTTTGGGAGAGAGCCACAACCAAACGGGTTTCTCCTTTTAGCCTTCATTCTTGCGTCTTCTGAGGCGTCACCAGCATTTCTAGTCCTCAAGACGCCGTCTGGAACGGTTAATTTGTTAGTTGGTTGACCGTTCTTCTTCCGCCGCTTAATTGTGATGATTTTCGGAGGCCTCTTCCAGTCAGGTGAAGAATTATTGACGGGAAAATCAGACGACATTTTGGGTTCTTTTTCCGTGACACCACAGCTCTGTTTTCACGAAAATTAGGTCAAAATATAGTCAAGAGGTTGTCCAAAGGTGCTGTGTAGCAGAAAACGTCCAGTAAATGTCGAAACCAGACTATTTTTTGGGGCAACTTGCGTGGAATTTTCGGACAAACCGACTATGCCAACAAACTTCCCGCCTTCTGGAAAGACCTTTGTACTTACGGCGAAACCAATAGAAGGGTGGGACAAATACTTGGTCACGGTAAAGTATTTCCGGCTTTTATAAAACAACAACAAAATAAATATTTCATGATTATTTTTTTGATTTATGTAATAATATTTCGTTGATTTTTACTTACAATCCGTTTTTGTAATTTGCCTAAAAAAAGAAATGTTTCACGCCCCTAATATACAGTGTAGGGTTCCATCCCATCACGCATTGCGAGTCATCCTCGACGAACGCCATCTTGTGTTTTTTCTTGAGACTTTCGTTGTGCAAAACGTGGGAAAATGCCACGAATTACGATAAAAGGAGGAGTTTGGAGGAACACCGAGGTAAGCTGAGTTTACACAGAATCTAGTGGCAATGTCATAGCTCCTAAAATAACGCTTATGTGATGATTTTAAGTACTCCCGTTTTCTTCGTAGACCCACGCAGTATCTGCGTAGTAACACATGTTGATGACACGCTTCGCTTCCAGAGGTAGAAATATGAAAATTATGAGTTTGCAAAGCAAAACAAAACAACAACAACAAAGTAACGGACAAGACTTCACACAGTTGTTTTTGGAGCTTAACTTTAAAGCTTTCTATGACCCCCCATCAATTGTACACAATTTGCAGAGAAAATCCCTCACTTTTGTGATACTCTATGTGTTGAACAACAAAATTATTATAATTTTTTTCCGCCAGATACGTTTTATCAAGATTTAAGAATGTCTGAACAAAAAGAAAAAAAAAACTATTTTTGAAACGTGTATGTTTTAAGGATTTCTGATGTTGCATTATAATTAACATTACATTTGTAGACCTCTTTAAAATTCAGTGTTTTTTTTCTTAAGTTTTAATCCTGTGGCAGTCTTAGAGGGATTGTCTTAGGTACCTGGTTTAATTATGTGAGTTCACATGACTGCATAAGTGGAACAACACAATAGAAAAATAATGATTTGGTGTTCTGGTACTTGTAGCAGTAGAATTTATTGTAGCAAGAGGAATGGAGGGGATCCAACTTGAAACTTTCTTCACAAGACGCACCGAAGGTCCTACAAGAGGGCACAATTGTAAGCTTGAAGTCCCTTTAGCCAGGAGAAGGGTCAGAAGACAAACCTTTAGCGTCAGAGTTGTAAATGACTGGAACGCTCTGCCACAGTCCGTAATTAACTCAAAAACAGTGAATGAGTTTAAAACACAGCTCGATAAGTACTGGGAGAGTATGAAGTACAACACAGAGTAAAGTTCGAGACCGGGATGTACTACAGGCTTGCCTTCTTGTCCCGAAGACGGTATCAAGGTATCAAGGTATGTATGATGCATAAAACAGATATTAAATTGAGTTGTTTGAATCCTTTTCTCCAGGATGAAATCCTCAAGGCCGCTGTGATGAAATATGGCAAAAACCAGTGGTCACGAATCGCCTCACTCCTGCACAGAAAGTCCGCCAAACAGTGCAAAGCAAGATGGTAAGACAACAAAGAGTGTTTAGTTTTATAATATGGCATAACTAGTAAAATAAGACTCTTATCAGTTTTAGTAGTATCTTTGAAGAGACCAACATGTACATAATGTCATTGGATGGAGTACATACATGTATATATTTTATGATTCTTTGGTAAGATCTTTAAAAATACTAGATATGTAAGAAGTGAATGTTTGGACAGTCCAGAACAGGTACAAAAACATCCACAGATAATGCAAGTATTTAGAAACTTTAAGACAAAGGGGCAAGTAGTACAGTCTCCTGGCTCCCAAGATTTGAACCCGCGCCGAACCCGGGCCACCAGCTCACGAACCCAACGCACTAACCGTAAGGCTAAAAGGTCCAGACCTGTTAGACTGGCCAGTTGGTGGTGCTTGAACCCCACTGTTACAGAATTTGAAGATTTATTGAGCAAAAACATTGATCTTGACCTCCTTCCCACCATGTTACCACAGGTTTGAGTGGCTGGACCCCAGCATTAAGAAGACGGAATGGAGCCGTGAGGAGGATGAGAAGCTGCTCCACATGGCCAAACTTATGCCCACGCAGTGGAGAACCATCGCTCCTGTCGTGGGCAGGACCGCTGCACAGTGTCTGGAGAGATACGAGTTCCTGCTGTAAGTTTGAGCCTCTTTTCACTTTGAAGATGATAAAACTTTGTTATAGCCATAGAAGGAGCATTTTTTGCAAGCTATGATAAGCATCTCACACATCGGTGCAGGTTAGACATCCAGGTAATAAGATACGCCAAAAACAGTTAGTTACTCAAGCAACTGGATATGATTTTGGAAACAGTCAGACGTTTCAGGTAGCATTCACTACCTTTCGTCAGAGACACTAAGCATTTCACAGTTTCACTGTTGCAGGGGGTTGTCGGTAAGGTCAGAGGTTAAGGCCCCATAGAAGTAAACAGACATCCACACGCACATGTACATGTTACACTAAAAGTGTTTGTATGTTATTTGCACAGTGATCAGGCACAGAAGAACGAGAATGAAGAGGAGTCGGGTGGTTTGGGGGACGATCCCAGGAAACTGAAGCCCGGAGAGATCGACCCCAACCCAGAGACCAAACCAGCCAGACCTGATCCTATTGACATGGATGAGGATGGTAAGTACTACCTTATTGGCTCCACCCCTAAGGTGTTGCCAAAATTTTTTTTTTTGTGTATGCTGTTTGTGTCATTTTATTGCTGTCTGTATTCATACAGATTACTTTAGGTTTTATGATGATATGTAGTTTGGCATATTTCAATTTTAAAATTATGTAAATATTTAGCAAATTATAGTGATATATGAACCTAGTTAGAGCTGAAAGTTTGCTAGACCCAATCATAAACAAACGTAGAAAATTAATATTAAACATAGCTTTTCAACATCGCACCACATGAAGTCTACAACTGTTACAGTACAGACTATTTCAGTAAATGATGTAGTTTAGAATGAATGTTTTTGGATGATGAGTCTGTGTTGTATTTTCCAGAGCTGGAGATGTTGTCGGAAGCGCGTGCCCGTCTGGCCAACACCCAAGGTAAGAAAGCCAAGCGGAAGGCCAGGGAGAAACAGCTGGAGGAGGCCCGCCGTCTGGCAGCACTGCAGAAACGACGGGAGCTAAGAGCAGCGGGGATCGAGTGAGTGAAGAAATTTGAATCAATTTTTTTCATTCACTTCATTTCACTACAAAACAAGACTCATTGTGAGACACCAGAGTGTTTTGGGTTACATAACTTGAATATAATGACAACTGTTCACCTTTCACTTGAAAAGGTGGGAGACCATTTAGACTTCCAACTTGACCTTCTTGTCATTCTACACTTACAAAATCTCCCCCTCCCTTCCTGTTACTTCAATATGATATGATATGACTGGTTTATTGAACGTCTAAAAGGTACAGTATTGCAGAAGTCCTTTTCAGGGGAACTGAATTGAACTGTCACTCACAAAAAGTACAGCTATCTTAAACACTGAAATCACAACCCACTAAAATCGCTAACTACGTGTAAAATGTATCCTCTCTTCTTATGTTACTGCTTCAGGGTTATGAAGAAGAGAAAGAAGAAAAGGGGCGTGGACTACAATGCAGAGATCCCGTTCGAGAAGAAGCCAGCGCCGGGTTTCTACGACACGGCCGAGGAAACGTACCAGCCGCTCAAGCCAGACTTCAAGAAGCTGCGTCAACAAAACCTAGACGGGGAACTCCGAGATGACGTTGAGGGTGTAAGTTACTGTACTGTTTGTTGAATTTCTGTTTACAAAGATCTCCTATTATCTTGTACTTTGTATCAATATTAACTGATTCATCATACAAAGATTTGATATTTTAAATTAAATTGAGCATAACATTTTGAATATAAATTTTATAATACAGTGAGCACTGTTCGGCTTGCTAAGCACTACTGTAATCTACCGTAAATCATAAAGTATTTGCAGCTGTTTTATTGTCACAGTTTTTCCATTTTAAAATCACTGCATCTCGAATACACGTTTGTTATGTATTACTACCGTACTGCTAGATTGTCCAACTACAAACTTTAAATGCCACCAATACCGCCTGTCCCTCCTACCTCAAAAATCAAGTTCCAGTGAAAATAGATCAAACTTACAGTACCTGTTTCTCCCTTACAGCGCGAACGACGGAAGGACAAGCAACGGCAGAAGAGGAAAAAGGAAAATGAGCTACCCGATGCCATCCTGCAAACTCAAAGGTACTTTTTTTACATACACCTCGTCACATACATACATACACGTCACACTTCAAAGAAGCCACGTGACAAGCTTCACTGGGTCAGTCTACTGAGGAAGACCAGAGTGACTGGTCGAAAGCTCTAGGTGAGAGAATTTTTTGTGTTGGATCAAAAGTCTTAACTTTAAACATGTAACTACCAACACAGATGAACTTTCATGCTCGTATAAAGCTGCTGTTTTTGATTCATTGGAGTAGCACGTTTTGGTATAGACCTAACAATACTGTGATAAATTGTGGTAAAAAGATTGATAAAACTGACTTTTTCTTTCTTCAGAGCCAACAATCCAGAGTTCCAGAAGAAGAGGAGTAAGCTGGTCCTACCTGCACCTCAGATTTCTGAACAAGAGCTGGAGGAGGTATGGTCATTTGTACCTGTTTAAGTTCCTAACCCTAACATTTGTTGTGCTTGATTGCTTGATATTGATACTGTTAAGACTTCTGTATATGTATTTGAAATTGTATGGTTTGTATTACTAGGTGGTCAAGCTCGGCCAGGCCAGTGAGTCGGCCAGAATGGTGGCAGAAGAAGGCGCCGGGAGCGAAGCGTCCAGAGCGCTGCTGTCGGACTACACCGTTACACCACGACCAGACCAGCTTCGTACCCCGCGAACTCCCGCCACACAAGACATGGTCCTCCAGGTTGTGAATTTTTTACTTTTTTGGGCAACACCTCAGTAGTGGAGCCTTTTTTGTTGCAAAATTAGTCTTTTTTTCCAAACACTGATTATCCATATACTTTGTTGACTGTTGTTGTTTATTGTTGTCTCTAGGAAGCACAGAACATCATGGCTCTAACAAACGTGGACACGCCCCTTAAAGGTGGCCTCAACACTCCCCTACACGAGAGCGACTTCTCCGGAGTCACGCCCAAGCACCAAGCAGTCGCCACACCTAACCCAACATTCGTCACACCATTCAGAACTCCTGGGCAAAGTGATGGTATGTGTTAACTGATTAGTTAAACATATATACAAAATAGTACAGCAAAATAGATAATACAATATTGTATGTAGAGTATGACAATTATGATTAATGTTAACAGATGTAGGAATTGGGAAAGAAAAAACCCCAAGAAAAAGTAACAATGGATTTTTATTGCTTGCCTTTCCACATGTTTTCCCTCATCGAATGAGTCATCTGTGGTCTCACTATGTAGCTAAGAATGACCTCTACCAGACCCCTTTAAAACTGCAGGTGTTTGTATGTTGTAGGTACGTGAAATAGAGAATTTATGAAAAGACTGCCAAGTCTTGAAAGTTATATTGTAATGTACTCTAGGCATGCCAAATTTGGTTAAACGGCTTTTTAGGAACTTGAAATATTGGAAGAATCTTCATTTCTGATTGGCAGGCATGACTCCGGGACGCGGTTTCACGCCGGGACGTGCTTCGGTGAGCGCGGGACAGACCCCCCTGCAAGCTTCCGTCAGAGACAAACTGAACATCAACCCCGAGGAGGGGCTGATGGAGTATGACGATCCACAGTATGCCAAACACCTACAGGTTAGTAACAAAAGTAATCCTGTCCAGCTGTAAACATATAGTGATCACATTTAGGCTTACAGAACAATGTCTGTGGCATCATGTGGTGTAAGAGGTTCTGGCTTCAAGCTCCTGATATACCCCAATGTTTTGCCCTTGGGAAAGACACTTATCACGAAGTTCTTCACGCAATTCAGGTGAAAATGAGTACCTAGCTTTGGTTAGTGACGTCCTCTCAGATGGGACGTAAAGCCAGAGGAACCTTACACTACAGAATTACACACATACAGTGTTAAGGCAGTTTATAGCAAGTTATGGGAAAGAACCAAACAAAAATGTGGAGCATAAGTTACAAGTTTCATTCTATAGTATCTAGTAATGTGTTCTCCATAGGACGTCGGCAGAACGTACTGCGCCTGCGCAGAACCTGGATATTCGCTGGATTTTTGGTCAACGTTGCATCAGAATTTTGCCTGTTGCAGACCATATCTTTTTCTACACAACATTTGAAAACTACAGACGGGATGTCACCCTCATATACGCGAATTCGACCCTATATGAGACGTTCTGCCGAAGTGCCATGCATTATACATTACGGGTTTCGCGCAGGCGCAGTACGTTCTGCCGACGTGCTGTTCTCCATATAATCCATTCTAACTGTGTTACACGTCCGTGATGCTGCAGGAGCAGCACAAGTCCCAGCTAAGACGTGGTCTCCAGGGTCTTCCCACTCCTAAGAACGACTTTGAGATCGTGATGCCGGAGGAGATGCCACAGGACATGGGGATGGAGGTGGAACCACAGGCCAACCTCCGACCGGACCAATCCGACATCGACTCGGCTGAACAGGCCAGGGTCAACGCTGAGAGTGAGTCACTCGGGGTTTCAGCATACAGACAAAAGTGCCCCCTACTGATTTCGTAAAAACTGCAGGTGTTTGTTGTATGCTTGCATAGTGAAGAACCTCATTTAGAGACTTTTGTACGTTGTATTCCCAGGGGAGCGGGAGCTGAAGCGGCGCCATCATGCCGTACAGAGAGACCTGCCGCGCCCCCAGGAACCAAACTCTTCCATCCTCCGACCCCTTGTCATGGACCCTCCGCTCACAGAATTACAGCTGGTACCAAACTTTACCTTAGCTCAAGCAATAAACATCAGAAACTGCAATTGTAACTACGAGATTTTGCTGTCCTGAAGTTAGTTTCTCCAGCAATAGGCTTTATATGTTCTCAAACTTTTTGCACATAAATTGTGAAGAAAGTTTGTTGTTGCCACTTACTTGATCATTAGTATGCTAACTGATATTAAATGATAGCTGTGAGACAAAGAAGTTTCAGCATAACACACCAGCTTTGTAAGCGTATGGTTGCAGGTTATGTCACACCGAACGACTTGTCACACTTAAACCATCCATATCTACATGTATAAGCTGTTTGAGACTATCTAGTGAAGAGGCCCTTACTGTATAATAATAATATTTGATGACAACAGCTTCCATTCTGCAATAGTTTGCAGGAATAACTGTCTTTTAAACCTGTCCTTTCTTGCTTAATAGTGATGGCTCTTTCTGCCATTAATTGGAACAGCTACAAGATTTTGTGTAACGTTGCCCATACAGGCGGAGGAGTTGATAAAGAGAGAGATGGTTACGATGCTACACCACGACGCCATCTACAACCCCTCAGAAGAGCAGGCCGCCATGGCCGCGGGCGACAAGAAGAAAGGCGCCCAGTCGGCTGGCAACAAGATGGCCGAACACATCGCATACCTGGAGGAGTATCCTTACAACAAACTAGAGGAAAATAGCCTGAACTTAGTGAGTAACACACATGCTTAAAAGTCCCTATTAGTAATCATTATCAAGTTTGAGCACACAATATTTTGCACACAGGCAGTATGGCTTTGCTTCAACATGTAGAAAAATACAGACCCAGTTTTTGTTCACTTGTAATACTAAGATTTTCACCTGTGCTGTCATAATGCTAAATATTTGTCACAGGGGAGATTGGAATCTAGGTTTTTAATTATTGCTTCTAACCCTAAAATGTGCTGCAAACTACTCACTAGTGACAGTAACCTTAGTCTATAGCTGACTTCAAAAACTAGTGAGTAGTTTGCACATCAATAAAAAACATTGATTCCAATCTCCCCTGGATTCCAATCTCCCCTGTGACATATACATTAGAATTTTGCTCTGTGTGTACATTTGTGTGTGTGTGTGTGTGTGTGTGTGTGTGTGTGTGTGTACAGCAGTTTTGCGAGATGGCGCTAACCATCATGGTATCTGTTTCCCCAGGCAAAAGAACTGTTGTCCCATGAGATGGATGTAGTGAAGGCAGGGATGGGACATGGGGAACTGTCTGTTTTAGTGTGTGTTTGTGTACTGTAGTTTCGATATGTTTTGCCAGATGGCGCTTACCATCATGGGTACTGTCTGTTTCTCCAGGCTAAAGAACTGTTATCCCATGAGATGGAGGTAGTGAAGGCAGGGATGGGACATGGGGAACTGTCTGTTTTAGTTTGTGTTTGTGTACTGCAGTTTGGATATGTTTTGCCAGATGGCGCTAAATAATCATGTTATCTGTATCCCCAGGCTAAAGAACTGCTGTCCCATGAGATGGATGTAGTGAAGGCAGGGATGGGACATGGGGAACTGTCTGCAGAAGTGTTTAACCAGGTGTGGGAAGAGTGTTACAGCCAGGTCCTGTTCCTGGTCTCCCAGAACCGCTACACACGAGCCAACCTCGCCAGCAAGAAGGACAGACTGGAGAGTCAGGAGAAGAGACTGGAGGTACTGTTGGTTTCATTCCTTCTTCTGTTTATGCATCCATACCTCCATCTATCCATCCATCTATTCACTCTTCCACACAATCATCCATACACCTATCCACTAATAAATCCATCCACTCATTCATCCATCCATCCATTCTTCCACCCATCCAGCCATTAAGAAATCCACCCTTCAATTCATCCACCAATCCATCCATCCATTCACTCTTTCACACATCCATCCATCCATCCATGCAACAATCCAACCATCCACAACTTAGAGAACAGTTTTACTGGTGTTTTTGAAGCACAATGTTTGTTTGATGTCTTCTGTGACTTTTTGCTGATGATACTTCGTCTAAACTTAGATGAACCGTCTACAAATGACCAAAGAAGCCAAAAGAGCCGCCAAGATTGAGAAGAAACTAAAGATCCTTTTGGGAGGTTACCAGGTGAGTGAGATAGAAGTTTCAACTTTTGACATAAATCAGCTTGCATTCTGTTCACTTGAACTGTAGTGAAGTCTTGTCATTAATGTTTGACTGTACATGTATATGAACATTGTATTTTCTTTTCATAAAACTATGATAATGACCAAAAGTGTCAATGTTCTCTCAAAGAATTATGGGAAACGAATAGATGTCTGCCAGAGTACCTATAATGTTTTAACTGTTGCTGATCCTTAAAATGTATGGTTTGATATAGTGACCAACTACATCAGCATGGGCTTTTTTTATAATTGCTTGCTCTAAAACAGAACTATACTGTTACAGTAATATGTGTGATTGAGTTTTTGTTTGTTGTTTATTGTTTGTGTGTTGTGCCGTGCAGTCCCGTGCCACAGGCCTGTACAAACAGCTGCAGGAGATGCACGACCAGACCGAGCAGACGTATGTTGAGCTGAAGACGTTTGAGAAGCTGAAACAGAATGAAGATGTGGCCATTCCCAGGAGAATTGAGGTACTCTCTTGTACAAACTTGCATTCCATGTTAGAAAAATGCATGCTTTTTCTTCACATTAACATAAAAGCTTATCTGAGAGTTATTGCCATTTGAAAAATCTTTTTCTTTGAAGGAAAATTTAAAGTATGAACTCACTGAAGTTTAGTCTGTCTCACTCTCAGAGCCTGCAAATGTAGTAAAATCTTCAGGTTTGGATGGCCAGTTACTTAGGACACATAATTGGTCAATGGCTTGTTCTTGTTTTTCGTAGATTTTTTTAAAGTCAAACAGTTGCTAATATTTATGATGGGCCTGTCTTTTTACATTATTTTATTATGTTATTTTGATTTCGTAACGACAGCAAGACTAAAGTATTAGATAGTATTTATTTGTAGCTTTATTACTTAGTATAGTTTTTTATATACATTTTGTTTATTTGTGAAGAATAAACAGAATTGATGATAGACAGCCAACCAATGCCTGTTGTTGCGTGTGTTCCCGTAGTCGTTGAAGGAGGACGTGAAGCGCCAGACTGACCGTGAACACGAGCTGCAGAAGCACTACGCTGACCTGATCGTGGAGCGAGACATGCTGGTCAGCAGACTACAGGGGAAGCCCAACAACTGAACAAGTACAACTGAGGTCACATGATGGCAGGATCTGAATCTGATTGGTCAACGGGTGTAACAGACCTTTGGCGTGGCCAGTGTTCTAGCCAGCATCCGTCTTTCTGTCATTTGATGGAATATTGCTGCTCATAACTGGCAAAAATTTTGCCCAATCCGTCAACATTGATGGACAAAAATCGGTGTGTAAAGATATGGAAAGTGATGTCTACCAAATTTCAGAAGGTCAAGATTTGAACATTTTTCCAGGGGAGGCAGAGCATCCCCCTGGACCCCCCTAGAATTGTCGTACTCAACATGATGTTATGTGAAACAAAATTGCAGTGATGGAAAAAAAAATTCAGCCTGGCTAGAACACTGGGCATAGCACTCCAGCTTCACAGGCACGCAGGCGGCAGCTGGTTTTGAACGAGTCATCCCTCCTAAACAATTCATATCTAACTCTAACTGCTAGTTGAAACTAGTAAGGAGGCTCCTACTTTATAGGATGATAATAGGTGTCATTATGTAATGATTTCAAGGAAAACATCCATTCTTGGCTGATTGGCTAGCATATATTGAACCAAACGGATGCATGGTGTACTGAATTTATCTGAAGAAATTCCAAGACAAGCTGTGTACTTATTTGGTTTGATTCCGAGATTTGATTAAGACACACAAGTTTGCCCCTGCCTTCTCTCTGTTACATAGTCAATTCTTGTTCGATCTGTACAGCTAAACACCTGAAAAACTCAGACAAAATATATGTCAGGTTTTTATTTTTTTCTTCATGCAAAACTGAAATAAACTGGTTTGTACGGGAATTGGCTAATTACACATTACTGGTAGTGACTAGTGACTTTTCTAAGAATCTCTAAGAATAATCATAATGTTATGTTTCATACTTCTTCATAATAATTATGTCATCTAGAATTGTCTTGAATCACATTGGAGTTGTTCGTTCAACTTTAGTTTCATTGAAATGAAAAGAAAGAACAAACTTTTTCAATAAAATGTGACGTCTTGGAAAGAATGATGTGGCTGTACCTGTATAATTTTGAATATGTCAAATTGGATGTAGTCAGTCTAAGTAACAATTTGGTAACACAAATGTTCTATAGTTGGAAGAAATGTGTTTTGGATTATTTACTCCTTAATCTTGATTCCAGCAAAAAACAACTTTGGATATTGTAAAGAGCTTTGAAGACTAAAATATACATATTGTTGAAGAAAATGTAAACATGTGGTAAATATACTAGTGCTGGTTCAAGTAAATGTTAGTTTCAGTTTTCTTCTGCCAATGTGGTCAGAATATTCATAAGTCTACCTTCATGCACATGTATGTCTACACAGTACGATTGTTTTCCTTTGCTACACATGTTATGCCTAGGAAAAGTGATGTTGTCTTACTAGTCATGCTCCTGGGGTCAGTAGTGTAACGGAAAACACAGCATTTTTTTTCCTAGGCCAAACTGTAATTGAAACTTCATGATGAAACATATTATTACTTAGAATAAATGTGGAGAAGAGGTATGGTTGTGTGGTCAGATGTTGTGGTCAGCTTTGCTATCAATACTATTAATAATAGCGTTACAGTTTGGGCTGTTATCAAACATAATTTTCTAAAGGCTTTGCTGAAAAATTTCTCAAAGACAATCGTAACATTTATAGACGGCGACCAATTATGGCCTGTTAGAAAACAGCTGCGTTTCTACAAGGTATGTTTACATCACATCATTTTTAAACATTTCGAAAATTGAAATGGCGAGTACAAACGCTGCTTTAATATCTAGCAACTACTGAGTAGGTGTTCATATAATTTGTCTGTATTCTACGCATCTTCTGAGCCCTTCAATTTGCATGGGTTTCTTTCATATGTTGTTATTGATCTGGTGAGGTAGAGAGGTGGGAATTGCTTTGGATCCCTGGATAAGTCTAGCAAACACTGGCTAAAGTCAGGAAGAGTTTTTGCTGTCCAGAAAGCCGACGGTTGATACAATGTCGCAGCAGCAGAGCCAGGATTCTGACACAGGTTTGAGCATGTTTTTATTAAAATTGTCTTCCTCTCCCTTCATAGTCATCATCATCAGTCCCTCTGCCTTTTAATTATACAAAATGAAACCTGTTATTTCCTTGTGTTGTTGCCAGTATGTTTTTGTTAACAATTTTGTCGTTATTCGAATAGAAAGATGGCCATGAAGGATATGTTTCGTACGAGTTGGCAATAGTAATGGTGTTTTGATTTGCTGTTCTGACTCATGTTGCTTTCCTTCATAGAATGTGTGTTTTCCTTGGCATTCACTGAACTGAAAAGGTCCATACTCAGTAACGTTATATTTTGCAAGATATAAATGTGAAAAAAGATACATAGCTAAGAAGCATGCATACCCTTTTTATCTTTTTTTTTTTTTCAAACTTCTCCAGAAACTAATCTCCAAGCAGATCCTACGGTGGCAAAAAACAGTATCCAATTGGCCAGAGGAGATCTATACCCAGAGTAGTGTGTTATTCAGCCACCGGTATCCAGAAACATCAAATCTCAATAAGATTGCTTTGCACAGTTCAATACATTCTGCTTATGACGCTGTGATTTTTCTCCAGGCGCCACACCCGTGCAGCGGCCTCAGACTGATTGGAGGTCACTTGCTGACGCCACTGCAAATGTGCCCAACCTTATGTACAGCTCAAGAGCAGGTAAACATTTTCCACCGATTTGAAATCGGTGGGGTCGGTTGGCGCAGCGGTGGCGCAGCGGTAGCGCGTTCGGCTCGGGGCCAAGAGGTCCCGGGTTCGATCCCCACCCATGTCACCGATCTTGTGCCCTTGGGAAAGGCACTTTACACGACTTTCCTCACTTCACTCAGGTGTAAATGAGTACCTAGCTTCGGTTAGGGACGTCCCTTGGATAGGACGTTAAATGGAGGTCCCGTGTTTGGGGAGAGCCACACCCCACGCACGTTAAAGAACCCACCATACTTATCGAAAAGAGTAGGGGTCCTTCCCGGTGTGAGTGGTGCAAACCTACAGTCTTATGGCCGCACCTGGGGTCGTATTGAGGTCACCTGAGTTAGCGCCGAATGGCAGCCGCTCCAGACCCTTGCGATTAAGCCCCACCACCATTGTAAGCTCCTCACAATTCAGCCCTTGGCTGCAAGGAGAGAGTAAGCCGGCCCACCAATCTAAATCTAAATACCCAGCTTATACTGTAAATGTTTTGCTTTCACATTTTGGGCCATTTTATTTGATTCATTCATGCATTATATTTATTTCAACTTCTTCGAGGGTGGAAACAATCGCCGGATGTTCTCGGGATTTTTTCGTCATAGATTGTCAAATGATACATGATTGTCTTTTTTATAAATCATTAATTGATATACGATAAAGTGACCAATGCCAAACTGAAAAAGGAAAGACTATAGCTACAGTTTTAATTCAGCCAATATGGCATCTGATATTTTAAAATCTATTTGTTTTATGCATTATTTCTGTGATTATTCTTACATGTAGTTGTCAGAAAAAAATAGAAATCATTGTTCTTTTTGGCAAAATAGAAACCAATGATGCAGACGATGGCAAGACGGTATCTTCCAACCCACACAAAAAGCTGATGGCAACCACTGGACTTGTCTTCGCAACGATCATCGTTATTTTTCTACCGTATTTTGCAGGTCAGTTTTTTTAATCACTATTTCTCTATATTAACTGTGAAGTTTGGAACAATTTGTTTGGATTCCGAAGCATTAAGTCACAGCTTAACAACCTTGATTTTCTTTATTTGTACATGTAGTAAAAATCACTTCTCATTCTGGAGAGCTGGCAAAGCTTTCTGAGGAGCTGGCGACAAAGACCAGGACGATGGAGCTACGATTTACTGAGCTGGAAAGTAAGTACAGTACCATCTGGTGTTATTTGCTGATTTCACAAAATACATGTACAAATTTGTGCCATGCGATCCTGCTATGTGCAGGCAAGTCCAAAGGTTGGATTTGCTTGATATCTCAATTTTAGATGCTGTTCTGTGAGCCATCAATTTTGTAAATGTTAGGATTTTTGCTATGAACATGATGTATCAGAGCTTTTATTGAATTTTTCAATAGAAGTATTTCTTTTGTCTTTTTTTAGAACTGTGTGTGTCTCCTGGGCCTTCTAGTTTTCCAGGGAAAATGGGACATGTGGATTTAACTGGTACTACAGGAACCCCTAGGCCTCCAGGAGCAAAGGGTGTCATGGGCATGGGGCCAGCTGGACCCCCAGGAGAAAAGGGAGCCATGGGGCCAGCTGGCGCTGGGTCTGTTGGTCCCCCTGGACCCCCTGGGCCCCCAGGAGAAAAGGGAGCCATGGGACCAGCTGGCCCTGGGTCTGTTGGTCCCCCTGGACCCCCTGGGCCCCCAGGAGAAAAGGGAGCCATGGGGCCAGCTGACCCTGGGTCTGTTGGTCCCCCTGGACCCCCTGGGCCCCCAGGAGAAAAGGGAACCATGGGGCCAGCTGGCCCTGGGTCTGTTGGTCCCCCTGGACCCCCTGGACCCCCAGGAGAAAAGGGAACCATGGGGCCAGCTGGCCCTGGGTCTGTTGGTCCCCCTGGACCCCCAGGAGAAAAGGGAGCCATGGGGCCAGCTGGCCCTGGGTCAGTCGGGCCTCCAGGAGAAAAGGGAACCATGGGACCAGCTGGCCCTGGGTCTGTTGGTCCCCCTGGACCCCCTGGACCCCCAGGAGAAAAGGGAACCATGGGGCCAGCTGGCCCTGGGTCTGTTGGTCCCCCTGGACCCCCAGGAGAAAAGGGAGCCATGGGGCCAGCTTGCCCTGGGTCAGTCGGGCCTCCAGGAGAAAAGGGAAATACATGTAATGGATCCCCCGGGCCAGTCGGACCTCCAGGGCCGGTGGGACCGCCTGGTATCCCAGGAGGCTCGATGTTTTCAAGCCTTGATGTGGCAACTAAACGTCCCCAAACACCGCTCGAGTCGAAAGCAGGTACGCTATCTTTCACAGTATTCTTAAAAATAAGAATTTCTCAATATTTTAATAATGCCTTTTTAGAGATATTACAAATTGTTGTTCTATAAGACCATAACACACAATCTTAAAGCACAATACTGACTTAAATGAAGAACATCAGTGTCCAAATTTGGGTTAATTTCCTAGTATCTAATATTTGAATCAAACCTGTACTAATGACCACCTTTTCATAAGTACTGCCATTGTGACCACTTTCTGTTGGTTCCTTACATTGTTTCCACGGACTAAAGAATTCTCACCAGTTTTTTTTTCCAATCCACGGAGTGGTCACTTTAGACTGTATTTCATCCACAAAGTGGTCACTTTATGCTGTATTTCATCCCTGTGTCTTTTCCAGCATCCTGTCCTGAAGGTTACAAAATGTGGCACCAAATCTGCTTCAGGGTGTCCAACACTCTTGGAGCCTTCTCGGCCTCGGCCACTACCTGTCGCAAAGAAGGCGGTACCCTCGCCATGCCCAGAGACGCTGAGACCAACGCCAACATAATCTCGTTTCTCAAGTTGGAGCGCCCGTCAAGATTCGTTCAGTTTGGCCTGCGCTACATGCATTTTCGTAAAAAGGGACACTTTGAGTGGGTAGATGGCACTAGACTTGGAGAGTACAACACATGGGCTCCCGGAGAACCAAGAGGCGATTGCGCTGTGTATGACTTCTCCGACAGTGCCCGATGGCGTGGGTTATCGTGCGAACTCTTCTTTTACTTCATATGCCAGGTCATTCCAGGTATTTACCTTTGTCAAGAAGGTTCTGTTTTCAGTAGTGTCTGTCCATCTGTCTTCTGTTTGTGAACAGCATAACTCAAGCTTTATATGCATTGTTATGAAATGATTAGATTTTGGGCCCCCTGGTGGCTTTCGTTGGTACTGCATCAGAACTTCCAGTTTTGATATCTCATGATCTGGACATGCTAGGGTCACGAATTTTGGATGGTAGATAGCTCTTGGGCTAGGGAAGAAGTGACATGAGTTTGGGCCCCCTAGCAGCTTGTTTACGACATGATATCGTTCCTTGAAACTATTTCAAAATTAATGAATTTTTCATCTTCCTGTTTTACAATGTAACTATGAAACCTGCTGCTGTCAAGGACATTCAGCATTATATTCATGTGTGGTAACTTCTTTTATTCTTTTCCAGGACGCGCATAGTGGACAGGACAAGCTCTCAATACCAAGGGTGCGTTGTTCTTAGTAAAATGTTAAAACCTACAGATTAAAAACAACTTACAATACCTACATGTAGGAAGGCCAAATAAGACTACATCAGAGAAAAACATCAAAATGTAAAATATTACCAACCCTAGTAGTAGTCATATAGATTTTAAGAGATTTCTGTGTACTGTTTTGTTGTTTTCTAAAAAAAAAATTATTAATCTGTTTTGGATGCCTCTGTACACACGGTGGTTTTTGATCAGCGGTAGCAGCAGTAATTGTCTGCTATGACAAACATATATCATTTAACATAACCAACATTAAAGGCGACAACACCAAGGCATTTAATTTAACGCAGAACCTTTGTTGTTCATTTTCAAACCAAACAGTAAAGCAGATCTATCAATCAAACTACATCACATCACTTGTGCTAAAAATCCATAAAAAAAAGCTGAGCTCTGCTTCATTCAACAATGTTCTCTTTAGTTTATTTTGTCCATGAAACATTCTGTTCATATGCGTAATGTAACCATAAAAATAAAAAAAATAATTTGTAAATGTTGTGGAGCCAACTTTTTGTTTGGTGTTAAGAATTAATGTTAGAAACAAACATTGTGAAGCAGAGCAAAAGAAAAGAATTGCTACTTGAAAAAGTTGTCATTGTGAGTAGGAAGTTCCCCTCATTGTCCACTAAGGTAACCGTAATATTGAATCTTTAGGCCACACCAATTTAATTTGTTGGTTCTCGGATTCGCCTCTTCATTTTTTTCTGATTTGCAAAAAAAAAAAAAAAAAATTCTGGTTCTGCATCAACTCAAAAATGCTTATATTTTGCCTCCAACAGTTCAAGAAAGACCTGTTACTCCTAGTTGTTACAGTTATTACATCTACCAACGCACTGGTTTGATTAAAAGTTCAAAATTCATTATTCAAATTTTAACCCAGTCTTTTGTGTTGACTTCATGGCACCAATTCTAGCATTTGGGGCTATAATAGGATGCCCAGGCCTGTTTTTATTTTTATTTTTTTTCGCCCTGTCGCTCCATATTTTTTCTGAAAAAATCCGAGAACCAACAAATTAAATTGGTGTGGCCTTACTCGAAGAATAGTTGGCTGGTTAGTAAAAAATACTTGCAATTCAATGTAACAATGTAGGTTTTTTTAACCATATTTTATTGTACAAAACAGTATATTCTTTCTTACAATTTATACCTAAAATGAATTTTATAGGTAGTCTACCTACATGTGTGTCTCAATGTACTGAACATACATGATTTTCTAAATTACATATTGGGAAATTGATCTTGTAAATGCTTTAAAGTTACATGCATGTATCTAACACCATTATAATCTTTGTTTGACTACTTTAAATAGTATAGCATCGACACTAACAAAAATGGGGCAATCTATATAATTTTTAGGTGTGCACGCTATCAGCATACTTGCTGCCTAGTGCACACTTTGTATTGTCATGTTACAATTTCTAAATAAATAAATAAAAAATTTTTATGCATTCACATTTTGTAGAAAACAGAGACAAAGCTACAAGATTTCAGGCTGTTTGCAATCACTGTGTTTCAGTCCCTCCCTATGCTTTAATTTTCAGACATGGAGTATCACTGATTTACACTTTTTTGAAATTAATTTTTTGTGGTGATATCTACGGTAAACTGTTGATCGTACACAAACATGCAGAGGATAATATGTGATGTTATGTTATGTTCTTTTACAAGATTTATACATATTGTAATCTATTATTATGAAAAGGATATCTTCAATTTTAACAAATGCTTGAGATTTAAGATCATTAAAAGCTATCTGCCACTTGCCACTTGCCTCTACAATTTTAAATCTGACCTAAGTTCATTTAAGATAATATACCTCTGCAGCCAGTACTAACCATAATATGTGGTGAATAAATACCTGAAGGTAATAGATAGATATTTCATAGATATAACTATTGTCTATATTATACAGATAGAGTACTGTATGTCATTTACTAGTTGTAATACATAAATCACATCAGCCTTATTTACAGTGTGCGAAATACTAGGTTGCCCAGTTGCACCGTGCAACCATATTTTCATATTTTGCTTGGTGCAACCTATTTCTACACCCAGGTAGCCCAGTGCACTACCTAAATTTTGTGGTAAGGATGCCACTTTCTTCCATTGGGAACTGTTTATGGAGAAGTTCCCATGGAAGAGCTCATCAGAAATGTATAAATTCACATTGCATTCTAACAAAGTTAATCATATTGTAGAAGAGTTCAAATTTGGGGCAACCTGGAATTTTGATGGGCAACCTAGCTTTCATCCTCGGTTGCCACTGGGCAACCTGGCTCAAAAAAGTATTTCGTACACTGCTTAACATATACAGAGCTATGAGGACACCTGTCTTGCTACATTGTGGATGTAACAATGCCACTTCATTTGGTTCCTGTTCTCAAACTTCCTATCACAGATTAGGCAAAGAAACCTCTCCTCTAGCTTCAGCACCCGCGTGTGCTGAATGAAGATGTGTCCAACAAAGTCTTCCAGCTTCGCAAACTGTAACGTGTTCTTACAAGTTACCCCTTCGCATCTGTACGCCTTCCGTCCCTCGGAGTGGAAGTTTAGAACGTGTTCTTTGTTGAGTTGTAGCGGGCAAAAACCGCACCGCCACTGGCGGATCCCCACCGTCTCCATGTAGAGCTTGTGGATGACGTCAGCGTCGTCTTCGAACATGAGAACGGGATTCTGTCGGATTTCGGGCGGGATCTGGTACAGCCAGTGCCAACCGAGATGGCTGAACGACTCGGATAAGGTGTACAGTACTGGAGGTTTTCGCCTAGACAAGACGCATTGGTCAGAACAGAGAGTACAACGGAAGAACTGCGATTGTGACGACAAGTGTCCGTCACCCTCCTCCCCTATCGGATTAGCCACGTGCTGGTTATGCCGATAAAAGTGCCACTCTAAATCTGTCCTGTTATAAAAGGCAACAAAGCACAGTTCGCATACAAAGAAGCTCTCTTTCTCAGCCTGCCTCCTGAGTTCGCAGTGTTTGAAGAACATGTGTTGGATGTATTTGTCGCGGTTCTGGAAGGAGGCACCGCAACACAAAAGCGGCGCGCTGGCTTCCACGTGTTCCTCTCCGACGTGGTGATACCTGTCGCTCGTGGTAGAAAACCCCTCCCCACAGAGACCACACCTGTATGGTTTTCGCTCCTGCACCTTAAATCCGAGATACAGCTTCGCTAACAACGTTATGTCCTCCTCTACATTCACAGCCTGTTTTTTATAGTACAACTCTGGTGGGACTTTGTTTCTGCGAATCGGGGGCCCTCGCTTTTGTTTCGGAGGTCTCCAGTGGTTCTGAAGATGTTTCACCCCTTCCTCTAGAGACAACAGGGTGTGAGCTCGAGCTCGTGTGCTCTCCAAGGAGCATAACTTACAGTAGAAAATCCTTCCGCCAACCTGTGCTGCTGAATGTTCGTGTTCCAAGTCCAGGAACAAACTTTCAACAGGCTTTGTGATGGGAAGTTCTATCTTTACATCGTGTCTTTGCAACTGGTGCTTTTGTTTGATGAATTTGTCTCTATCCATTCTAGTACAGGGTCTTTTCAGACAATTTTCTAAAGTTTGGGTAACTTAACGATTTTTTCCGGCTCTACTTGCCCAATGAAGACTCCAGAAAGCTTTGATAAAAAGGAAAAGAAGTGCACTTTTTGCATTAAAACTAATATTTTCCTTCTTTGTTTGGCTGATTTACACCTATTTTGTGTGGCTGCTTTCCATCCTTTAACTGATAGAAGTCTTTGGGTTGTTTGCTCAACTACCTTAGAATTGTTGTTGTAGACCCAAGTATACTCATATTGTAAACACTTATCTAATACTGATACATTTTCAACTCTCTGAGACACTTAGATCTACATGCAGGGCAGTCCACAGTAGCATCTTCCTTTTTGAACCTCCTTGGTAGTAGTCACTTTAACAGTCACATCTTTTGTAGAACTGGAACAGGCATCCATTCTTTGGCTGGATTCATGTTTCTGCTGAAACAAAAATGAATATCATTTAATATCAACACATACAATATTGGTACTATGTTTATGAGTACTACACTGTCTCCACATGTAAGACTATTTGGGGGCATTTTAGACCGCTTTAACTTTCATGGGTATAATACAATGCACATCACACAGAAAGGAATCAGATGACATGTTACATTTGCTGGCAAATAATTCTTTTTGACACAGCCCATATTGCTAGTGTAACTTAAACAGACTGTATTTGTCATCCCTGAATGCTAGAATCTCAAATCAGTGTCATGTTGCAACTGATAATCACCTTTTACAACCTCCTAATCAACATTTCAATCATAAATTTTACCTGAAAAAAATCCTCATATTCATCTTTGCGCCCCCTCCCCCCATGAGTCCCCCATATAGTCACATACATGTACACGTCTATCGAAAATAACTGGCCTTCTCGTTATCAATGTTATCGTGGCTTCAATTATTTGCAGAACAAACTTACCTTTTTCAAATACAGATGTTTCAATTATATTGTTATTGCATTCAGAATTCTCTCAGTATTTTGTTGACAAATATGATAGAATCTTTCGCGGGCTCTGCCAGCCTTGCGGATGTCACCTTTGACCTCCCATGTTGTTGTGTACGAGCGACATCTACCATTTTCTACCAGAACTGCGACGCGAAACAGAAATTTACATTTTCTCTGCAAATTGTACTATGTATAATCTTGTGAGGGCTCAGTTTTGCAATTTTATGTTTCATTGAGCGTCGTTTGGTAAGAAAATTGGATAGCTACAGAAAGAATTTGTACAAATACCTTTTTTATTTCGCCTTTTTATATATTATAACGTAAAATAAACTTTTCGAAATTCCTCCTTTACGTGCAAACAGATCGATAATGGCAACTCTGCACAGTTTTTGTCCCATTCCCGATAATAATACATCATACAATCTGCCCGGTTGTTTCAAATTCACGAAAAGCCTTAACACGTACTGGTAGTCTGAAATCTCTGACTTCTTTCTTGTGATTTAAGAAAATTGTGAAAATTATCTTTTCTTTTTCATAAACAGCTGTTTCTTTTTTCTCTCTTGATATCTAGAAGTGCTGACATGCTCAGTATAGGATAATGAAATATTTTTTTTTGGACAAAACTTTATTAACATTCGCAATACACAATATACAATACATGGTAAATACAGTATAGTAACTACATAGTCATCCATTTAAAAAACATAGAAGTCATGTACAGTTGGAGGAATTATAAGGGTGGTTGTTATTTTACATATTGCCATTTTTCATTGTGTTCGTCTATTTCTATACTCTTATTCAGTGCGTTTCTAAATAGCGTAAAGTTTGGTTTCGTGTTTTTTATAAAGCAAAGATATATATACTATACTTAGCAATAAGGATACAATGTGCTATTGTTCTAATGTGGTGTGGACTTTGGATAGTGAAATATTGATTGTAAAACATCAAGAGGATTATTTTCTTATCAGTGATAATTAATGATTCTTTTAAGAAGAAGAAAAGGACAAAGCATGACGTTTTATTAACACAGAATTTAGGATAATGTTTCAGTTTGACACATTAATAATATTAAATATATACACATTGCATATATATATAATATAGTTAATCTTACTACAACATATATAGTTAATCTTACTACAACAGGGAAATGCTTTGGCATGATGGTAAAAAAAAGTCCCGATATGGTAGCGGAACTTAAGTTACTTCTGCAAAATAAATAAATGCATTGACGTAATGGAAAAAAAGAGAAGAAGAAAAAAAGTCCCGATATGATACCGGAACTTAAGTTACTTCTGCAAAATTAATGCTTTGACGTAATGGAAAAAACCAAGAAGAAAAAAAAAGTCCCGATATGATACCGGAACTTAAGTTACTTTTGCAAAATAAATAAATGCATTGACGTAATGGAAAAAAAGAGAAGAAGAAAAAAAGTCCCGATATGATACCGGAACTTAAGTTACTTCTGCAAAATTAATGCTTTGACGTAATGGAAAAAACCAAGAAGAAAAAAAAAGTCCCGATATGATACCGGAACTTAAGTTACTTCTGCAAAATTAATGGTGACGTAATGGAAAAAACAAGAAAAAAAAGTCCCGATATGGTACCGGAACTTAAGTTACTTCTGCAAAATAAATAAATGCATTGACGTAATGGCAAAAGTCGAAGAAGAAAAAAGTCCCCGATATGATACCGGAACTTAAGTTACTTCTACAAAAAAACTTTTGGTTCTCCGTCAAGAATTTGTAAATAGTATGGGCAAACTTCAGCGTCATTAAGTTCTTTTGGTGCGCTAGGCTACAAATCAGAATGTCTTCTGTTTAATCTGCTAACCTAACCTAACTCCATGACAATAGCAAACGTTTATTTCGTGTCAGCGAGCATGAGAAAATTATCGAGTCATGTATGTCAAGTTCTGACCTGAATATCAGTATTAGCGCGTGGGTTACGAGTACTTTACTCCATACAATTTGCTATTGTTACTTGAAATAAAGTTTCAAATTTGAAATATTCCAAACTAGGAGGAGTATGTCCCCAACCCTTTTCAAATTGAAGGCGCCCCCCTCCCCCTCGTATAAAATTGCTGACGCCTCTGCTATGAAAGTGGTATGGTCGGGAACGGTCGAGTGTAAAGTGAAGGGAAGGTCCCAAATGTGAAAATTTGACCTAAACGACATCCATATTGAATTCAGGTACTTTCTTGTTATCGTAGTTCCGACCATTCAGGGTGCCTGTCAGTGTGTAATTAGTAGCGAGACAAAAAAAAAAAAAAACAAGGGAAAGAGGATTCTAGCACGCTGACTAAATAAACTAGTAAGGCAGAGGCATTGAGTAAAGCAGTTGTTATTGTTTTTACTCTTCACTGCCCCGCTAGTACACGGTCTACCACAGCAAATGACATTTTAGCTCGACATACCTAACTAAAGATAATTATACCTAACCGTACCATTTTTGCTAAAGGTCATTTCCTTGTGACGTTTTGCACGGTCGCTGTTATATCTGCAGGCTAGGGTACGGTAGGTAAGCCAGCCAGTCACTGTCAGCCCGTGCACATGACAGGACCCACACGCGCACTTTAGTGCGCTCCCACGAGCGACGTTCTTTCTGTCCATTTCACCACGACACAACTTCATCAGATACAGGTATGTCTTTATCAGACAACGTTGATCTCCGCAGTTGCCTTCTACCATCGAGTAAGTGTGACTTTTAATTTGTAGAAAAGTGGCTTTGTTTAGTCAAATTGTATGTGTTTTTACTTACTATTTTACTCATGTCCGAGTTTTCATGTTTGCAATGCTAGCTGTGCGATATGCACAATTTTGAAAGCTTTCCGCAGTGTAATATGCAGAAATCTAGCATATTGACATAAAGATAGAGAATCAAGAGAGGCATGTCCCCGGACACTTTTAAAATTGAAGGCGCTTACACATCTTGAATGGCCTAGAATAGTTTTCATGTTTGCAATGCTAGCTGTGCGCTGGATATGCACAATTTTGAAAGATTTCCGCAGTGCAATGTCGAAATCTATCATTGACAAGCAGATAGAGAATCAAGAGGAGCTTTTAAAAGTGAAGGCGCTTGCACAACTTCACCAAACCTCCTTAATTTAAAGAAATTGCTACCACCGCAATGCAAGTTCGGGAACGGTCTGGGTGCACAAGTAAGGGGAAGTCCCAAATGTTCAGGGTGCTGTGCAATTAGTAGCGAGGCAAAAGTCAGGGTGAAAAAGGATTCTAGTACACTAGTAAGGCAGAGAGAGGCACTGGGTAAAACTGTTGTTATTGGTTTTACTCTCCAATGCCCCACTATCAGACGGCATTGTGTATATCACATCTTATTTGTAGTCTCCACCAGACTAACAACGTAACGTGGGCTCAAAATTTAGCCTAAAGGGAGAATTGAGGGGAAAATTAACCCTCCCGCAGACTAGTACTGATTCTCCAGGCCGATTTTTTCCCTTTTGCCGAATTCTACTATCCGTGCCCGTAGGAAGGCCTGGTAGGGGCTATTTTATTTATTCCAACCCCAGTAAATGACACATTATCTCGACACACCTAACTAAAGATGATTAGACCGGTCCGAAACATTTTTGCTAAAGGTCATTTCCTTGTGACTTTTCCCGGTGACGATAGTCTTTGTCATGTCTTTCATAAGTGAAAGTAAAGCCCCTATCATACATATGGCCTCCCGACCACTGCCGAACTCTCGCCAACCATGGTTAGGAGTAGGTCGGGAGCAAGGCTGGGTCGGCTGGTTTTCAGCCAGGTCGGCTACTGTTCAGCTGCGCCAGCCGAATGTTTCAAACTGTTTACAACATTCGGGTGTGGATGGGAGGTTCGGCTATGTTTGGATGGTGGTTGACTGGTGTTTGGGAGTAAGTCGGGGCGTTGTTGGCAGTCAAATTTGACTCAAATTTGGCTCAAATTCGATTCGATTCGTATAGGAAGGTAGGCGTGGCCTAAATCTGGTCAGATTGCTCCCGAAATTCAGCCAACGTTGTTTGAAGTTCATAGGTATGGATTCCAGGCTGACTAGACCAGCTTCAAAGATCAATCAATCACAGATGCCTGAACGACGACACCAACATGCAGTCTGAATGCCTTGGTTGAAAAAATAATTCAAAATTTACTGTAAATTAGATTTTTAATACGACATCTGCCAGGGGCAGATCTCCATTCTGTATTATGTAGAAAACAATCTGTGATTGATTGTTTCCTTTCTGTATCCAAGTCTCAAATATTAAGCAACATGCGAGTGTTCGCATCCCCCCTTACCCATTCCCACCTGCGTTGTCGACTCTTCTTGTTACCTTTGACCTTTATATACCCTTGCCTCTACATGCTTGACTAAGCAAAAAAAAAAACTGCTGTCACGGGCAAGACTGTACATGTCTTTTGTTTGCCATAGACGACAACGGCTTACCTAGCTATATGCTGACACACCTAGAATAATCATACCCTATCGTACATTTTCGCGAAAGGTCACTTCCTTGTGAAGATTACCAGCAACAGTAAACAACAGTCTGGCATTAAGCGTTCAATGTAATATCAATATAATTCATATGATTTAATGAACGACAGTTTCCAACTTGCTTACGTGACAAATTACCCTGAAACGGTGCGTAGATATAAATATTAGTATACTTCTAGTTTAACATTAAAGTCAACATGATAATTAGAGCCTGCTTCTGTTAACAACAAGGAAAGGTGGAAAGTAATAGCATACCCAGAGATCGTCACAACGCTATGATGTTGCCCAATTTCCCTGTAATTCCTACGCAAAAAAATTCTCCATGTCGACTTCCCGCTCATCATGCCAGTCACGTATTTAGCCTTTGCATATCGTACGTCCAAGTCTACATCTCAAAGTCTCTCTCTCTCTCTCTCTCTCTCTCTCTCTCTCTCTCTCTCTCTCTCTCTCTCTCTCTCTCTGTGTGTGTCTGTGTGTGTGTAGTTGTGTGTGTGTGTGTGTGTGTGTGTGTGTGTGTGTGTGTGGTTATGACGAGGCTGTCTCTGACTATAAACGCGCTATTCTACCAAAATAATAATTTAACTTATACTCTTTCATTCTTCCAATGAATATTATCACTGACTTTGAAATGAGTTTCAAACTTTCAATCTATCAGAACCAAACTTGGATTACAGTCAAAAGATAACGTCACGCCAGACAGATTTCGGTGCAGTCAGACAAAGAGGTGAACGATCTATATTCGACACACCTAACATAATTAAAGGTAACCGTACCATTTTCGCTAAAGGTCATTTCCTTGTGACGTTTCGCTTGGTGTTTGTAGTAAGTGTAAGTCAGAGAGTCACTGCATATATATTCTTTATCACTGGACTCTAGCGCTAGAACATCTATGTAACACTCCCAACCAGCCGCATTACCTATTGAGCATGCATTGAGGAATTTTGAAATACCAGTGCAGTATACGCCAGTCATGCCATCTCAACTTGCAACACTGGAGGTCTTTTTCGGGAAATGCAGGCCGTCCTCTTCTGTTCTGGTAAAGTTATAAAATTCAATCAACTTGACAATAGAAAATTCCTTGAAGGCCCCATACTCCATACATGGCGGTCTGGTAAGCAGCCCCAATAGAGGGGAAAGTAGAGTTTGCAATCGTTAACGTAGAACTTGCAATTGTACTAAAATGCAAGTTCAAGTTTGATATGGGAAGTGTCTTGTCTTGGGCAATTTTCCAGAAAGGAGGAAGTAACAGTACCCGTGCTTGTGTCTGCAGGTTGAAGACCAGACTTCCTAGAAGATGAAGCTTCCTTTGACGAAGATCATCTTTGTCACCGCGGTGTTGGTGATCTTCCTGATGGATGAATCCCAGGCCTTGTTCTGGCGGCGGCGCAGACGTCGAAGACGCTGTTCTGCCCGGAACTGTCAATGGGGTGGCTGGAGTTCCTGGTCCTCCTGTTCGGCTTCGTGTGGATATCATGGAACCCAAAGAAGAACAAGGTCATCATTATTCACCTTCATAACGTATATTTCTAGCAATGTGCAATACATTATGTGAGAGTTGATGTAATGCATCAATAAAGCCATATGATGATGTTTCTGGAAGAATATCATGGGGGGTATCACATATAATCATTTACCCCCTCCCCCAAAGCATTTTTTATGAACGTTGCAGTGATAAATGATGTGTCTTTGTCTTTGACGAGTGGCGTTTAAATGACTATACCTACGGTCAAGGATTTTGTCATATCTTCATCCTAGACGTAAGATAGAGAAAGATTATAGTAAATAATACACGACATATGTCCTCTTTTGCTGGCTTCAAAATCTTTATCTTTGACAGGGGAGTCGCTGTATCAGCATACTGTGGTGGAGCAGGATGCAGCGGACCAAATAGTGAGACCCGAGCTTGCAATCGGTATCCTCCAAGGAACTGTAACTGGGGGAGCTGGAGCTCTTGGACCACATGTAGTGCTACATGTGGGAACAGTGGAACTAGGCGAAGGACAAGGCAACCCCCCCCCCTCTAGACACACACACACACACACACACACACACACACACACACACACACACACACACACACACACACACACACACACACACACACACACGCACACACACACACGCACACACACACACACACACACACCAACCGAACAAATTGCAAGGGACCACGAGGAGGAAAAAGAAAAGAATAGATGTATTTCACGCAAAAACATCTCGTTCGTTTTCTGAAGTCGTCACTAGTTAAACGTAGATCGTATTGTTTTTAAGTTTATCATCATCAATGTTTGGTATGCATAAATGAATAAATGTATTGTGTATCTATTCCATCAGGGGAATCGCCCAGTCAGCCTATTGTGGCGGACACGGATGTAGTGGGAGTTCCTCACAGACCCAGGCCTGCAACCGATCTCCTCCTCGAAACTGCCAGTGGCAAAACTGGGGACCTTGGAGCGCCTGCACTGCTACGTGTGGGAACTCCGGCATCCGAACAAGGACAAGGTAAACTTACACATTCAAGATGAAACATTTGTGGTAATGATAAAATTCAAGACAGAAAAAGCCTAAGAGAAGGTGAACTTGAGCAAGATGAGTTTTTGATTGACGATGGATAGATTATGTGAAAACATTTATTGGAAAGCAGTTAAAACTAACTAGTAGTTAGACATTTTTTAATATTCATATTGTTGCTTCAGTGATTCGCTGAATGTCAAATGTGTTCATTCTGGTGCACATTAGCGGCCTGGTCAGATTCGTCGTGCGATCGCCATACGATCACAGATTGATGCTTTTCTTGTGGAAATTGTGCGTGCGTCGTGCAGAATTCAGCTGTCTTTATACCAAAAATTCTGTCTTAGATCCTTGTCGACAGTTGCTTTTATCACAGCCTTCTAAAAAATATCCTAAGACAGCTGGAAACATCGTACGACTACCTAAGACAAATGTGACCGTGCCATAACTGACTTTACCGTAGACATAAGCTACAATTTATGATTAAATATTATATCAGCATTACCAATGACGATACTACACTTATATGAAACAAAGGGGTGAGGCTGTGGTGGCATTCTGCGGTGGCGCGCAATGCAGCGGGAGCAGCTACCAACAGGAGGCCTGCAACCGGTACCCTCAGAGGAATTGTCAATGGGGCTCGTGGGGATCTTGGAACTCCTGTTCAGCAACCTGTGGACACAGCGGAACTCAAACTCGGACAAGGTAAATGAGAAAGAAACCACTGGTATTGTGATTTTCTTATACACAACCAGGGATTCTTCCTACCTTTCTTACGTTTCGATATCTACCAGACACCTTCCTCAGAGCTTCTGACTTGAGTACTGCTTCTCGCCGCTATATATGTAGCCGATGAAGGTGGCGCTTTTGCGACGAGAACAAAATCCCAAACGTGGCTAAGTTTGTATCCCCCCTCATCCCGGTTCATCACTGGGGTTGAATTTATCAAGACCGCTTCCTTTATCCATCGGATACGTCGGTTGTCCTCTCTGTCGATCACCCGGGCCCCCTCCTAGTCTATCATACAGTTGTTTCTAGATATATGGTCCGTCACTGGCGATTTCTTCTCTTCTTTAACCCCATATTACACTTTCACTTTATCTGTTGTACCCTCTATCATCTTAATTTTATAGCTGTTGACAATGGTCATCTGTCTTTAACTTGTGTTACAGGAGTTATGCTGTAACGGCATACTGCGGAGGAGCTCTTTGCAGCGGTAGCAATACGGATACGCAGGCGTGTAACAGGAGACCACCTCGGAATTGTCGTTGGGATGACTGGGGTTCTTGGAGCGTCTGCACCGCTCCCTGTGGAAACACTGGAACCCGGACAAGAACAAGGTAGATGATCTTGTCACGACCTTTCCAGAAAAAAATTTAATCTATTAGTGAATCTTACGTTTGAATAAAGTTGCTTCTGCAAATATGATATGGTAAGCGTTTCATAAGAAAGTCGTTTTATGTAATATTCAAAATACTCCAGGAGCATAGCTGAACCAGCGTTCTGTGGAGGTACTGGATGTAGCGGAGGCAACAGCGAAACGAACCCGTGCAACAGGCACTGTCCACACGGGGCTCCGGCCGGGTCCCGCTGCAACTGTGTGGGCACTGGCTACACGGGAACATGCTGCAACAATGGTAAGTATTGGTGTTACGCTCTTGACTGTAAGATACGTACATTGTCCTAAATATTTTCTAGTCTAAACTTTACTCTTGCTGCTTGTTTTCAAATATCTTAAATATGCAAAAGTACACAGATTGAAAGCCTGAAATTGCTGAAGAGTACTGAGATTACATTTTCTTACGATTTCTGCTAGTGTCAAAGCTAGGCGAAAACTATGCAACTGGTGTTGTTCATCAACTGCGCATTGTTATGTACAATTTAGATAGACTCAAACTGGAATAGAACAACTGTACCAATTTGTCATTCTGCCATGCAACCTACTCTTGTTGTTATGAGATTTTTTTGTCTTTTACTACCTGTGTTTTCTTAGATACAGACGAATGCACCGCAGGCACCGACCATTGCCACGAACATGCCACCTGTACCAACACATTAGGGAGTTACCGGTGTGAGTGTGACAGTGGCTACACGGGGAACGGTCGAACATGTACAGGTAATGTACAAAGTGACTTGTAAACTGGTGGACGTATCAACTACATGTACTATCTAATACCAGCTCAGAAAAGAACAAGAAATGGTCATGCCTTCAAATACCAGAGTTATCAACCAAGGATTGAGGTGTTCAAAAAATCGTATTTTCCAAGAACTGTCGTAGAGTACAGTTCGGGCATCATCACTAGAAAGCTTTAAACAACCCCTGCAGTTAGATGTGCAAAAATTGGCTGTAACAAGTCATTCGGTGTAATATGCGTGCCTATGAAGCTGGTGTGTTACGCCAGTTATACCGGCTATACAGATACAGATACAGTCTGTTCCGCTTTACATAGTTTCCTCAAGCAAAATAAAGCAGAATAAAATGAAATCACCATTTTACATGATGAAAGGACATGTTTTTTTAAACACTTGCAGCGCTCTGTTGGGGATCAACATTTTGTCAACATGGAGGGATCTGCAGCAGCCCAGATCACTGCAGCAGCTGTGACAGTGGTTATGAGTCCCCGGACTGTGGAAGTACGTCACGTATGCTTACCGCTCCAACCTTAGTCACATTCTTTGTACATGCATTTTTCTAGTCTGTACCAGGTCTCCATTTTACTGGAAGAATTGTAGAAATGGGCCAAATAGACTGTATGGTATCAAATCAAATCAACTTTATTGCTCAACAATTGTAGCTGGTACAATGTATGGCAAAGAAACAACAAAGGTACATACACAAACTAATACTAAAATATGATTCTATCGGGCTAGTCCATCCATAATGATACTAAAGCTAATCTATTGTGTTTTCTTAGGAAGAGTATTATTTATTACATTTTGTAATTCATGGAATATGTCAGCTATTTACAATATGGTGTCGCTTTTGTAGTGATTCATAAATGAATTTTCCAACGTAAACTGATATCTGAGTAGGACATGAAAGGAGTATATTATGGTATGGTACTGTATGGTATGCTAGGGGAGTTAGCGGGCTATATGGTACAGTTTGCAACCAGGAAAACTGTACCCTGTAGCTGGCTAATTCCCCTGGCATACTATTATGGCAGTCAATTTGGCCCATTTCTGCTATTAAGGAGCCTTGTAGAGGCTAACTAGCATGCTTTTAATCTCCAAGCAGATTCTGTTGGGCAAGGGGAGTCTATATTGGCCTGTATCCATTGGCCTCCTGTAACCATTGACCGCCCCATTATAGACTCCCCTTGCCCCACAGAATCTGCTTGGAGATTAGCATACATCTGCTAAATATTAATGCTTATTGAGATACAGTTACATTATACCATTGACGGATTTTTTTGTAGTACCGAAACGTACATCTTTATAAATTTCATTGTCACTCATTGACATTGATTTTTATCCCTCAGACATAGATGAATGTGCTGAAGACACAGATAACTGTCATGTTAACGCGCTCTGCACCGACACTGATGGCAGTTTCACCTGCACATGCAAGGATGGGTATAGTGGAAGTGGTCTGCACTGTGGTGAGCTAACGTTTCTTACAATCTTAAATTTGTTTTGATGGGCGTATGATCACCCTTGAATGAGAAATATAGCATATGTTCTTTCCTCTGCAAACAACTACATGCTTTCACTGATTTGCTGATATGTCGATAGCCTACCTATAATAACGCTTCTGCTAGCGCTGGTAAGTCCACAGAAGCTTGATGGCAGACGCCTCTAAGTCAGAAGTTTTGAACATCCTAATTCAGGACCTGTTGATTTTCGCATACATGCCAAAATGGCTGCTGCGCCATTAAGAACATGTTTGCTAACATCGTGTTGGAGACTGTGATAGAAGGTTCCCATAGTCACAGACAATACTGACCTCCCAATGGACTGATTAAAGAAAAAGAATCCTGAGCTCCTAGTCTTCTTTTTCAAATCAGTCAACTGGATCATAGGTAAACAACCACAATTCCCGCGGAACGGCGCTCCATACAACCCTGAACAGTGAGAATTTGCGTTCTACAGACTAATTCAACCCTCTAAGTGTCAGGGAATATTAGAACTAGTCTTTGATATTCAAGTGATATCTTTTTTTCTTTTCCCTGTTTATTTTACCACATAGAGCGTAACGCCCCCACCGTTGTATCTTGCCCTGATGAAACACGGATAACGGTGAACTCCCCGGAAGGAGGTATCCTAACCTGGACCGATCCAGAGTTCCGCTTCCAACCATCTAACGACCTGGCCAGCCACGAGTGTTCTGCCAACAAGGGTGACGCCGCTCCTTTGGGAACCCACAACGTCCAGTGCTGGGCTGAAGACTTTGCTGATGGGAATACATGTGACTTCGATGTCATTATAGAAGGTGCCTATTTGTTAAACATAGCTGTTTTAAATAGACTAGCTACCTGCTGTGTTCTTTAAGAGCCAATACGAATTCTAGAAAGAGAGGCACAAATTATTTTTTCATGTTCCAAATCTCCCACATGACACACTCTCGAATAAAAGTTCACCTGTGACTGTGGATAAAATTGTGAAGATTGGTAAGCACTTTATTTTTGGCTGTGGTTATAGGGTTTTCATCTTCATAACAACACGCTTTTCCCATCTCCAGCTCCTGCATGCGTTATCCCATCACCTCCCCAAAATGGTGCTGTTACGTGCGGAGTAGCTGAAGGTGCCCAGAAATACTGCAGCGTTAGCTGTCGAGACAGGTAAAACTCTAGATCTGCTGCATCATCGGAAAAGATTACAGTTTTGTTTGAACTACTTAGCAACATACTAGTTTTTGAATGAAGTTTATTCCTAAATATATTTGATGACATTGTTGCACTTTCAGCTATGAATTTGCAGTAGAGCCAGCGGACACCTACCGATGTGACTGGAACGCTACATGGCATCCAGCAGAGGAACTTCCATGGCCGGACTGCTCTGGTAAGTTCAAAATATGTTATTTTTTTAAAATACAGTGTCGTTTTGATGAAGATCAAGAACATTTTGAAAATGAGATGTAATTTTTTTTCTCAATCACCTAATAATCCAGGACGTAAGACACTCTTTAGAATTACACCTGATTTTCTTAAAGCTTGTTACTTAATATTTGCTGACAGGTGCATATCGTCCTGGCCGCGCACGTCAAAAGAACGAGCTGTACTACTACACGGGCTCCTGTGCTTTTAACGAAGAAGACATCAAGAGGGGTTTCCTCCGTCTCTACGCGACGTTGGGTGACTGCAGTGCCGGGATCAGGTGTGGGGTAGCCGACATAGAGGTGACCTGTGGACAGTCGAGGAAACGTAGGCACGCTCCGATTGACACCGGACTGATGAGGGAACGCGGTGTAGACATCGTGGTCAAACGATCTACACAACAATCCACGGTAAAAATAACGTTTGTCACAGAGGCAGAGACTCTCGCGGATGAACCCACGGCCAGCGATCAGTCATCAGTCATCGGCGCGCTGGACAACATCTACTTCGAGCTTCGCGCCAGGGTGGCAGCGAGGAGCTTCAACCTCGAAATAGAAGGGGAGTCCGTAGAAGCGGCAAACTATGTCGGTCTCCTGCCAACCTTCGACCTTCAGTGTCAAGAGGGACAGATCCAGAGGGTGGAGACATTTGGCGCGGTTTGCAGTGAGTAAAATCGTTGAATCAGCCAATATATAACATCATTGTGCCTTGATTTAGATTACTCATAGATACATGTTTTTGGGTATCTGAACAACATAACAGTTTGCGGCAATGCGGATTCCTAATTAATCAGACTGCTTTAGATTCCACCCTAGTAATGCAATGACGAAGGGATATTTGATTTGCCACGTAATTTATCAACTTATTCCCTCCTGTTAGAAACAACAAGTCTTATTCGTCTTCCTCGTCTTGTCTTTACAGTCAACTGTCCAGTGGGAACCCATGTAGAAGACAACACGTGTGAGAGGTGCCCTCCGGGCTGGTACCAGGATGAGGAAGCACAGGTGGAATGCAAGGCGTGTCAACAAGGAAGCTCTATAGAGGGGTGTGGAGAAGGTAAAGTTATTTCTCCGTCACCAATTCATTATGTGTAGGAACCAGATGGTTCAGTATGTTTTAAATTAGTACAACATACAGCGCAGGAGGTATTCAAGGTAACTGTCGCCATGTAGGTTCGACGATTTTTTCTATTGAAAAGCATGCATCATTATTGAAAAGCAGGTGATATATATTATATATATTATCGATAACATTTTAATGTGTATGGATTATGTACTCTTATATACTCCTTAGAGCCTAACCACTGCCACTTCAACCCATGCCTAAATGGCGGAACGTGTCAAGACCTCGTGGGTAGCTACAACTGCACATGTCCAGACTCTTTCACTGGAAACAACTGTGAGCAAGGTACAGACATCACACATTGAATGTTAAGTCCGACATTCTCAATCCTGCTACATGTTGGTAAGGTACGTACGGTAAGAGTATAGCTAATTAAAACGTTTTGTTCAAAAGTGATGAGTCTACACTACTCCAGATGTGGCTAATTTCTATGATAAACAACACTAGTGTCCTGTTTCAGACGTCGACGAATGTGGCCAAGGGATAGCCACCTGTCCTGATGATGCCACATGCGCCAATATACCGGGGAGTTACAACTGTACATGTGACCAGGGGTACACTGGCGATGGGCACTCCTGCACAGGTATATCTGCTTAATTATGTTTACCTTCGCAGAAGGAAAACATCTTGTTTTTGCTCTGTTTATTCTTCTTCTTCTTCCTCTTCTTGTCCAAACAAATAAGCTAGGTCAATGACCTGGACCAGACGTATGTTACCATGGTAACTAGTGCTGTAGCACCCTGTGGTGTTGGGTTGCATTTTGTAGCAGGGCAGAGCTGGAGAGGCTGGTCATCATATACTATATATGAATATGTTTGAGTAACAATAAACAGAGCAATACTTTGCTAGGCTAGACCATGTGAAGGTAAACATTTTGAATGATAACTTCCAAAAGTCCAAAGTTATAAGAAGTTTGTATGTGTTCTTACAATGTTTATATTTAAAACATTACTGCTAAACCATGATTCAATCTCCTTTCCTAGACACGGACGAGTGTAATTTACACATGGACAGCTGTGACAAAAATGCCACCTGTACCAACACACCGGGGAGCTACACATGTGCTTGTATCTCTGGCTACATTGGCGATGGGAACACTTGTACTGGTATGATCACATCCGTGTCATTGTTTATTCAATTGTTCAAACAAGATGGATAATGTATATCTAAGTCTATTATTACGAACTCACGCTATTTTCAATGACAATGACAATGATTAATGTAACAGGGTTGTTGCTGAAACGAAACGAAGAAAATTTTTGTTTTGTAAGATAAGGCTCATTCTCCCAATGATTCGTTTTTCTCTGAACAGACAAAGATGAGTGTGCCCTGGAGGAAGACAGCTGTGATGAACATGCCACCTGTACCAACACACCTGGCAGCTACACCTGCGCTTGCCAACAGGGGTACACTGGCGATGGGCACACTTGTACCGGTACGACCATACCATTGCCCATCTAGATGTGTAGTTGGGTTAGCTTAAGATTATTTGCCATTTTGAAAAAAAGTTGACGGCCTGTATTTTAGTTTTTTTAAGCTTTGCTAAGTGTTATTTTTCGATCTGTTAATGCAGCGAGCTGTCCTACTGGCTTTGACGTCTGGAACGGCGACTGCTACTATTACTCTTCCAGAAGGAAGTACTTTGGAGGAGCAGAAAGTGACTGTGACCGGCGCGGCGCAAAGCTTGTGGTCGTACCTAACTCCGCAATCCACCAGTATCTAGTCACCAAAGCAAGAGCGAAGGGGAACAGTGGGTAAGTATGGCAAAAATGACCACCATTTACGTCTTTAATTAAGGGCTAATGACCGTCCCCGAACTGTTGACGGTGAGATAATGCCTGACCAATTACCACCGAATAAACCACCGAGTGAGCGAAGCGTAATTATGGCTGCACACTTGTGATTGGTCCACACAGGCTAGCTATACGGTAGCGATTAGACTCTAAAACATGTCACGTAATGGCATACTCCAATGGTGTATACTATATATGTCAAATGCGTTACTGCTCTTTGCTGTGTTTTGTTTTACATCATTCAAGTCTACGCATTTTGTCGACACAGGAACATCTGGATAGGACTCAGTGACCGTGCACGAGAGGGCGTGTTCGTCTGGAGCAATGGCGTTCATCTGGGGTCTTTTCATCCCTGGGTCGGGCGTAACAGCGGCCGTGCTGACTGTGTGCACATGAAGAGGTGGGGGAGGACCTACCGATGGAGGATCAGGAATTGCAGGGCCAGGTTCAACTACTTCTGCCAGAAAGGTAAATAAAACGTTCCTTAAGTTGGCCGTAGAATAAATTGTGATCAACAACATTTACAAGAGCTAAATCTTTATTTAGGTGCCAAAAAATCAACAGTTGTCAACTGACAAGCTAGATAGTCAACAAAGTACTATTTGTCTTGTGTTCTATTGTAGTATTGTCAGCAAATTAGATCGGCAAGAACCAAAACTACAGTTGAGAAGTTAAAAGATTTGCAGAAACAAGTACTTTGGTAAATTTTGTGTGATTGTTTCTTGGAAACGTTAATTGCTATGAAATAATTGTTACATATGATAATTACATCACACGCGGTGCGTTTCACCTGATACTTAAAGTGACGAAACAAAACATACAGAAGGGGGCAGAAACCAAGTGTTGCATCATGTATTCATGTTGAGTATGTTGATATATAGTCAGATCATTTTTTTGTACACAGCAGGTTGATTCAACCAATAATACAAGCACAAGAGAGAGTGAGAGGAAGAAAGAGAGAAAGAGAAGCAAAGAAGAGTGATGTAGTTTGTTTTTTGGATGTAGCAGCCTGTTCAAAAACGTTTTTGCTTGACTCATTTACAAGTTTTGTATTTCTAGTACGAATTGTATGAGGATATAGTAAAGCATTCTACTGCCATTCTTCTTAGCCGATATCAATTGTTTAGTCAATGTCTACATATAACTTCGTTACGTCTGGTGTGATCTTTAGTCATTTTTGCTTTAGAAATCATGTATTGAACTGTTAACGTTATCTCTGATAGTTATTACCTTCATGGTTAAGGAGAGCACGTGTAGTATGTAATTTTAACGTTAATTGTATTCAGCTTAGATATACCTTTTCGATGATCTCCGTGAGATTCGATATTCATGGTTATTACTTTGTTTTAAGATTTGTTTTTTTCTTAATCTTAATCATGTTACATACTCTACCAGGACTGTGGATTATATTACGCCATACGCAATATATTAAGCTGCCCAGGCAATCTAGCCTACAATAAACCTTTGGGGGATGTTTGTTCCCGGTCAAATTACCATCCAATCACGTTGCCTCTTGAGCGTAAGAGGTGACGTGATTGGCTAGCTTGTATCTTCATCGGGAATAGCAGCCAGGCATATGCTGGTTGTTATGTGATTGGCTGACAATCTGACCATAGCGGGAGAGATTATAGACTGGTTTGCCAGGGCAGTTCATTGCATATTACGTAATACAAACATCCTCCTGGTAGAAAACTTATGGTGATAATTAATAAGGGATATAGTTTCAGTGTTAAAGTAACTGAATATATATGACCCGTAGGATTAAATATAATAATCAGTAGACGTGTGCTAAAATTAATGCAGGCTGGACGTTGTTTCCTGTTAAACCTTATTCCCTGTATAGCTTTTGTTAAGTCACTGTTTAGTCTTGCTTGGTACAAATTGAATAAAAGGATTTAGTCCAAAATATGGCTTCGGTGATTTTTTTTTGTCGCATTATATATGTAAATGGATCAATTTGTGGATTTCATATATAATATACATAAATTAATATATATATATGATTATGTGGATCGATATGACTATCATTTTTCTTACTTTGACCTCAATCCAAGCATCACTTTACACATTTCGTCTTGTTTATTCGACATAGCATGTAAAAAGCTGTACTACGTTCAACTCTACACATTCTTCTTTTTATTTTATCTTTATCATAAATAAGGGGGGTTCTGTTCCCCACGACTATATATAATGAGACAAACCAGCAAAGTAAACACGGCTCAAAGCGTGAGACTATTGCCTGTCATTCTCCCATTTGCACCCCGAGCATACGGTCGGTATTATTCGTTCGGCCTTCACGTATATATGGTAGACGTAACTACGACAATGTCGTTTTGGAGCCAAATGTTTCCAGCGTTAGGGAGCCTACAGGTGATATTACTAGTCGTTCTATGTGTCATCGCTACACTTGTGCTGTGTGGGCGCCCGAGAAATCTGCCACCAGGACCGAGAGGACTGCCGATTGTCGGCAATGCCTTAAGCATAATCAAGGCAAGTGTTGTGTAAATACGAGGGCAGTGCATTGCAGATTTAACCCGATCTACCTTTAGTTTTGATACGAGATTGACATTGCACATGTACAATTATAAAATACACGTACATATATAGGTCGCTGATAATTTCTAGCTGTTAAGTCCGAAATCTTCCATTATTCAGTTGATAAAGTGGATAAGGTGTGATGATTGGGCTAATCAAATTGAAATGAGTTAATTATGATTGAAATGAGTTAATTATGATTTTTTAAAGATCACCTTACACGCCTTTGTTAACTGCCCTAGGTCATTTTCCCTATGTGAAGATGGTCACTGGTGATTTTTTCTCCCGGACCTTACACCGATATTTATATGTTGGGTATTTGGCGAACCGTGTGGGACACACTACTTCCAGGGATGTTTTCTTTAGCCTGTGTTGTGTATTATAATTGTGATATCACCCATCTTTAAGTCATGTAGCGTTACATTCCTGTTGATGTGATGTCTGAAATGGTCAGCAGTCGTTGTGAATATCATGCTTTATATACCTCCCGGAGGTTTGAAATCTCAGAAGATATTTTGATTACTATGGATTACGATCCTTCGTTACGGACCAACTAAAAGATATCTGTTACATAAACATCTGCTTGCTAAGATGACAGTAACTCATGATCAATACTTTGCCTGTAACTGTTAAAACATGGGATTCCCACGGTGCTTACAAAATGTTGCAAGAATGTTGACATGGTGTCTCTATACATGTAGCTCAGCTACCCTATCGGATTCAGTAAGAAACATACACGGAGCACGTCGGCAGAACGTACTGCGCCTGCGCGAAACCCGTAATGTATTATGCATAGCACTTCGGCAGAACGTCTCATATAAGGTTGAATACGCGTATATAAGGGTGACAGCCCGTCTGTAGTTTTCAAATGTTGTGTAGAAAAAGATATGGTCTGCAACTACGCAGGCAAAATTCTGATGCAACGTTGACCAAACATCCAGCGAAAATCCAGGTTTTGCGCAGGCGCAGTACGTTCTGCCGACGTGCTCATACATGGCAATGACAGGTTGCACGTAAATTATATATTAGGCCAACTGTATTTCCAGCATGGGAAGCCATGCATATGCTTTTAAAATTACATTATGTTATCATGTTAGGTCCTATGTCCGTTGCTGTGCTCGAATGAATAAAAAAGACAAATGAAGATATTAATGCATGTTGTATTCTCCATAGGATGGTGGATCTGCCTATGACAAATTGTCCAAGAAGTACGGTGACGTGTTTACCGTCCGTTTCGGGCCCAGGCGGTTCGTAGTTCTCTACAGCTACACTGCCATCCACGAGGCACTGGTCAAGAACGCCGAGGATTTTTCAAGTCGTCCCCCTGGTCTAGGTTTATTCAGTCCTGATGCAAAAACTTTAGGTAAGAATCATTTAAACCTCCTTGCTATAAGGCAAGACGTTTGAGGCCACTTCTTATTTTGTATGTTTCTCTGTTGCCGTCATCTAGTATTTTACTTGACTTTGCACTTCCAATTAACTCCAGAATATTGGTTATTAATTTGTTTGTATATTTTAGTTATTTATCATATTTTGTATAGATTAAGTCTGTCCATGGACTGCAGGAAGAATATTTGTAATGTAGATTATAATAAACCAAACCAAACCAATATTTGAGTATCAATTATAATAGGTAAATTATGTACATTGTAAAGCATACTATTTATGTTTCTTGCAGGAATAGCCGAGGAGCCTTATGGCCCTAAGTGGAAAGAACAGCGCAAGTTCGTCCTGAGGAGTCTGCGCGACTTCGGGCTTGGGAAGAGGAGCTTAGAGGGGAAGATTCTTGAAGAGGCACGGGCTCTTGGTGAAGAGATCAGTAAAACTGACAGCCGCGCATTTTGCGTCTCTCAGATGATGCAGAAAGCAGTTTCAAACGTCATTTGTTCGATTGTGTTCGGTTGTCGCTACGAGTATGACGACGCGACATTCAAAGATCTCCTTCAAGCGATTAATCATATTTTTTCAAGCGGTTCCTTACTATTTCTTGCACAATTGCTCGGTCCAGTGAGGGTCCTCCCTAGCGTTCGTCAAAAGTACCAAGAACTAAAGCAGAGTCAGGCTAAGCTCATCGACCACATCAATGAGAAAATCAGGGAGCACAAGGAAACTTTTGATCCCAACAACATCCAAGATTTTATTGACGCTTTTCTCCTGGAGTTAGTAAAACGGCAAACTGAAGAAAATTCCAACTTCACTGAGCAGGAACACGCCGCGGTAAGAAATTATTAGAAAATATACATTTTTTCAGAAATTAAAAGTGCCGCTATTTCATCATAACATGAGAAGATTTTTCAGTAGAAATACATATATTCTCCCCTTACCAATTCTTTAGTCTTGATTTAAAAATATATTTGTGTTAAATTTTCCAACAAAGCTTTTTGCCCATATGGAACATCTTAAATGAAGCTTCTCTCCGTGCCTATTTGACATGCACCATGTCAGCGATGCATACCATTCTTGTTAAACTTGTTTGTTGATTTTTTGTTGATGTTTTGTTCATAGATTCCATGTCTCCCATATGATGCAGATTGTAAAACATTTATTTATGTGTAAAGGGTCTGATGTGGTTAATATTTTCTTAAACGCGTGCAGCTTACATGCAATTGATGTGTCTTTATAACCATATATTTCATACCAGCATAGTTGCGTATTCGTCCCAGTGGTTAGAAAATAATAAAACACAATCGGGCTTGCCCTACCTCTTTCAAGTTGAATATACATGACCCTGATACGTCAATTATGTTTCTCTTCTCCAAGATCGTCTATCAGCTGTTCTTGGCAGGTACCGACACTACAGCTACCACGTTACGTTGGGCCCTGCTCTGCATGATCCTCCATCCGGACATCCAGGAGAAAGTACAGCAGGAGATAGACAGCGTGCTGGGACCTAACCAGGAGCCATCAATGGCTCACCGTAGTCAGGTGAGAAATGTTAATGATACAGCGATGACTGAATATCAGGAAAAGCAACACCCTGATCTCCTGTGCTATTCAAAATACGGTGTATGCTAAATGGGATCATTGGTCTTTGAGTAAGGGAATAATCGATATTACCTGGAGGTTTCAGATCAGCTGAAGACAATCAGATAAAAGTTTGCTCAATTAAAGTATTTCGCAATTTGCTGCAAAATGTAACATAATGCCCCTTTAAACTTATTCAATCAGCAAAATCTTATTGAGAATGTGTCCAAGACCTACAGTGCTATACATTGGAATTCAAGAAAATCTTTGAATAAAATCGTTCCATATAACAATACATAATGTTTGAATTGTTATTTCGATTGTTTGTTCGCGTTTTTGTTTCATTCTTGTATTCAGATAATCCAATTTGCTACCGAAGCAGTTATATTTTTTAATTTGTTTGAAATATAGCTGCCCTACACGGAGGCCACCCTGACGGAAATAAACAGGCTGGCAACAGTTACACCTGTCACCATTCAGCACTGCACAAGCAACGACACAACATTCAGGGGATACAACATTCCAAAGGTACGCCAGGTGTCAGTAAAGATGGTGTGCATCGTTTGCACATATTATATACTTACTTGTACTTGTTAAGGTCTCCTCATCAGTATTGAGTAGCCTGCATCAACATTGAAGTTACTTCATCTTTGCAGCATCATGCGCCATTCCTGGCGGTCATGGGCCATTTTCTTTCTCTCTTCGTTCTCTGTCCGTTAACAAAAGATAAGAAATAAATATTGAAAAATAATTAGAAACAACCTCCAGTTTAATTCCGGACTTCCAGTTTAATTCCGGACAACTTCCCATATCTCAGCAAGCTAACATCTATATGGGCTAATGTCGTTAACTACAGGTAAAAATAATGTAAGACAGAATTCTGCAGAATTGGGGTAACCCCTAAGGGGTCCTCGATGGCTGCTACGTATTTCTTACATTATTTTTACCTGTAGTTAACGACATTAGCCCATATAGATGTAAGGTTGCTGAGATATGGGAAGTTGTCCGGAATTAAACTGGAGGCTGTTTAGAATAAATTATGAAAGTAAACTTATTTTATTAATAAAACAAAATATGTGAATAATATATCTTCTTGATTGCGTCAAAGGGTACGGCTGTGGACGTGAACATCAGGTCGGTGCACCATGATCCACAGCTGTGGCCGGAGCCGAAGAAGTTTGACCCCAACCGATTCCTTGATGATACTGGTAAATATGTGAAGAGAGACGGGGTTATTCCATTCTCCATCGGTAGGTTGAAAATGTTTGTTTCGTTGACCCATCACGTGAATATGCCTTTCGTGAATATGCCTGAGGTGCTATGTGAACACACAGTTTGAAACGTGATAGGAAACAGATTAAAAGAAAGTGTGTGGGCCTTTGTGTTTTCTGAGACCTCCTGTTTTTAAATTATTATGAATGATCCTAAACTTGTATAGTAATTATAGAAGAAGAATTATAATAATATATATTCCATATTGTGCATACAGTTGACTAAACTCAGTCAAAAGAGGTCAATAAAATAGTTAAAGGATTGAACTCAGGCATATTGAAAAGTTGTGGAAAAGTAACTACAAATATTGTGTTTCCCAGGTCGTCGTGTCTGTCCTGGTGAGCAGCTGGCCCGGATGGAGATCTTCCTCATCCTCACATCCCTGCTGCAGCGCTTCACCTTTAAGCTGCCAGAGGGCGCCCCAAAGCCATCAAACGAAGGGGTACGTTGAGCGCTACATCAGCCTGTGCCATATGTGTTGATCGCAGATCCAAGAGAGTGAAGAAAAGAGTGTTTTGCGCGTGACGTTACACTAACCATTGGTTGGTTGAACGCAAAAAAAATCTTTCTATTAATAATGAAAATCATAGAAACATGAGAGATAGTTTGCTCTAATTATAAACTAATGTTGAAATATATGGAATGTTAAATACATGAAATAATAACAATATTCATATATATTGAGAAATAAATTTTGATATATATTGATAAATTGAGATATGGAGAAATAAGCTTGATTTACGAACATGGTAATGGTATCTATTATAGCTAGCACGGTATCTATCATAATATATAGATATACACATAATATATATATATATAGAGAGAGAGAGAGAGAGAGAGAAAGAAAGAGAGAGGGGGAGGGAGAGAGAGAAAGAGAGAGAGGGAGGGAGAGAGAGAGAGAGAGAGAGAAAGAGGGAGAGACAGAGAGAGAGAGAATAATTATCAGCCTTGTTTGTATGTATATAATAGAGAGAGAGCTAGAGAGAGAGGCAGATTAATTGATAGAGTGATATAGAGAGAGAGACTTAGACGGATAGATAAAACTTACAGGAGGCCATTCAACAACATGGCTGGGAGGAAAAAATGGAATCTAAAATTGTGTTTTAAAAAGCTTTAAATTTTACCCTCTGATATTTCATATTGATCTTCAACTTTGTTTGATAAATGCACAAATTGAACTAACCGGGTACATTTAATACCATCGTTCTCAAATTTCAATTATAGACTTTTCTTCATGTATTATAACTAATTGGACGATATACATCCTTGTCATAACTAAGTTCTACTTTTACATATACATTGTCAGATAGTAGATGGTTTTTCGTCAACATTTTTCACATCACTCAAATATGACGGACAGTATCGAACAGGAAACAACATGTATATGGCGTGTTTGGGCAAATTCCAAGTAATTACTGCAGCAAATAAATGATTCACGTGGTATGTTAGTACTTTCGTAGATTGCCTTTGGTATTTCAATAACTGACAGTTTTAATAGCTGGCAGTTTTAAGGAATACCTTTCGTCCTTTCTTTAAGCTTTTTATTCCACATAGTTTGTGTATAAACTAGAAAGAAAATGTATAATGTTAACCTTCACATGGTGTAGCCTAACAAACTACCGATGTTTATTGTTACTAAAACACATTGTGAGAAGACCCTCTTGCTCTGTCCTGCTGCAAAATGTAACCCAACACCACACGGTGCATGTCACAGAACCAGTTACCATAGTGACAGACGTCTGGTCTAGGTCATTGACTTTATTTGTTTGGGGGAAAAGTAGAAGAAGAAACCGAGCAGAAACAATATGCGCTTCTTCTGCGAAAGGGGACCGCGTGACACTCATAAATCAACAGATACAAAATACAACAGGAAACATTCCAATAGCCTCGTTTAAAGCGCCCGGCCAATGTTATCAGAATATGTTGATTAGCAAAACACCAATCCAACACAGAGCCTGCTATACGAGGCTACCACTGTTGCCCTGTCGTGCCAGTTGAAGAGCATTCGCCAGTGCACGCTATGGACCTTTCCTGACTGTCAATCACAATTATCAGTTCAACCAATGATAACATGACAATTAGCGGTTCCACCAATGAGAGAGTGGCTGCATGTCTGTCAAATACTAGAGTAGTTGCATTCTTATGTAGGCGGGACAATAGGAAAGGTCCATTGTGATTTTGTGCGACAGTACTGTTGAGCGGTGTGAGTTAGCTGTTCTGTACAACACGATTCCGTCGTCCTGTAGCAGAATGGGGATCCTATCTCACACCGGGACATCACTGGTGCTACTGTGGGGTTTGTGCTACTGTCTGTCGGGTGCATTTGCGTTGACAGGTGAGCAACCACTTATCCATACCCATTCGTAGAATATTGAAGTTTTAAAGGGATAACATTTGAAAAGGGTGTGTAAACATCTTTTCAAGTTTTTTTCCTTGGTACGACACATGCCGTTAGACTGTTGGTGACTTTACTACAAAACATAAATCTAAACATGAAAACACCATATTAATTTTTTTTTGAAAACAAGTTTGTCAACCCTCAAAAAGACTCTCTATATATATATCGAAAGACTGTATTATAGTCACCATGAATACATTTGGCAAGGTTCGTATCTGCCCAAACCTTTTTAAACTGGTTATGACTAATTGTCATATTGTCTTTGTCTTCCCTTTTAACCGCGGTCTCCTTTTGGCAAAGAGTATTCCGTATTTCTTTCGGTTGGTATATTGGTTTACAAATATGGAGCATATTGTTCCACCAAAAACAAGTTTTACGACTTGTTTTGTTTCAAGGAACACATGTACATACCGTCCTGAAATATTGATGCCTTGCTGTTATTGCCAGGTGGCTGGGTGGAGACCGACCCTACATGGGTGACACCAGACGAATGGGAGAGCGACGACGGCGTCCGACACGTTGCTGGCTATGTTCTGGACTTCAACTTAAGAACCAGTTGGCAGCGTGCAGCTGAAGAGGACACCTGGCGACTTACGTTTGACCTGCAGACCCCCATAACGCTATCCCGAATCCGTATGTGGTACTACCGCGCCCGGGATGTGACAGTGTTACGTTCAATATCGGGAGCGCGGTGGGAAGTTGTAAAACAAGTTCCTGCTTTAGATCTTTCTAACACAGATCTGAGCGGGTTCCTCGCTACGGGACGGTTTTGGCGCCTGCAATTTACTAAAAGTATCAAATACAAGACTATCGAAATCATGGAGGTCAAATTTTTCCAAGGTAAGTGCTTATTACTTGTATAACGACAAAGCGCAATCGCCTCATCATTATTACAGGTTCACAATATAGTAAAACCTGCATTAAATTTGTCGGCGCCATCTTGTGCCCTAACCAAATACATGGCTCATCCAACGCTAGACTACTGGTTCCTTGGACTGGCCAGGATTTATCCATGGGGAGGAAGAGCGTAAAACAACATAATGCACCCAGCCAGAAGTGTCAAATTACACAACTTGCTAAAGATGCGCCTCGATATGTTTAATTGATATTCAGAAGCAATAGGCCAGGCATCCATTCACAAAAATTTTGTTGCAGCACAATTTTTGTGACACCTGTATCTTGTACATCGGTTCCTGACGTCTGCGGACGACTGATTGATTGATTGATTGATTGGTTGATTTAACATAATCATAATCATAAGAACTTTATTAGCAATTGGCAGATCCATGATCTGAATTGTCGCTTATTTACATTGTAAGAAATTTCTCAAAGAATTAAAGACTTTAAAAACTCATTCAATTACATGTGACATCGTTTACAATATACAATTTTAAAATCAACATTGATTGTATTTTATACCACTCAGCTTGCTCCCGATTTGAAAGGACGGTCTGTACAGACGGTGACTGTGACGTGTATGAGATGATCTGTGACGGGATTGTGGACTGTGACGACGGGAGCGATGAAAACAACTGCGGTAAGCCGATAGCCAGAGTGTGGGAGGGGGGTAGCTTGAAACAAAATCCTACCGGAACAAATAGTGGAGCCAAAACAAAAGCTTAATTAAGAAAAAAATGTAGAAATGCTTGACAGATAAATTTCTTTTGCATACTTGGCTGGTAAAACATTCGCCAAATTTAAACTGGCAGCAACATTACAAGCACAAGCTAGTTGAAGAATCAACACGGCCATATAAAGAGGCAAATGTTACCGTGTTTCATTGCTGTCTTTGCTGTCTGTCAGTTTCTTTCTAAATTATTTCCAGCCCTTGGAGACGTGAGACAACAGAGATTTAGGCTCCGATACTTGAACATAGAAAAATCTGTATTATTTGTAGGATTTCGTCTTCTTCCTACCCCCCATATTCAATGCACATGGACTTCTGTTATACTCTATATCTGACTTTGAACATCGAAATTTCTCGTTTTTGACATAGATGAAGAAATTTGTCTGAATGGAGCCTCCATCAACAAGACACAAGTGTGTGACGGTAAAGACGACTGTGGTGACAACACTGACGAACGGAACTGCTGTAAGTATGGACTCAGACGCTAGTGCTGTTTTATGTGATTTCGTTCTTTTCTTGTATATGTTTTCTTTCAAAATCAATTGTTCGATCTATGACATTACTTTACCGTTTTATTTCCTTGTATCGTCCTTCTAACCTTTTCTCATAGGCATTTTGAATTATTTCATAGAATGTTGTTAGTTATAAATTTGCCATCTGTGTTATAAACTGCCATACCTCAGAAATAAAAGATGATTAAACGTTGTACTATTTAAGACGAAGCTAATCCATTTTACACAATGCTATGCAGGTGAGCGACAAGGCAAAATGCTATGCAGCAATGGACAATGCATAGATTTAAGGAAGAATTGTACTGATGATGATCACATTCTCTGTGAGGAGAACAATCTACGATATTCGACATGTGACGGAGTAGAGGATTGTGGAGATGGCAGCGACGAGGATTGTGGTGAGTACACTGGTTACATTGAAGCACAGTCAAGTAAAATAGTTTGTAGCTGTAAACATATATATTAATGTAGGTTATACTTCTGGTCAAAACAAGTTATTTTCGCCTCATAATGAGAGCAGTTTTTAAGCATGGGTGGGGGTGCGGTTAAGTCATACCATTTAGACACAATTATCTTGGTCAGGACAGTGACCATGGTAAGAATCAATCGGTAGGACTCGGCTCAGTCCATCAACACATGTTTTACCATTACATCTGCCTAATATGAAGCATATTGTTCACCAAAAACAACCTTTATTACTTTATTTGAAAGAACACATACCTTCCTGAAATATTGATGACTTGTTGTTACTGGCAGGTAGCTGTAACATCCTCAGAAACTTTGAAAATGTTGTAGTTAGTACTGTAGAAAATCTTACAGTTGGAGGGAACATTCTAAAATTGGTTTAGCAATGCGCCATCTATCCCTCAGCCGCTGTTGCCTGTGACAATGGAGCTTTGTTCCACCCTGCTACACGGTGTGACAAGAGGGACGACTGTGGAGACAACAGTGATGAACAGAACTGTGGTGAGGTTTCCACACAAACACAGTAATCACTGACAACACGAGCATAACATTACATTTTTCATTAGATACGGTGTTTTGAGCGCTAACGATATCATCTGACAATTAGAGAACCGTCATTTGCTTTGAAATGTTCCCCTTTTCATGTTTTAACCTAGTATTGGACTAGTCAGTTTGTGGTTTGTAGGTAGTTAGGTGTCTCAGGTGCAGGGTTGGTGATTTTTTTTAGTAAATGTTCCTTTCCCACCTTTTAACCTAGTATTAGACTAGTTAGTTTGTGGTTAGTAGGTAGTTAGGTGTGTCGGGTGCAGGGTTAGCGTTTTGTTAGTTAACGTTATAATGGTAAACACGACTGCAACCTACTTCAAATTGTGTTTACCACACGTCATCCTACTGCTGTGCGTGCAATGGCTGGGGTTTTACAGCACACAGTCGGCACAGAAATGTTCATTTCTGTGCACAACATTTACGATGTAACGTTATATGTCCACAGGCTGTTACTACCTTAGGGACAAAGGAACAAGCTACAGGGGCCGTGCAAACCGGGACGACTCTTGTCAGTTCTGGACATCTCAGTACCCCCACAGCCATAACCACACTCCCGAGGCGTACCCGTCAGCAGGGCTGGAGCGGAACTACTGTAGGAACCCGGACAGGAAGGACAGACCGTGGTGCTACACCAACAACCCTCTCATCAGGTGGATGTACTGCGATGATACCTTCGCCTGTGACGGTATGATCAGCTCTCTATTTTTTATTTATGCTCTTCAACGATGACGATGAAAAGCTGACAGCTGCATGCTGTAGACAAAAATTTGACTACTGATCCTGTCATTCCTTCTTCAGTATTCAAATTGCAGCAACAATAGCGATTCCTTCTGCAGTGCATTGAATGCTGCTCATCGACATCGATGTTATATGTATTATGATAAACTATATGTGAGTTTCTAAACGTAACCATGTTGGTAACTAACTATAATAAATGAGTTTAAATGGTTGTCCAGCAAAGCACAGTTTTCACGTTTCTTGAAGGCTTTCATATCTGTTTGATATTTTCAGCCGTACCAACACGTTGCTTCTACGCCAGCGACAATGGAGTGAGTTACGCAGGGCGCGTGAATAGGTAAGATTAGAGACATTTCTATTAGCGACTTAAAAAAAAAGGTAACTGGATCATCAGACAAAAAGTACGAACAAGAAAGTGCGTGCTTCATGTACACAGTTGTCAAGCTGCAATAAAAGTGTTATACTTCTCATGAGTTGGCCCGCATCGGGATGATCCAAACCAAATACTGTTTCATGTAATTTTGCTAGTGCACAGGTAAAAACTGGTATATATTTAAGTCCACACACCATTTGTGGATTTTTCTGAACAGAGCACCTCATATTAGATGATACGTAGGGCCAATAGTTTCATTGTACCCTGTATAAACTACCGTTTACCGTCTACAAAAACAGCAAGATGTAGCAGCAAGACAGGTGCTCCTGAAATGTTTATCTTGTCAAAGAAAATGTATCTTTTTGTGTCTCACTCTACAGGGCAGGAGACCGGCTGTGTCAGAGATGGGACTCCCAGTCTCCCCACAGCCATCCCCACACACCACAGGCTCATCCTGATGCGGGGCTGGAGGAAAACTTCTGCCGTAACCCTGACAACAAGGAGCAGCCCTGGTGCTACACCACGGACGAGTCACAGAGTTGGGACTACTGCGACATTCTGGAATGTGCCGGTAACAAAACTTGAATCAAAACTACAATATGTTTTACATGTATAAATTTCATGCATTTTGTAGTTGCAGCTGTGATTGTTTCTAGTACTCTGCGACAAAGTTCATCATCGTCATATCATATGAAGATATTGAATAGATCTACATCACGATTTTAATTATAAGGAAGGCGCCAAACGGGAATTTTTCCTTATTTCCTCAAATTGATTTAGAATAAAATTATTACACACACACACACCTAAAATTCCCTTGGTTAAGTCCCTGTCACACATTCACGAATTACAATGGCCTCCCAAACGCAGCCGAACGCCAGCCAACCATGGTTAGGGGTGGGTGGTCGACTGGCGTTCGGCTGGGTCGGCTGGCGTTCGGCTAATTCGGCTACAGTTCAGCTGCGCCAGCCGAATGTTTCAAAAACATTCTTGGGTGTTCGGGAGGGTCAGCCTCACTCACCTGATGCAACACTATATGTTTTCTTAGATCCCACATCCCTGGACTTCATGGAGCAAGCGTGCAGGGAAACCTTAACCTGTGATAAGCAGAGACAGCGTGAAGAGAGAGCGTGTTTTTGTGACAACGAGTGCAGACTGTTCGGCGACTGCTGTGTAGATTTTGAGTAAGTAACTCTCCTCTTTTAAGAGTATGAGATTTTTTTAACAACTCAGACCACTAAAGCTTTAATAGTTTGTGCAGAAGCTTTAAAAGATATAAGTTGTTAACATGAGCCCAGCGCTACATTATCCTTGTACATATGCAAAATAGGTTTCTAGGTTACTAGTAGCTGTTTGCAAACAGCATTGCTCATAAGAGCTGGGAACTGTTTGGTTAGATCTAAACATGAAAAGAAAAGAACAGATTTGGTCACACATATAACTTCTTGCAAAGCATTTTACAATTCCTACCTTGAGTTATTTTCATTATATAAAAACACAAATACAATAAACATACATGGCAATGTTTGCAATAACAACAACACCTGATTTTCATTATAGTCTGCGTTAACCAGAATCCTTGTAATTTATTACGACATAATTGTACCTGTCACAGTGAAAGCATCATAGCTCCAGTGCCTTTGGATCATCATCTAAAGTGGACATGTCTACCTGGCTTTATCAACGGGTCCTCCAATTGGTTTGTTGCCGACTGTGCCGAAAATTGGACGGATGACGCTACAAGAGATCAGTGCTTAAAACATGTAGACCCATTCGATCTAAATGACTTGATTTATCGGATGCCTGTAGGTCTAAGTTTATTCGAAACACGTTATTCACTTTATTACCGAGTCATCTACAAAAACATATTCTGTGCTCTTTGTAACAATGCGCCAATGACACAGATAGAAATTTGGAGTTTCCAACGTGCGTGCTCAGGACAGATCAATTTTTCGGCACATATCAATAGTGAACAAATTTTCAACCGTCTTCACGGTTTTGCTAATTTAAGTAAGGAGCCTTTCGACGAAGTTGAGGGCTGCCTGGGTACAAATAAGATTGAATTCTTGCTTCCCGTCAGGGCAAGACCATGTTTTTTTATAGAGGCTGATTTTCTTAACAAAAATTGTGATATAGCCGCATGCAGGTCCTACATTTATCCTGTTGCCAGTAGATACAAGACCTACCAAAACCTACACTGTGCTCTTTGTGATGGACTTTCCCTTACGGCAACCACAAACTTACGTTGTGGTACAGGTGATAGAGGTGGCGATTTGAGGATTCATTCTTGTCCCAATGATATTTCATGCATGTCACTGAGCCTTTTGTTCAACTTTAAAGCTGAAAAGAGTACCAATCACTGTCCGTCCGAGACTGTATACGACCCGTTTGTAGATACATGCCGGCCTCTCTCGTCCGCTCGCAGAAGTCATGGCTTGTCAAACAAAACTGCCCCCTTACAAAACTGCAGCAAACCAGCTTTGAATTTCTTAGCCGGAGAGTTCCGTGTCCTTTCCAATGGTAGTGTTCACCTGTTGAGTTCTAACGTGTCCTGCCCGGCTGAGCAGGTGGCCATTCTGAACACTACAGCATCGGTCTGCGGGGAGTGCATACTGCATCACTTCTCGAACAATACTCGCGGGGGCCAAACAACCAACAATGGGGACGCTGACAAGGGTTGGTTAACCTTGGGTCTTGTGATAGTGTCTGTCGTAGCAGTGTTTGTTTTCGTTCTTTACACTGCCTGGTCTGGTCAGTGGAAAAAAGTCCCGGCAAAGTTGAAGGTTCAGATGATGTTATGCTTGGCGGTTACTGATGCCCTGTTTGTGGCACGTGTGTTTGTCCGTACCAAACTGGGCTGCACAGCGGTGGCGATCATTTTGCACTACCTTGTGCTGACGTCCTTCACATCAATGAACGCACTCTCCATGGATCTCTTCTTTACATTTCGTCTAGGCATAGACAGAGCCCACCTGTATAAGTATATCTTGTACACTTGGCTGATGCCTGTACCTGTAGTCCTTGTCACAGCGATTTTGGAATTCGGCAGTTCTGTTAGCGTGGGTTACGGAGAGAACTGTTGGATCGGCAATCCGACGGCCAGTCTGGTGGCTTTTGGGGTTCCTGTTTTCTGTGCCCTGTTGATCAATGCTATCTTAATAACCCTAACCTTGCTGGCCATACGGAAGTCTTTCAAGATAGCTGACGCTGCATTGTCGCGATCAGGGATCAGCAAGTCCTGGGTCTACATCCGTGTCTCCTTTCTGATGGGATTCACTTGGATCTTGGGCTTTATTTTTCCTTTCATTGAGAGCAGTGTTCTGGAGTACATCTTCATTGTGCTGAATGCTTCTCAAGGCCTTCTGCTGGCACTGATGATGACAATGACTTCGGACGTGATGCAGAAAGTGATGACTGAGATCAGGGCTCGCCTACATCTGGGTGAACCTCACCAGGACGGTGGACAATCCGCTAACACCAATAAGACTACCGGCGGAGGAGCTAAGGCAACGGCAGATGAAACCGCTTCTGCTACAGAAATACCCATGAAAACGTTGGTTGATGCAGAGGAGAACAAGGCTAAAGACGAACCTTTAGCCACCGCTCCAGACATAGATGAGAAATAGACCAGTTTCTGATTGCGATACGAAGATCCACACGTGTAAACAGCCCAAGTCAAGTGTAGGATAAATATTCGGAGTTGGTTAACCAAGAAGCTTGTGACCGTTTAGTCAGAGTAGTTATTAACTAAAAATCTAGGTTAGGATCTCTAGTAGGTCCTGGCGTTGTTTATACAGGGAAGGTACTTATCAAACATGAATTCCCTATCTCCGTGATGGTGAAAATATGAATCAATCACTTCTGTCCAGGACATCCTGTAAGATGGGACGTTAAGTAAACATATTGTTTGTTTGTTTGTTTGTTTGTTTGTTTGTTTGTTGGTTGGTTGGTTGGTTGGTTGGTTTGAGACGAGTCACATCTCGAGCACATATTGGTCCATTCCGGAGTGAGTGTTATTTTAGGGCTTCACCCTTTTTTTATATTCGAGGCATGTCTTCGGCCATTTGTTTTATTTCCTTGTAGCTTTTTTTCCCTGACCTCCGATAGTTTCCATCTCATGATATTTATTTGGCTGTCGTTCAACATGCTCCTAGCCAATCGGCAATTTCATTGTTCTTTCTGTAATAACCCTCACAAAGCGGTCATGATTTTGACTTACCTAAACGTGTTTTGTATTTAATAAACGCTCTTGAGATATATCGAAAGCTCTAGATTCACAGAGGTCTAGATAAGGTCTAGATAATGTTTTTGTTTAATTTTATATAATGTAGTATTGTTGGTATAAATTTACCTGGGCCTCTGGTAACAAACAAAATAGATATGTATGAAATATATACAAATTCAAATAGAGCAATAGAGTTGTAGTTCATGTAACAGTATAGGAAATAATGTGTCAAAAATTTTTTAATAGGCTTTAAAGCAGTATATACTACGTTTTGTATCGAACACTCATGTCTTAGTGACATACATACAAACGCATGCACTTATTATTGCAAGTATGCCCACATCTGGCAAGTACTTTTTTTCTAATTCCAAGAAACATATCTATTTAATGACAAAATATTTGGCAACAAATTGCCAAATCATATTGATATATATCTCAAACGATTGAATATAATTTCACTGTAAAGGTGAAGGTGAGCCTAATGTAATATTAACTAGCGAAAAAATATTTAGGCTAGTTGTAGACTATGAACAGTGTAAAAGAATTTGTAATTTGTCACAAGAATTTCTTTTATCTACCACGTAAATATGTCTATGATTTCATCAAGCTGTTGAAGATGAGCCTGATGAAATATTAAGTAGCTGGCGAAGAAAACATTTATACTAACTCCAGACTATAAATAATGTTAAAGAATTTGTAGTTATTTTTTTTTTTTTTTTTTTAGTCACAGAAATTTTTTATCTACCATGTAAATATTATATCTATGATTTCATCAATCTGTGAAATACTCACCGTATAGTTACTTACTTTCTATGGAAGATACGTATTTTTTCTTTTTGTTAACTAATAAAACAGACCTAGTCTGTGGGCGCAAACATGGAAATTACCTATTGATGGACAGAAATCGTTGCAATGTTCCAGATTACTTGCTCTATATCAAAACAGTAGCTGATATATTATCAATGTATTTGCAAAGGAATAGATTTCAAATTGTCGGCGGTAATTCTTGGTGAAGAATGGGGACAAGCTTTGTTTATGATCTAAAGTAACAAATTTTGAATATTTATACCCATGGCCTGTAAAGTAAATAAAATTCAAGAAATTTTCTTTTTTTTTGATTTGGCACGCCAGCTAGCCTGCGTGTAACTTTCATTACGGAAATCTGCCTTCTGTTGGGCACTCTTGAACGAAAGTTTTGTAGGATTTCTGGCGTCTTGGGATTTTGTGTAATCGATAATAATTTGCTTGAATATTATTATTATCTTTATTTTTGTGATAGTTTACTCTGTATAAGCAATTCGCAACGTGTCAGAAAATAATGATTTGAGTTATGGTCATGTTATAACGGAGGTAAAGGTCATATGTCCTTATATTATATGTAATGCTACGTTCCGGCTCACCAGATCTGGTTACCGAGCAAAACATAAATGATAGAACCCACGGGCAGAATACACAGGCTCAAACACATGTACATATCGTGACCCCTCAATAACTGAACTTTAACCTATAATTTTATTCATTTATTTCAAGACACGATAGCTATCAAATTCTTTACTAACATACATTGCAGCTGTCACACGAGTCATGCATTTAAACTTTATCAGTATTTTGTCACAAAAATAACTAATGGCTTGTACTTGCAATATACGTACACAAGTGAACTTTACATCCATTGTCTATTCGTCGGATGTATAGAATCCGTGACTTGAAACCTACTTTATACACATTGCACAGGCCTAACTATATGCCTTTCGAATCGTTTTGGCTAGTGTACATGTGTAGGGCAAACAATTTCTTCCCAGTTATGATGATATTAGTGGTGTATCTTCCTAGATCTTTCAAACATTATTTACAAAACTTGCTGTTGTGTTTTTTTGCTGTTTTTACAGACGACATTTTATGACATGATTGAGCAGACGTCTCAGCGAATGTACATTGCAGGATGCGACCTACGTTTTGACAGGCCATGCCACTGTCTAATGTTAATGCCGTTTAAACATGTGTGTCATAATGCTAAATAGACGTTCTCTACGTTTTATTATCCATTTTTCTTGATGTAAAGTGCTTTCAGTTTATAATATGTATTGACTTGTTTCGAAATGGCCCAATATTTGTTCTCAAATGGCCTTAGTCACTACATTACTATACTAGTCAACATATTTGGTTTACAAACATTATTTGTGCCACCGAGTTGTAGAGTCATCGACAATCTCTGAACTATTGTTAAACAGAAGAAAACGATATAACGTTAACGTTACCCACACTATTTTGCAAAATGATTCTAAACCAAATCTAGAATGTTGTTCCCTATCACGTTACGTCAGCCAGGTTCGCCACGAAATCCTCTTGAACAGGCAGACTTTGAATAAGCTGTCTGGTGTTCCACATCGGTGGTGATTGTTTTACACTCAGGCTCTTGGCCGCCATTTTGTAAGATGGCGGTCACACGATTTCACAGCCACCGCTCTGGTCTTCGGCTGATGTACTGTTCCGGTTGGCAGCTGTTGTGGCGTGTTTCATCAGGTGTTTGACATTCTCCTTGGGAGGGGGCTCAGGTGGCTCCACCTGGAACCCAGGAATCTGGTAAATCATAAATGTCACACCCCTGAGGGGCATAAGTTGTTACAACCTATATATAACATAAAATAAGCATGATCAGGTTTGTACTTACTGTCAGTTGCCACTCGATATCTGCCTCGGTGTCGCCCCCTTCTGGCCGCTGTCTTTCCACCGTGGCGTAAGGTGGGAGAGTTGCTGAGTGGACGAGACCTGATAGGGACGTCGGGATATTAAACAAGCGTCAACAGTTGGCACAAATAAGGTCACAAGTTTGAGCAGCCTGCAAGAGGATATAAAAATCTACTATTCAACATTGTTATTCTAAACTTTGTTCAGAGTACGAGTATCAATCCGTATGCTTCAAATTGAAGGTTCTTTGGAAGTATATAACAAGCAAGCCAAGCTAACTTTAGCTCAAAGATAACAGCTCTTGATATACATGTACTATTATTTTACCTGAATATGACAGGCCTACGGATGCCCAGTCCTTGTCAGCTCTGGGAGGGGGGCGTGGTTTCAGGGTCCCGTCCACGTCATGTAACTCCAGGTCCTCGATACCGGAATCATTCGTGCCGTGCCCCAGCTTTCTACCGTACTTAGCATGCGCAGCAGCTGACCGAGAGGCTCGTACCCGGGGTACCTCTGTAATGAGATGAGAGTGAGGCACTGTCAAACTGTTATGGCACAAGCGGTCAGGTAGAGAATATTACACCAATGTCCACAAAAGCAATGGATATTCTGACCACTCTACTTATGATAACTATAAACATGGTGATTGTTTGTGACTTAGAAGAAGACGACAGTAAACATAAGATGTTAGGATAGAAAAAAGTACTTTTTTTAGAACACTTTTAAGGCGTACTGTTGTGTAGAGAATTCTGCACGAGTACAATGTTTATGCTCAATACGTACCTGCTTTCTTTTGAAGACAAAGCAGTCCCCTGCTTCTTGCCAGCACCACCCCAACAACGATCAAAACAACCAGGACGACAACAGTGACTGTGGTGGCTATGATGGCGCCAAGAGCATGCTTGGAACCCGAGACCTGTAACTGAATCTCCTTCTGCGCAAGCCCAAACATGTTTGACGCCCTGCATTCGTACGTTCCTTCTCTGTCCTCATCCACGTTTTTCACAGCTAGGAATCCCATCTTGCCTTGGGGGGTTATTTTTTCATCCAACATTACATTCTCGTCCAGTACGTTGATCACGTTCTCGACGCCATGTTTGTTTCGCCACAGCCAGTCGATTTTCCCAGGGACGGGGTCTGCCGTGACGTCACAGACAAGTCGTGCGGTGCTGCCTTTGCGAACGGCCATCTTGGCAGCGCGTCCCTGTATCGAAGGACGACCTAAGGGACAATTTTTTGTCAATTACAGCATTATGAAAAAAAACAATCATGTCTAGAACTTTCAGCACCAGGGTACTATCTAAATGTGGTCCTCTTCTTCTTTTTTTTAGACAACCAAAGAGTTATTGTTGTCAGAGACAATACTAATACAGTACACCTCGCTAAAATGGAGGTCCTCGACCCATGGCGTTCAGACGATACCGTACATAGTGGGGTTTGTTTGCAGCTGTTTTTAAAAGTTAGCCACTCATTATTTACTAAATGCTACATTGCTCTTAGATTTACATACCTACAACATTGATGTAGGATGTTTTTGTAGCCGCCTGAAATCCTTTACTTGACGCCACACACTCATACTTCCCCTCCACGTCGTAGCGCACCCGGTGGAACCGAAGCGGGTTTTCCCAGTACAGGTTTGTATCCTTCCGCCGCCACCGGATCTGAGGTTTGGGGTTTCCGGTTGCCAGACATTCCAACATGAAGTCGTCTGTCCCAGAGAGAACGGTTACCTCAGATTCTATGGCAGGGTCGATCGTCGGGGGATCTTAAGGGAAGTAAAGAAGACGGTTCAAAAGTGGACGGGGATATAAAATTTCCTTGGTAATAAGTATGAATTTAAACGTCTTCACAACAGTTTAACACCATACTACCCTCTACGGGAATGATAATGACCCTCTACAGACGACACTCTAGATCTTTGCTAAATCAGCGTTACACAAATTGTACGAGGCATTTAATCAAGTAGAACATGGTTCTTATAACAGCCCGTGATACTTATAGATAATAAAAACAGCGAATTGAAAATACCATGATTCGGCTAAATTTTAACAATTTTGGACGTGAAGTATGCATCAAAAATATATCATTGCATCGTGTTTTATTTAAAACATTGCCAACGCCTCTCTGGCACGTGATCATTTGGCAGCAACACAAAAGTAATATTTTCTTTCAAGTGTAGCTTACTTACACAGAACGTCCACCGTGGCAGTCCCCACGCCTATGGGATAGATTCCGTTGTCTGCTGTGCACTGGTACACTCCACTGTCATGTCTGCTCAGCTTCGAGATGCGGAGGATGTGGCCTCTAATATATATATATGTAGCAGTTAATGTTCAGTTTACGTAAGATTACTGTCTACTGTCCACTGAGGAACACCAGAGGTGCTAGCTGGTCGTAAGCTCTAGGTGAGAAATTACCTTTGTGATGGATCAAAACTTTTAACTTGAAACAAGATAACCAAATTGTACACCCAAAGTAACTTTAGCCTTTTGCAGTTGTTTAGTCCTTTACGTCTTGATTTCTGTATACATGTAACGAAAAACGTATTTACGTACCAATTTCCAATTTTTACCTGTCCAATTTCCAATAACAAATTTTCAATTGATTCTTTTGTCATTGCTTGTTTTATTCTCATTGGATGGCGTTCAGTCGTTTGATTGACAATAAAATGAATTCGAAGAATCCAATATACATGTATGCCGTTTATTTTGAGAAAATCAAAGTAATTTCTGGTCAGCACCATTGTTTGTACCGATTCAGCATTTGAAATCATATCAGCCTTACCCGTTCCCTCCAAAACCAGACATGGCCTCTCCCAACTTCTTCCAGGTTATCACAGCCGCTGGGTTGCTGTCCACTGCGCATGTCAGGTTCACATTCTCGCCCTCTCTCGCGTGAACAGAGGGTTGTAAGATCCTCACAAAGGGCGAATCTGAAAGAGCATTACAAGTAGGGTTTAAGTGCAGCTGGCACTTGCATCAACATTGAAGAATGCTATCAGATTAACCTGTAAAAATACTGCATTGAAAATAATCTGATTTCATGACATTCTTTAGAATTAATTAATTGATAAAAAACATTGATTAGATCAAGCCAAAGATCAAGAAGTATACTGATTTCTGCCACCAACAAAAATAAGCTAGGAATAAAATATGACGCATTTTGCTGTTAACTAAATGTGCGTACGTGAAAAAATACAAAGGAATTACTTACAGTGAACTTTTAACGTCCGAGATGCGAACTTTGGCCCGACGACGCCTGGGTACCCTTGGTCAGCCACACAGGTGAAGTTCGAGCCGTGGTCAAACTTGGACACTTTGGCCAGGACCAGTTTTGCACTGACCTCGTCGTAATCCTGACACAGAACATGTGGAATGTGTTAGGTATCATTAAGAAATTTGATACATGATCTCTTTTCAAAGATAATTTTAAACATTTGAACATTTTGACGTTTACTGCGACCACTCCACCCCCCTCCCCAAAAAAATTACTCCTCTACAGACCGACCCCGAAACAAAGGTATTTTCCTGCATTGACTGGCGCAACGCAATTCTTTTAGAGCTACATTTATTAAATGGCATTGCATGGCATTATTCAAATGGTTATCTTTTTTTTCAAATTGACGGTAACTACCTGGTTGTAATTCACAGTGACGTCACTGTAAAGTTTGGTCCCGTTGTACCACTTGAGCTGCGGTAGTGGATTGCCACCTACCGACCGACAGCTGAGGTGCACGCTTTCTCCTGTCTTTGCTGGAACTTCTCCTCCGCTAATTTTTGGCGGGGCAGATAGTGGTGCTAACATGAAAAAAGACACATGAATGTGGATGATAGGCATATATTTTGCTATTCATTTTTTTCTCTATATAAATTTTCCATATAATGTTTTCTTGTATCTATAACGAAATTCTCTTGCCTATCAATCTGTGTAAACAACAATGTACAAACGACAAAGCATTGTAGTCTGTACGGAAATAAGCCCAATAGGTACAGATTTACATCAAGAAAAGAGCATAGTGCATACCAACAACTACAAGTTTCACTTCCTTCGTTGCTCCCTCTAGCGTGCTGCACAGGTACTCCCCTTCATCCTCCAACTGCAAGTTGTTGATCACTAAGTTGTATTCTCCTTTTTTGTGATCACCAACAACCCGATGTCTGCGATATTTTCTTGATACCTTGCTTCCGCTGGATACTACTTTCCTTGGAGTTGTAACCCACGTGACCACGTCATCGGGAGATAGATCTGGGAACGAGCATTTCAAGATGGCGGAGTTCCCACGTAGAACTACCATCGGGGCGGAAATAGACCGGTGCTTGGTGCAGTGCACTGTAAAAACACAGCATGAATATTCACGAGTAGGTTATTTAAAGCCGGTGATTTAATTCATTTCTAAAGTAACTAGCTAAATAACGAAACGACGCAAACTACATTCTAACAGAAATCAAGACACCAATGAGATTTGCCGCTTCATAATCATGACTCAAACTTTTGCCACGGACATTCATGTCATAAATCCTTACCAATTGACAAACAAACCCCTGAGTGTGAATTTGTCATTTAAATGTAAAAAAAAATGGAAATTGCAGTTTTTATTGCTATGTTACACAACAAAAGTAGGCATCAAAGCAGAGTAACATTAACGATATGTAACATTTCACTGCCTGCAAGGTGCAGGGTCAGTTGTCACTCCACTGGCAGCTCAAGTTCAAATTGAATATTCAAACAGTAACTACATCTGGCGCCAGGAGTCTCTGTGTTAGCTACAAATGACCTCGGAACACCCGGTCACCCGCGGGACCCGTCACCGTTCGAGCTGATCAATAGGTCTGTGTTAGCGCAAACCTCAACTCGTGTTGCGGAAAAATGAAAGGAAAATAATTGATCCCTTGGGGAGGATGTGGAAGAGGGAAGTGGTAGTCAATACTGATGAATTTAGGCTTCGCTGTTTCGACGTATTACGGTGCGAACACATTCATGCTAGGCCATCGCACGATCTTGGTGTGGCATTTTCAAGAAATCTGTAATAGAGCAACCACCAACAAGGATCTTAGAAAGTGGTTTACGTAACAAGATAGAAAAAATTCGCACGGTTATCGCAAGGATGCCCTCAGTTTGCGTTCGTACAAAGATCGTACGGCCAACGTTGCCAGGCCCTTATTAATTAGTAAGATTACATTAGACCGGTAATTCAAACAGTCATGCCAATCATGGCCCCCTGATAGTAGTATAGTGGCCCACATTCTAGACCTGGTTCTATTTCTAATTGTGCAATAACATTAAGATATACTTTGAGCTGGGTCGTCTTGTAAACATTACAAAGATGAAGCACTTACACTTTGCAAACTCCTGTACAGAAAATGGAATATAGTTAATGAAGAAAATGTTGCTATCAGAAAACGAAACACAAAAATGGCTTCAGAATAAGGGGAATGGGTCGCAAAATAATCTCTTATAAAACTTTCAACTAAAACGCCGTGCAAAATGCAAATCAATGACACCATGATGGCGACTGTCTGCTACATTGTTGTTAAAGGTGATGATCATGAGTGAACACGTTCTATATCAGCAAAGTGATCCCCGAATATTTAGTCGTACTTCTACAGACTTGAAGACAATTTACATGTTGGTGTTATGATGAACATGACATTAAGGTCTTTTTTGTGTCTTTTAATGGTAGAATCTAGCCAATCTCAACAAACAAAGCCACAGACAAAAAAGTAAAATCTAAATAACATGGAATGTACGCACTCTCGGATAAATAGACACATGAGACACTAGGCAACACAATGAAATGAACGAACGGCAAGATTTATTGGAAACCAAAGCACAGTTAAGACGTCGGCTGGCACCTTCATTTCCCAGCATGTCGCCAACACCACCTGATAGTCTACATATGATTTATAAGCACGTAAATTTTTCATTGGTTAGATCCGAACTAGACTCTGGAGTAGCGATGTTCCCGATTTGATGTACGACTTGATGTTCGCTGCAGTGATATAAGTATCGAATTCGTCTATTGGGTGATTCAGAGCTCCGGAGTCGTGTACTCAATCACTCCCAAGCACCCAAGGAGAGACAGGTGTGATTTGTCTTCGGATAACCAAGCTCACCCGTGGGAGCGTTAGGATACTTCAATCCACCTTCTATCTTGCCGTGCAGCTTCACGGATTCCCTGTGGTGGCATGCTTATCGTGACAGATCTGGCATTTGGATCTCTCTTCCGGAGTGTTTTTTCGGAGAAACTGGCAATATGCATGAGTTGAACGTGCATATATGACGTGGGTGGGGTTGGGGTGTAAACTGTTTGGTCATTCGCGCTCTTCGTCTTCTTTTTTTTTTTTTTACAAATCCCGCAGTGAGCAGATTATAGTTCAGACCATCTTTCAGCTTGTAGAGTGCATCCTTCACTGTCTTTTATTTGCTTAAGCCAAAACCCAACATTTGGGACATATTTGCCAGTAAACTACTTCAACGTCGGAAACGGACTGATCTCCAACCATCATCAGTACACTGTATGACCAAATGTAATTACCTCTTCACTGGTCAACCACAGATGTAAGACCGGAATTTGAAACTCTTGAAAGGGTTTTGCAAAATGGCGGAATCCCACAACTCAAAAGTACTCTCCTAACTCAAAACACAGTAGATCCAACGATTGCACTAATCTCAATCGCACGAAATGTTGAGTTAACTGCCAAGTAGAAGATACAAAGAGAATCAAACACCCGTTTGTCAAAATTATTACACACTGGCAGGGGACGTGTATCCCATAGGGACTACTCTCAAGCTAACGAAGTTATCCCTTAAAGACATACATGAACAGCTTGGCAATCAAGTCGCGAGCAAATGGAGTTCCCTCATTGCTCATTACATATAAACTCATTGATTTTTTGCCGTCTTGAAAAATGTTACTTTAAGACCATTCTATCACTGCAAGGCTCCCGAGAAATTCTTCAGGAAGTTCTAAATATTCGTACTAGTATCTAGGAAAAATAAGCATTTACTGGTGCAGACTCTACATGACTATAATTAAGTTACACCCTAGATATTAACAAGAGCCGAATGGAGACGAACTTTAATGGAAGATGGGAAGAGTAAAATGCTTCATGAATTAATTTTCTCATTTTTCGTTAAGTGAAAATAAGTCTGAAAATATTAACCAACTTCTGCAAGACAAGGAAGTGTGTACATCAAGGAGATGCGTGGTATGAAAGGCCATTGATGTCGCAAACTCAACGGCAATGTGAGGATGTACAATACCCTTCTCACGGTAAATTTAGCGCCTTATCCTTGGGAGTATTTATGCACACCAGTTGGTAGAACGCGTGAATCACCTGGTTCTAAAGCCCTCCGGCGCTGAATAAAACTTTGATTAAAAGCCAGGGGGAGTGTGAGGATTTATGACAGCGCCTGGACGCCGTCCTGCAGTCATAAATAAAGATTTTCTCTCCCTTTCCTCTTCGCGCATCTTTTGACCCTCATAGTCCATGCAATCTATAAGGCATAAATATTCCAAAGGAAGAAAGAAGTCGAGGAGTAAAGGACGCCATCTGCTTCAGCTGCAGTACGTCTATGATAAAACCAACTGTGTACCCTCTCTGAAGTATTGCAGACAATGTGACTTTTAACTTCTTTAAACATACACCGCTCTCTATACCTACTTGAAGCACTGCGGTGGGTATCCGTGTCACAGTGTGGGAAGACGATGAATAGTTTACGCACGTATTCTGTGAAAGAAGCCTAAGAGATCAATACTATCTTTTTACTGAGTTGTAAATCACGGACGATGTTGCGGGCGGCACATTGGTGAATTCGTGACCTTTGGCGTGTAAAGGGCATGTATACAGACCATTAGTTTTTTATGGTCAGTTCCCTTACCAAGGAGGTGTAAAAAGAGAACGGGATGGAAAAAAGACATAATTATTGAAGTTTTTTTTTTTAAAACAGAAAGCAAAAAGCTACACTTACCTCATAATGTTATGGAGGCTGTAACATTTGAAATGGTTTCGGGCATCAACAGAAAACCACCAAGAATTTGCCAAGACATAAGTTACTAATAATAGCTATTGTAATCTGAGACAAATGTAAAATTTGTACATTTACGATTTTTGAACCCCTTTGAAAAAGCTAACGGTTGCATGCACGGTATTATTATAAATCAGCATGGGGTGTATTATTGTAGTCAGATTCTTGTTAAAGAAGATCCCCTGTGAGTTTCATGTGTTATATTTTTTATTTTTTGAAAAATATTCACTCCATATCCTCTCTCCTAATATAATAATCGTACGCACCTCTTCAAACACACCAATTGCTACTCCTTAATCCCCCTGAATGTACTTAAGCGTTATCGATGCAATCTTTTCTGGTAAGTGAAATGCCAAAGCAGTCGGAGCTGGTTAGGGAAAGTCTTAACTACGGGAACCACGGCGATATCTCATAAATATTAGCCTTGGTACGCATCGATCCGCATCTGCAGCTCTGGGCGAACCTTTGCAAATAACTTGCTGTGGCGGGACTAATTTTAACTTTATTATTTCAATGAATCAATCAGTCAATTAGTTTAATTAGCGGTAATAATTCTTATGTAGTTGCATGTCTTGTGTCTGTATGTCTGTATGTTTTCATGTCTGGGAAGATTAGCTGCTTGCAAAAATTAATGTTGTAATGTCAGCAAACGAAAATAATAAAGTATCCAAAGTATTCAAAGGGCTCAATGTATACCCTTGCCCTCGATGCCCTTCCCCTTATTTTTGCTTGAGACCAAAGTTGGCTCTCTAAGAACAATATCACGCAGCAGAATTGGCGACATGCAAGCCACACCCTTTCATAAGAGCAACCAACTTCGTTTTAAGTAACAATTAATTGGCAAAATTGTTATTGATCTGTTTTCGCATTTATGGAGAGAAGGTGCAACAGCCTGTGGTTGTGGTGTGAATAACCAGACGAGCAAAGGGCAATGTGGCATGGCCACGAAGAAACCGCCCGAGGAAATGACCATGAACATAAATCACAGGTTGATGAAGTCGCTCCAACGTACACCTTTAGAATGTAATGACATAGGAAGCGTGAAACAGGGATCAGATTAGAACTCTTTTTTAAAACGCTGTTGGCCAATTGACGTCCGTCTAGAATCATATTTACTCAAACAGATTTCTTATTTGCTGACACGTCCGGATCTTCCAAATTTGAAAGCACAAACTAAGATTATTAGTAATAGGCAACTAGCATATCGTGCTCTCTCCAAAGCCGAAGGAGTAAGATGATAATACTACAGGAGCATGATAAAATCTGGTAGCAGTTCTTGCTTTAGAAGTATAAGTTACTTTGCTTGGATCCCGACCTGCTTGTTGATATCTTGCAAAAGAAAATCCAGTATTTTAGGAGATCAGGACCTCAATCAAGCAAGTTGAAGAATCAACCACACTTTATAATGAGAGTACATGTAGGAGTACTCCCGATTGGCTAAATGTGTATTTGTATAAAATATGTAATATCACTTCCAAACTCACAAACTAGCTTTTTATAAAAAGCCTTTTGTAGCTGTGCAGAAGATAAACCTATAAAGAAAATAAGATATGAGTATCATTGACCCCTCTGATTATTCAATTTTTACACTTAGTCTACTGCACAGAGAAATTGCATAGAATATTAGACTTCGGATGGCAGTGAAGAAAAAATCCGACATATAAGAGGACCGTCAGCCAAATATCGGTTTTCCGTAGTGGCGACAAATTGTATTTTAACGATGGCTTCGGGTTTACCAGTGACTTGATTTTTGTTTGATTTTCTGATTGTGTCTACATAAATGATGCATAGTACCTGTCTTCAATACAGTCGAATCTCCGGTGTGGAAATAAAGTCACCAATAGATAATTTTGGTCACGTAGGCAATATCCCACACAATTATTACCCTATGTAAAAGACATTAACCTTAATTATGATGTACTAAATTTTGATTGCGATTGCATTTCTTTGGGGACGCCCGAAGGCCTAATCACTTTTCCATTGGGTAGATTCTATGGTGCAATTAGGACAAGCCGGCATTAGCACCGTCAGGCAGTGTGCATGTGTGCAGGCACTGTGAATACGCTTTACGCCGCTGGTCTTTGATTAATTTTTCTGGAAACGGTTTCATCTCCATTACCTCGCCATATGCACGGTTCCGGTAGGCTGAACATTTCAGGCGTCCCTTTCAGAGCTCGGAAATGAGACAAGAAATGTCGCGATGCATATCACGTGATACCTCATCAATCTTACATCAGGCCATGTTGATTTGATTATATGGATGACATCCTCTGGGAACCCCAAAACTGATGCGAGCGTGCGAATAAAAAAAAAGTTTGGCAAAAAAAAAAAGTTGCCTTCATTATGAAATCTACGTGGTCATGAAGGTTGAACAAATGGCTAAACACACAGAGTATGGTATGGCGAATAATAGACTCTTCATTTTCATTTCTTCACATTTTCTTCTTCCTTTGGAATTTTGATTTTAGTATTCTACGATATTAGTATAGTTTTCCAATATTTTTTTTTCTATTTACGGCATATATTTGCTCATTTTGCAGCTGCTTTGTACGATTTCCAGTATGGTCGAAAACTTTTTTTTTTTTTGGAAACGAACGAAAATTGATGCGCGCGCGGATGTCATCCATATAATCAAATCAACATGGCCTCATGTCCACAGAAGGGCTGAGAAAAACAGCTCCCCACGCACAAAATCCCGCTCGGAGTTAGCTGTTAATCCCTTTAAGGACACTACTGCACGACAGCGTAATCTGTCTTGCTTACCCCCCTGTTCCACTAGGACGGCGCTCTCGCTGCGACTTGAATTGAATTTGCGTAGCCCTACATTTCATTAGTTGAATATTATGTAAAGTGTAAAAGTATGACTGAAAAAACAACAAAACACACAAAGCGTAAAAAGATTCGTTTCTTAATCTATGAAATTCGTTGAGCGCTCTGTAAAAATCTTAGATCGCAGAGAGAGCGCCGTCCTAGTGGAACAGGGGGGTTATCAGCAGCGAGAGTAGTTAATTAACAGTGAGAAGATCGTAATCAGGAGGCGTAGCCAATCTTGTTATCGCTAATTTGTTTATCAGTACCAAACACCCGACCCTGGTGGGAGAGGAAGAAGAGATAAAGAAATACAGTTTGAAGCTAGATTGCTTTTCTTTACATGCTGGCGTTCACGTTGACTACTTGGTGCTCCAGTCAGCGGGGGTTTCCGCCCAGTTACTATTCCCAATCACAGCAATATTCGCGAACTCATTACTTCATATCAACACTAGTTCTGGTCGAATGGCTCTCGTACTGCGAGGCTGATTGCAAACTGAACTGGAGTTGTTGGCAGTGGCCGGTTTTCATTTGTCGGGCCATTTCATCTCGACAAACCCACCGGAATCGCCGTAAGAACAGCCTATAAAGGTTAAAGCTGAATCTCCTCATACCTTTTGCAAATATTAGAAGAAACGTTTATTAGTTCTTTCCCCAGGAGACGATGAACGATTCTCCATATACGTGCTATAATGTGAAACATTAGCAAGTATATTGCACGTTAAAATGAGGTATTGTTGTGAAACTACATACAGATGTTTTAGATCATAGACTGACGATATTTTAAAAAGTACAAAGATTGAAACAAAATAAGAATTTTTTAAGAACGTAAAACTCAGCAAGCACAAGCAATTGCAGTATGTAACAGCTTATTTCACCCACTTCTTATGCCAGTCTATAGCGCTAGCAACATTAATATAATAACAGTACACACTGTTTTCCTAGACTTATAGTTGAGTTAAGATGCTCGCATCCCAATGACATATTTGGTAGAGCCGAACGGACACTCAATGGACTAGCGCCAGTGCTCAGCAGCGTTGAAATATTTAAAACATTTTATGCATAAACCTTTAAGAACATGTTTGACTGGCCAGGTCCATATTTTGGAAATGTGCCATATCTAACCTAGATTATCACAGCATTAAAACCTGTGGTCTTTTTTAAAGCTTCCAATGACAAAGACATTGTTCAACGGTATACAAAATGCTAGTAGTTGTACAAATTAAAGCTTTTATAGACACAATGTTTGTACAACTCACCAAAAGAGGTTGAAGCTAGCAGCACAAGGCACCAGAAGGTGACCGGCGCTTCCATCTTTTTCCTGATCCACTTCCACTTTCCTTTCCAGGAGGTCGTAATGCGCAGCGCTCAGAGCGCACGAGAGGTAACGTAAAACTCAAGATACAAATTGGGCATGTCGCAATCGTGTCGGCCCGGATGAGCAGAACATACCATCCGATAGGAGCGCACAACTGCAGCTAATCGATACCACAGAGTTTGTGACAAATTGAGGTCCTTTGCAGCCAGAAGCTGAGGCCGTCCTGACGTAGATTGGGGTCAGCTTGGTGTTTTTTTCACGATGTGAGGGTCCGATGAGTGAAGTGCACTGATTGTGTGGGATGGCCCAACCGTAGCTGATGGACCTCGCGGACATAATGATGGCAATGCGCGAGGAGCTTGATCTTGGAGATCGCTTGTTCAATCTCACTACAAATGTATATCGCGTGTCGCCACATATAGTTGCAAACATCTTGCTAATGGCATATTTCATCTTATCCATCCTGAAATATATTTTAATTTATCTAACGGCAACTCTCAAAATTTCATTGCGTACGATTAGACCGCAACATTAAAACAAAGCGTCGATTTAAAGAAATCCATTTTAAACGGAGCATTATCAATCCATGAGGAATGCACAGTAAAAGATATCTGAATATTTAGGACATTCTTGAGAAATCCTCGCTAGCATTTTTTTCTTCTTTTTGATGTGGCTGTCTTGTGGTACCCAATGGGATTATGGGAATAAGCGGTATATGTTTTACTCTCGGAGGACGGACGTTGATATTTACTAGTGTACTGATTACATCCTGTACAATGAGTTACATCTGCAAGCCTTTAACTAGAGCTCGAACCACTGTGAATTCGGATGGTTGGTTCAATAACTTTTATAAGAAGGTTTTGGTGTGTAATTTTAAAATTAAACTTTTGTATATTTCAGACTATCAATATTGCAAAATTATTACTGTAAAGCTCTATGTTTTGTCTAATGAGTTGATCTTCAAATTCATCTTCAAGTTGTTAACAACAATCAAATTAGCTTTAAATATATAAATGTTTTACGACAACATTATTGCAGTAGTGATATTTGATTGGTTCAAATGTAACTGTAAGTCTTCGCATTTTTAGAGTGGTTTGAAAAAAAAAATAGGGACAATCTAAGATTGCAGCCGGCTATTGACATTTCTGTATGTCACCAGCTGGGTTGTCCTTTCGAAACGTCATTCTGCTCTACATGTATCAGCCCTTAACGTAACCTGAGCTTCGAAGATATGGTAGCGAAGAATCAGAACGTGTAGTTCCGGCTCATTTATGCACGGGTTAACTTTCATATTTTTATGTGGAGTGGTTAATCTTAGATGACTCTGTTATTGCGTTACTACCTTGGTTTTTGTTGATGTCACTTTTAATGTGTATATGTGTAGAGGAGGGGGATAAGATACGTAGTATATACTTTTTGCCCAATCCTCCAAAATAAGTGAATAAAATAGAATGAATAATAATAATAGATCAAAGAAAAGTCACTACTGATCGATCGGTGTGTGTTCCCCCAGGCCAAACGACTCGACATTGGGAAGCGTGCATTTTGAACCCGCGCTTAGCACTTAAATGCCAAGCGAACCACTGATACAAGTCCATGATGTCTCTCAGAGGTGCAATACGATGGATGTATATGTATGTATGGTCCTTACGGTGGGCCCTATCCGCTGCAAACTAATAGCCCCAAATCACGGATTCCACCACAGGCGTGCGTAGCAGTCGTAATGGCGATGAGTTCCCCATGTGTGGCACAAAGATACCGCCTTGAGAGATTGACTATGTTCAGTTTTATTCTCTGTAACATCTGTTGATGCGTCTTTTTGGGGTTCATAAAATCATATCGATCCCGAATGACATTACATGATTATTAATGCCCGTTGGAAAATCAAATCAGTAGGAACACTGGTCTTCCCGGCGAGCTTGAAACAAAGATCAGTATCGATTCCATCAGAGATAATGCGGTTACAGTGTAAATGGTAATCTGATATAGAATGTAATATCATCATTTCTAGTACATTGAACGGTAATATATTGTTTCACATGTAACAATGTATAGGGCCATCAATTGCCCTGGCAGAAAAGTTGTAACATTTTATATGTCATTGTTCTTTCGGAAAAAAGACATTACAGCTTCTTCAACTGTCATCCTTTTGTTTTTATCTAGATTTTTTCGTTATTTTTAAGTAGAAGGAATTTTATTTTTTATCATAGGACCATTTTGTGCACCAATTATGATTAATTTTAAAGATGGGGCTTTAGATCGCATTTGTGTGTCTCAATGAGACATTGGTTTGATTCTTTTTATCATGTGACTATATCCTCTACACATGTCTACAAGAAGTTTTTTTTTTTAATTATGACATCGAAAATTCCATAAAAACATCATTTTTGGAGATAAAAAAAGACAAGATAATTTGTATTGAAATACAAAGAAGTCGGCTTATTACCATGTACACTAGCATATAAAATATTTTCCTAAAACGCACGAGTCTATCGATTTTAGTCCGGTTACTGTTGACGGGCTACATACATTAACATGCATATAACGGAGTCATTCAGTTTTTCTTACTATATGTCGATAAAGATCGTGCAATTTGGTGTCAATTGCTGAATTAAGGGGCAATATTGCCAACACTAAAATGTAGATTAGGTGCTATTTTGGTACCTTATTATACACACTGATCAGATTCAGTATGTCAATAACATTAATGGTGCCAAAGTCTGCATGTTCAGCAATTTTAACAATTTTTTATTTCTCTCATGTTTAACCAGGACCAACTCAGTGGCCTGAGGACATACTGTTACATAAAAACAAACAAATTATATCATTTGTATGATACATACAATATACATATATGTTATTACCATCTCTTAAATATTATGAGTGAATGATGGTTATAATGATAATAGCAGTAATAACAATAAGGATATTATGCATTGACTGTAGTGAGCAAAGGTTTCCACTTAGAATAAGTCTAGCTACCGGGTTCTTTAGTAAAGTTTTTTTTAGTTTGTCTGAAAAATACTTTCTTCAGTTGCCCAATATTACATCACATGCATCACATAACATCTATATCTACAGAGACTCCGATCGGGATCTCTACCGGTAGAATTCGGCAATTCAGCCAGATCGCAATATCTACCCTGCCTGACATACATATTCGTGTTCGTTAAGAAAAAGCCTTTTCTCCCAAGGTTATTTTTGTCGTCTTGACATCAAATTTAAATCCTCCCATCATGCTATGCATGTGTGTTCGGGAGTTGAGGTTTTTTTAGACGTTTCTCATCCATTCTGTTGCAACGGGCCCGATAAATGCACGTCTTTGCAAACTTAACATAAAATGTGGTACCATTTCATACTTCTAATTATCTTAACTAATATTTGACATACTCAAAGTTATATATATATATATATGTATATATACAGCTGCACAGTCAAAATTGATTTTAGAAAGAATATATATATATAAAATCAATTTTGACTGTGCAGCTGTCGCTCTTCGACGGCCATAACAGCAATGGCAAATCAATACAAGCAGAAAAAAAATCAAAACTTAACAATTTTTTTCTTAGGTTTCCTTTGCCACCTCGGTCGCACAGTTTATTGGTATACGTCCAACATAACTGTGCTCATGAAGCTGATTTTATTCTTGTTGCGTGCATAGTTGTCAGTAGATGGAGTATACTTCATCGGGGCTTGGTTGACATAAATCATGAATACACATACATGTGGTACCATTTCATACTTCTAATTATCATATTTCGTTGTGTTGTTATAATCTTCGGTTACATTTGTCCGCCTGGGTTCTTGCAGCTTAAGCTTGGCAACAATGTGCGTGAAGAGATGGTACTTGCACACAGAGGATAGTTCATACTCTAGACTGTTCAACCCGTCAACGGTGAAATTGCTGAGAATGTGATCATATACACGATCCCTGTGGAGAATAATAAACAATACATGGCATTAAACACTAATAATAACTATAGTTTGTCTTGCTAATATCATATGACGTTATCTAGAGCAAATATATATATAAAGAGAGAGAGCATACTGTCAGAGACATGAATATGTTTCCATTTAAAAGGTAACACCATGCTACATTCTGTACAATAGTACACAAAAATGGCAAACGAAAAACCAGTGAATACCATAACCACAACTGTCACAGTACCCTAACTAAAGCATGTAAAAGTTGTTTTACGGATTGTTTGTACAAAATTTATTGATACAATCTAGGTTGGAAAATGTAGTAACGTTTCTCAATGCATGCAAAATGAGCCTTACTTTGCTGCAGAAGGTCGTCTTTTCTTGTGAGGAATCATTCTGAATCTGGCGATCAAGGCTGGCGGCCTTGCTATTTTCCAGCCACTCATTCGGACCCTGTTAGCACACATGTGAACACATGTCAGCACCCTGGCGAATTCTTCATAAACTGCATGAACTGTACAATGTTTTTCTTCTATCGAGATGTCATTAGTTTAAAGGCATTGCCTTTGACATGCTTTTGTTAATCTCAAGAAGGTACTCAAATTTCAAAATTTCGAAAGAGTCTAGCGTATTTTCCGCCTGAAAATCGACCCTGATACACTGGAGGGTGCTCAGTGGCAACTCCCAGGCAAAGGCATCCAACATGGCTGTCTACACTTACGTCAGAGTCACGTGAGTGCAAACACGTGAGTGATTACGTCAGCAATGACGTACCTTCTGGACATGTCGTCATCCTCCGAGCCCCAACCCCAGTACATATTAGAGAATCCGTTCACCCGTCTGAACTGGTCTGCAGTAAGCGCTACCACTCCACCGAATATGTCCTCATAGGGTAGTCTGTTGTAAACAGAAAGAACACTTAAATGTAGAATGTAGCATATAGTGTACTGTAGGAACGAACTAGTTCATAATATCATTGTATTTATCATCATTATATCTATATTACATGTACTTGCAATTAGCCTTCGGACATGTAGTTTCAATAAACCGTTATTGTCATTATTAACAAATGGACTAAAACAAACGTTTTATACAAGAATATTGGGAACAATAATGATGATAATGATGGAATATACCTGTACTTCAATGTGCTAACAGCTACAGACAGATGCTTGGGCTGATCTGCGCATGTGTACAAGTTCCGATCGTCTTCAGAGAGTAGGTCCACATCGTGGAAGATGAAACAGCGATAGTCATCTTCACTTAGCGCGAGGACATAGGCTATGTTCATTAGCGTCGCCTTGTTGAATGTGCCGTTTCCATACTAAAAACAGGTCAACATTGGATGATGTTATGGGACTTGTAGAAAAATCTGTGTCACCTTACAGAGGATAAACTAAATTTAAGTAGTATATCTAGCAAGGCGTAAAACAAATTAACTACATAAAAATCACAATTCCGATTTATTGTGGTTTAAGGTCAAGCTGTAAGCTCCATGGCTATTCTTTGCCTATAGGCAGCCAGAGTCTCGATTTGAGCACTCGGAAATTTGAAATAGCTCATTGTTCTGACTGAAATAAAAAATATACGTGTATTGCGCTAACCCTTACGGACGTTCCGCTGTATTGTCAAAACGAGCCGCTAGGTCTAGAGTACCACACACACAGATGTACTGTACACGGTCCAAATATGCCCCAAATATGGGGACAACCCATTCACAACCTCTTTGAGTTTGTACGTAATCCATTCATAAAACCACAGCCAAACGCTACCGAAATATAACCATCTAGCAAAGGTAAAAATCAAAACGTCATAATTCATATATGTTGAAACAATTGTAGCACTAGTAGTAATCGGTTATGTTAAATGTGGCACCCACCTGCTCCACCACGTATACACCATAGTCCAGCTGCTGACGCTGTAGTATCGGGTGCAGGTGGTTCAGCAACATCTGCAGATGTTGCTCCCTATCACGAAACGGAATAATGATGGCCACCTGGAAGAATGACAGAAGATTTAGCTGATTTCAACCTGATTTTATGTGTTTATTTGGATATGGACAGCAATGCTAATCAAATCGTGCATAATCATGAATATAAAAGCCTACATAACCACGTAACCTTGTGTCTGGCAGTACAGTTTGGAGGCCGCCATTTTCCTCCAAGACGAACATCCGGGTTCTCTCTTGTCGTTTCGTCCAGGTTGGAAGCCAGAACCACCGTTGAAACGTTTACCTCGGCCTTTAGTCTCCCTTCTATGGAATGCAAAATGAAACAGATAAGGGGAAACCACATTACTAAACTGAACAGGCAAACTGGTAGCAGAACTTTGTACTTCGGAGTTGGCATGTTTGAGCACTGTCAACAAACCACCGTTGGAGTCAAAAGAGCTGTTAACCTTTTTATTTACCATGGACATGACCGTGACTTTGATAAACAGTACACATTACAAAGACTAAATCTGCAGTTGAATACATGTTTATATAGAGAGAAACATGCACACATATTTAACTCCGTGACTGAAAACATTATTCAAAGTTGTTGTCATTTTTTTGTTATATTGTTAAGATTTAACCGTTATTTATTTATTAATCTCAAGACGGCTGGGTATCCCCATTCAGCTTGCAGTAGCTGATTTCCGAGGAGGCATATGACAAGACACGACATTTTGGCCACATCGTTACATTCAGTCAAACAAAGGAGGACAACATCTATGGCCTCTTTTTGCAACATACAGTATACATAAAAACATAAAGTCCAAAGTCAAAACAGAGTCATAGTCCAATACTCAAAGTCTCAGCCGTTCCATGGTCAAAATACTGAGATCAAGATAAATTATTAGTTAACATAATTCCGATGGTGCTTATTTTTCCTTTTATTCTTTTTAGGTAAATACGTGTCTGTGGTATGATACATCCCACATGGGACTTTTATATGTTAGTGTTCCCCCACTTAGTTTTCTTGCGCTTAATTTAAAATCGATTGGCTCCATACTGGCTAGAGTTTATTTGAAAGCTTTCGTGTAAATGATTCGTGTTGATTTACAGGTTTGTTACAAAGTGTATATGATACCCGGTCTACAAAAACAAGTAATCGTTGATTGATTGGTGTCAAGAAATCATTTGACAACCGATGATTAAAGTGACCGGCACACATTACATCAATATTTTAAAAGGCTTTTAAATACCACAGTAGTCACGCAATGGTCAAGTGACGATGATTTCAGTAAAACATAAGATGACCACAATTTTAACGTGTAAAAGATATAAAATATGTCCAATAGTAATAAAGAAAACCTGACCTGGACAAGAACATTTATTTCTAATAAATGTGAGAAAAAGTACTAGATAATGTCAGAATAGTTATTTACGTAAATGTACGAAAATGCGACTGTAATATCCTTAACGATTAAGTCAACATTTTAAACTGATATTTGACATACTTAAATGTTTATATATAACGATATAATTATGTATTTTTCTAAAATCAATTTTGACTGTGCAGCTGTCGCCTTCCGACGGCCATAACAGCCGTGGCAAATCAATACAAGCAGAAAAAGTGAGAATTTAACAATTTTTTCTTAGATTTCCTTTGCCACCTCGGTCGCACAGTTTATTGGTATACGTCCAACATAACTAGTTTTGTGCTGTGCTCATGAAGCTGATTTTATTCGTGTTACGTGCATAGTTGTCAATAGATGGAGTATACTTCATCGGAGCTTGGTTGACATAAATCATGAATACACATACGTGTCCAGTACTTCAGATGCCACAGGCACCAGGAAATACGTTTTACGTCAGAAAAAGACAAGTGATGCATAATTTATTTGTAAATCGTTAAAATATATCATACTATTTCAGACCTTTTAGCACTGGTTTTCATCAACGTAAAATCCATTTCTGCTGTTATCACTATAAAATGTAGAGGGTTAGAAAAGAAAACTTTTTTTTAAAGCCAGCTAACAATATTTGTTTTAACATGATAATATATATATATAAATTCTTTACTTACGTAGGGATAGTGGTTCAGTAGGACATGGTTCCAATCCTCTGGCTGTAGCCTCCGGCATGTCTTGTATCGATGCATTGTTGGCTTCTATTAGACCCGAGTCTACAGATTGCGTTGAACTATTTTCCGTGGAAGGTTGTATCTTTCCATCTGGTTTCAAGACAACAGGTGAACGTATATTCTTCGTAGTCAGGAGCAGGGTCCTCTTAAATGTTCCTTGCATGGACCGGGTTACCAAGTCTGGCCTAACTTTTGGTCCGATTGGAATGTCGGTCTGTTCATCATCACGCAACAATACCTCACCGTTGGACGGGTCCACAAGCACGTTTTCTCGTCTACTTCTGGCAGTGAAAAAATCACCAACGGGACTGTGTACTGCAAGTTCCAGAAAAGCCACAGCACCAAGGCACAATATTAGAAGAACCAGCACTCGCTTGGGCTTTAGTAGTCTTCTTGGAATCCCGAACGACATGCTGTCTGCATGAGTGACCGACCGTACCGTCCTTTACCTGTGCAAAACACAACGCATTGGGAGGTTTATGATAGGTTATGGCTGTTATCGTCAACTGGAAGTCATCTATAATGCATGTAAATCGTGTCACCAGAGACTCAACAAATATAGTAAGTTCTATTCAATTCAATACAGCATTAAGATATACACACATGTAGAGTATTATAACGCTCCGTGGCATGATGTATATTAGGTAACCTTCTATTGTATACACAATCAACTATTTGGTCATTTCGTGTTTGCAATTCATTTAATAATTACATGGAAATCCGGGCAAAATCAGATTAGATGTGTCGTGGTATCTGTAATTGCCTGTGGTTCAAATATCTTACCGTTTCATTCTACAAGCCTTCGGGTAAATCCAATAGCGTAATACTATATACAGTCACTTCAATATGACGTAATTTTGCAACACCCATGCATGTTACTTAGTTAGAAACATGATTGTGTACATGACCGAAATAAATTTGACGATCTCCTTTTCCGAAAGGATGCCTGCTGTGGACACGTAAAAGAGGACAGGCTGTCATCGATTGTTTTCTACCCCTTTACGCTTGGAATGACCAGATGTTATCTTTGTTGTTTCGTCACCACTGTTGACCTTTACTGGTTGCTACGACACAAGGGATTACCTTGTCGTTACGTTTAAAAATTTATTGGTTCATTCGTTACCAGTCTTCTAGGCTGCCCAATTTTTAGCAAGGCTATGGCCTATGCCATTGACATTGATCATTGACAGAAATTTAAGACAATTTCATAATCACAAAACCACTTTTTGTACCACATATTCACGGCTGCCCCAATGATGCCCAATGATATCCCTGATTTTTTGGAGTAATGTGACTTGTCTGATGCAAATAAACTAGGGAGTCTCTTATAAAAGTGTGACAAGGGTGGGTAGTGTCAAAACTGAAGGTATACTTAGTGTACACAGCTAAGTTCAAATCACCAAGGGCTCATGATACCGGTTCAACCGGTTGTCAACACAGACTCTAAACCTAGCCACAACACATTTAATAATATATTATACAATGTATATAAACTCCATTCACGGCCGATATCGAAGCACGGTTCCAAGTTCTCAATACTAGGTAGTATCTGAACAATCATTGGTGTAAAATGTACACCAAAGTCCAAAGGATAACGATGGTCCATGTGAGGCTGTTAGCATTGTGAGTAGCGCTAGCTCTAGACACGATCAAGTTTCATGTATCAATGGCTGATACTGAGTGGTAACAACGTGGCAGCGACACACAATATATCTGTATGTATGGTAAAAGAAAAAGACTCACCAACAGCAAGACGTGCACATAGTCATAGAGATACAAGTCAACCGTCAAGCCGTGGCCTATTTGAAAACTATTTCAACACCAGGTCAAGCGGCAAGCGGCTACGGAAATATAGTTTCTTCCCCAAGTGCTACAGTGGAAAGTTGCCCCTATTAAAGTGAGCCTAACAACCGACCACCTTGTCAACACAGAACCTTGCCCGTGACCCTATTTGTACAATTAATTGCTGAGTAGGCCAAGGCACGTTTTTGACTACGTGCGGTACCTCAGCACCCAAAATGGTAACGAGTGGTATAACAACGTGGCGGCGACACGCAGCCAGACATCCATATAAAAGGGCTCTAGAGTGTTTATTGTCTGTCTTTGAGTTCTTTGTGTCGCAAGCCGTGCAACGACAGCACACTTATCTTTGCATGGACGAGTACACCTACGGGGGGGGGGTAAATAGACATCCCCCTTGAATACTTGGGTTCGAAAACAGGAACAGGAACAAGACAAAAGGAACCAGACATACATTAACCATGCGTAGCACGGTGATATTGTGATCCTTGCATGTGTTGTGTTATCATTCCTCGAATATGTAAATCTTTAACACACTTATCCAATTTGTCTTCCACTGGACATATCTTAGCAGATTGGAAGGTAGCAAGGGTTTAACTCCAATACTTGGGGGTGGGGGGTGGAGATCTAAACAATGATTCATGATAGACCTAGAGGTACATACGCAGTTCCTATAATATCTACATGAACACAGTATCATGGCTAGTCGTTAGTTTGGTTTTAGACCGGGGCACTTCGCAGCACCAACTCTATTGGATACCAGAGACTGTGTGGACAGGGGTACATTTTCTCTTTTTAGCAATAACTTACCTGAAGTTGTCACACAGTGTAAAGTTTCTTCTCCATATACACATCATGACACATCAATTATTTGTGCCAGTAATAATGCCAGACGTCGACATATCGAATCAGCCCTGAACTGTTTGCTCTTACCGCTTCGTTGAAAAAAAAAACTACCTAACGTTGAATATATTAGATCTAAGACCAAATGGGTGCTACTTCACTATTTGCTACTCACCTGTAAGCTTTTGGGACAAGCACTAGTCACGGAAACTGCGCTGGTTTGGGCATGTGGTTAGAAGACCACCTGTAACATTGGTACATAGGTCATCAAGGACGTCCGCTGAGCAACAACAGACCCCGCGGAAGACCACCTATGCAAGAGGTGGAAGAATCAAATAGAGAAGAACTCCGGACTCAGTCTAAGGAATGGCCAAGAAAGAAAGTCTAAGGAAGAAAGGGCCAAGAACCGTAAGTCCTGGAGACTACTCACAAGGCAGCACTTAGCACTTAGGCAGGTAGGCAGGCACTCAGGAGACCGGCAGACGCTTGCACACATATGCCCCATATAGGTCTCTCCATGACTCAGGAATCGTTTCTTCTTCCATGAGCTGGTATTCCTATATATACTTTTGATCTTTTGACTTTAACCTGGCCGTAGCAGCGCCATTTTGTTGTCTGGGTCAGTAAAATTCCCCAGGCAAGGCCGGAGGCTATCACGTTACAGCTAACACCTGACACCAGAGAGTGGGTATAAGGTTCGTGAGCAAACATTTTGCATGTTTACAAACGTCGTTACGGGTGATTTGCCTCAACAAGAGGTCTTAACTCATGGTTAAGTGCATATATGCGCTTTAACTCATGTTACTGAGATATTTTGGGTGAGAGGACAAATGAATCTTGCTTTGAAAGTTTGGGCTGAAGTCCTTTCACACCAGCAACCTTGCCGCATGATTTGCCGCTAACAGTGCAGGACCAGTGACCCTTGGATAGGAGCATAGCATCTGGGAGCAGGCACACCCCTAAAGGCAGGGACCGGTCAATTGACATGCACAAAATGCCTACTTAAATGTACACGGTACACCATGATTTTTTTTCATGTCTAGATAGTAAGGCACCATTAATAATTAAACGATTGGCATTTGAAAAATTTAACTCACATGTAGACGAGTAGCCTGCGTTTACACAATCTCTCGCTGGCTGGCGTTAATGGACATTTCCTATAGTCCCGCTTACCTCGGTCAAAACATAACAATGCAGACATTTGACGGACATGCAGGCACACTCTCTCATTGGTCGAACCGCTAATCGCCATGTTATCATTGGTTGAACGGCTAATTGTGATAGACAGTCAGGAAAGGTCCATTGACTCCCTCCACGAGCGGCAACAGTCGGGCGGGCGAGCCGCTAGGAGCGCGATATAGCTTTGAGTTAGCTTAGACTCAGAGCCAATCAAAGCTCGAATCAGAGTTAGTTTAATTGTGGCACTGCATAGGCCTAGTTTAAATATCACCATCAATGACAAACCTAGCAGACACAGATTTTACTGCAAAAGGAATACCTTCTGGGTCATAGTTTTTATTTTAGTATTCTTTGGTGTCACATGGTCTTTAAATTTACCATAATGATACATGATAAATCTCTACGACTCACTGGGACCAAATACATGCTTAATTCTATCTCTTCAATTTATATGTAACCCGTAAGGCTAATATAGATTTACTATGACGAACTCTAAAACGTGGATCTCATTATTGTAATATTTAACTAATAAGTAATACTAACATTTGTTACACATGGATTAATATCAAATCAATTATAATCGATATCAACATCAATGTAAATTAAATCCAGGCTAGGTAAAGAAACAACAACAAAAGATTATATATGCTAAAGCATTATAGTAAACGTACGAAATGTCAGTTAAAACTAGACTGCACATTGTCGGTCTCCTAACCTACAGTAATGTAACTACATGTATTTAATAATGTGGCAAGAAGATTTATCTAGAGATATATCGATTATTTTCTCGACAAGTCCCTAAGAGTCCTCCGCAAGATCTTTCCACTGGCAGACTTTGGGATTTCATTCACAAATTCAACTCCACCCCGTAACTTTTTGAATGGTGCCACTTTGCCTGAAAGATAACAGAGGAACAGTTATGTTAACGCGTAAAAACACTCAGTAACTTATACACATTATGTCTTATTAGATGCCGTAAATGGAATAAAATCTCGGAGATAAACCACCGCAAATATTTCTTCATCTACAGTGTACGAAAACGGCAAACAAGCAGGTAAAGTCGAAGTAACACACTTTACAAAAGTTTACCTTGTAGGATCTTCAGCAAAGCTACGACAGAATCAACCATCTACAAGGATCTATGGCAGCCATGTTTGCCAAAAACAGATGTTTTTATACGTAAAATCCAAGACTGTCTTAAGACATTAGTTGTCGCAAACCTATGTAAACGTATAAACGTATGTGACTCCAGGAAGACTAGTAGGCAACTATTGTTTTACTAATGGGATGGCCCGATTCCTAATAAACATTTCATTTCATTTCATTTATTGGTGATGCGAACAGTGCATTACAAGTGGCAGCCAGGCAGCTGTAAGGCTGGTAGCGGCTGCCACTGATACAAACAACACAAAACAAATCATAAACATAAACAGTACCTGCGACATAGTCTACGATCTCCTTTTCCGTGACGACATCTGACTTCTTGACGACGAACGCTTTGGGTACTTCCCCCGCCTGCTCGTCCGGCAGCCCGATCACGGCCACGTCCTGCACCCCGGGGTGTCCGAGCAGAACGGCTTCTAAATCAGCAGGGGCGACCTGCAATAGGAAAACGGGCTTCATTAACAACATACTCTCCTTATGAATTATATAGGTATTTTCTGACCGCCATGCTGGTGTCCTTCATTTGCATTTCTCTTCTTCTAACTGGACGTACCTCAAGTGTACACAGTATTTCCTGTTTTATCGGCAATTCTGATGGCGAGGAATAGCTGTCATTTCTAAATATTTGCATATATTTGTTATTTTTATTACATGAAATTAACGATCTCATTGGGATAAAAAAAACTTAATGTTTTATGAAAATAAAACTCAACACATATTGCCTTTATTGATATATTCAGCCGTTAGCAATGTTCTAGTAAAACACAATCTCTGATAGTTACTTTGGGTACGAAGGTATTGTTTTGGTCGACTAGTCTGTAGGTTTGTCTGTCTGTTTGTACGGACAGAGTAGGCTAACAGCACGTAAATGGAGGAAATATTATTTACAGAGTGACAGGTCAAAAGTTCAGACGCTAAAAATGGGTCACTTCAAGGTCCCAAAATACTTCTCGGAAGCCTAAAATATTTGATTTCTTGCTAATTGTAGAGTCTGTCTAAGTAGTGAATGCAGTTGCTTCAACACATATCAGAAACAAGAGATGAACAAGAAGAAATACCTGAAGTCCCTTATACTTGATAAGCTCCTTTAGACGATCAACGATGTAGAAGTATCCCTTGCCGTCATAATGCCCGATATCACCTATAGTCATATTGATTCAACATGTTATTGTAAAACTTAACAGAAATCACATTCCATCTTACATTTATGGTTAGATGGCTATCTTTCTGCTCCTTGAACTGTCGTTTCGAGTATGTCATTTCCAAAATTTGGGTGTTTAACTGCGTCATATTGATCTTGCAAATGTCACACGAAAAGCGACAGGGTTATCTTTTTTTAAAATATGGCCACCTTTAAGTCGACTTACCTGTGTGGAACCAACCGTCACTGTCAATGCACCCGGCTGTTGCCTCAGGGTTGTTCAGGTAACCTTTCATGACTTGCGGTCCACGGACACAAATTTCTCCGTCTTCTCCCTCGCCAAGAGCTTGTCCAGTCTCTGTATGAATCACCTGTGGAAAGGAGTATAACTTGCCTGAATAATAAATCACCTCACAGTTTTGAGTGGGCATGTACAGTCGTAATGCATTATGGTCTAAGGTCAAAGTTTAAGGTCACTTATTTGTAGCTCTAGGCTTGTTCGAAGTGTTTACGTGGATGTTCACGCTGAAATGCACCTTGACCTCTGACCTTACCCACAATTCCCTGCGGAACTGGAACTTTAAGATGACTTATAATGATGGCATTATATTTCATCAATAGACAACAATGAGCTTACAAAAGCACCTCACCTTCACCTCCGTGTTTGGTATGGTGACACCGACTGACCCAGGTGCGAATTCGTCTTCTACACATAGGTGTGTGACAGGGCTTGTCTCTGTTAGTCCGTATCCTATCAGGAAAACAACAACAAAGAGGCTCTTTGTGAAATGAAAATTAAATGTCCCTTTATCATGAAACATTTTTACTTAGACTACGCAAAACCATTAATGGACATTATGAATACTTTCATCAGGATTGTGAAATCAAAGGGAAGCAAAGTTTATTTTTCAGCTCTGAACGTTCCAGTAGACATTCTGATAACAGTACTTTTCTCAGGGCAATACTGAGAGGTTCTGCTTTGCACTTTATCTATATCTAGCTAGATGTCACTGCAGTTAGAAGGATGACTGAGAGCTTGTTTCCCTCCTCAGCTCCAGTGCAAGATAGAACCATGTGAGCCAGTATTGCCCCAAGGAAGGTAACTGAACGTCTAACAAAACGTTCGAAGCTGAGTTTCTTGCAATTGGGGATCTTGTTTAACCAGAATATTAATGTTGTACTGTTACTATGGATAATGTTGCTTCATACCTTGCCTTAGAGATGGAGGTTTCAGTTTGTCTCTCAGGGCCATGGTCAGGTTTACGCCCATTGGTGCAGCAGCACACATGAGATCCTTCACATGAGACAGGTCATACTGGTCCACCATCGGATGCTTCGACAAAAACAGAGCTATTGGAGGCACCATCATCACCCTGTTTACCTGTGGATTTGACCGATATTGAAGTTAGCTTCAAAGTTAATCTGTAAATATGACATGTTCAGGGGTGCCAAAGAACTCATACGAAGTTTATGGAATTCACACGAATTTTACGGAATTCATACGAATTTTACAGAACACATACGATCCAGTACGGGAAACATACGAATTTTACGGAATACATACGATCCATTACGCGGAAACATACGAACCTTACTAATTTGGTGATCCCGGCGTAGGTCACCAAATTAGTAAGGTTCGTATGTTTCCGCGTAATGGATCGTATGTATTCCGTAAAATTCGTATGTTTCCCGTACTGGATCGTATGTGTTCTATAAAATTCGTATGAATTCCGTAAAATTCGTGTGAATTCCATAAACTTCGTATGAGTTCTTTGGCACCCCTGATGTTGGAGAAATAATTTCTACTAACTGTCGACCAGTTTCCTTGTCTTTTTTGGGATAACTGAGGACCCAATTGCTCACTACATACCATAAATGGGGTGAGCTACGGGTCAAAGGTCTTTGAAAGTGCCTACGCCACACTTACAGGAAGTGACGTGTTCTGAGCAACCAGGTTCTCAGTTATCCTGAGAAGACGAGGAGATTGTTTGATAGTTTTGTAAGTGGCAATGGTTGTGTCGAACACAAAGCCGCAATAACACCTTTTTTAATGTGACGATCTAACTAGCGTATCAGATGGGATTATAGTCATAAGCATTAATGGTATCCCATTTAGTGATATGAAATTAGAGGGGGAAAAGTATATATATGAAAAGCAATAACCTTGTAGTCTTGAATCACGCGCAGGTAGAGCTCTGGCTCAAATCGTGGAATGGTGACGATCTTGATGCCCTGACGTAAACAGTTGGACAGCACGGCAACCATCCCATAGATGTGGAAGAAAGGCAACTGCGCAATCAAGCAGTCCTCCTGGCGGTTGAATTCCAGCATCCCCTTGTGTCTGTGATGTAAAATTAACAAAAATTTGCATTAGGGCAAGAGTCCGATCTCAGTCATAAGAAGTAGACTTAGCTCCTGGTGATGACACTGCTGAAAAAGGACAAAAACATGTCACCATCCTATTAACACATGATCTAATCTCCAAGCAGATCTTTCGGTGGCTGCAAAGACAGTATCCATTTGCCAGTCAATAACCATTTGCCAATGGTCACTGTCTGGCAAATTGATACTATCTTTGGAGTCACCAAAAGATCTGCTTGGAGATTACATGAGCCTTCCAACCAGCATGTTTGTTACAATGTTATGCCTCTGGTTGGATACTAGTTGAGATTTCCGCTCTTGATGCTGTTACTTATGAATATTAATGAGCTTTCCTTATTTGGCACAAGCCAATCAGCGCTCAGATCAAAATTTCCAATAAGGCGGACATCCTCTGCATTATGAATGAATGACGCTTGTTCTTAGTGATAAGATAATCATACATGATTTGTCTGAGATTCGCGACGATGTTGTTGTTGGTCAGCATGACCCCCTTTGGCCGGCCTGTAGTTCCACTGGAGTACGGCAACACCGCCACGTCATCCTCGGTGTTGACGGCGATGTTTTCGGGAAAGGCCGAGCCATCGTCTTGGAGAAGTTCGGAGAAGGATCGGCATTCTGGCACGTCACTTCCAATAACGAAGATTTCCTGCATTGGATGATAAAAACTCTTTTGGCATGATACATGAAATTGAATATTGTTTTCTTTATATTATAATTATCTTGATACATTTGAAACTTCTAAATTAATATGTCGGCTACTATTCTTTTGTCATTCTATATAAAATCTTTTTTTAAACACACTACAGCCCGTACATATACATGTACTCACTTTCACGTTTGGACATTTGCTTTTGGCTGCTTTGACCGTTTCCGCCACATCCGATACTGTGATGACGTACTGCGCATTGGAATGTTGCAACTGGAACGCGAGCTCATCTGCCGAGTATACAAAAAGGAAATATGAATTGAATTAAGTAAAAAGAAATCAAATTCTTTTATATAGTTTAGACCAGACGCATTTCGCAAAGTATGTAATCCTTTTTCACATTAAGACGATGTGTGGTTCGCGCGCCACACGTTCCTTTGAAATCGTGCCCAAGTGCAAGTCGGCCAAGCTAGAACCCTTGGTAGTTTAATAAAAAGACGCAAGCTGGCGTCGTGCCAATGTCAGAGGTCAACGACTTGCTTGCTCTGCTTCATGCTTCAATGCGGTTTCGCTTAATGTGAAGAGGGCGTTAATTGATTACACATTTGTACGGACGAATATTCTTACTGGATCTTGTCAACAACTAGATATAAATGAAGATACCTGGTGTATATGTTGGATTCGCAGTCGTCACAACACCCCCCCCAGACGTAGCCCCGAAGAATGCTATGCTGTATTCTGGCACATTCGGACTGAAGATAGCTAACACGTCATGCTGTTTGAATCCTATCCGCGTGAGGGCGCTGCCGAAGCGTCGGATCAAGTCTTGCAGCTGGAGATATGTGTACGACTCTCCGGTGACCCCGTTTATCTGAAACAGAGACAAGTAATGATTGATCAGTCCGTGTTTGTGTGACCCGGTCGTCTATTTGCATTTTACTGGCACCATGCTGTCGTTATCTATCGCAGAATGCACGGGCATTTATAAAATCTGACCCAACTCTTTTGATTACGATAAAGCATTATATAGAAACTTGTTCTTGGTATCTCTCAAAAAATAAAAACACAAACCCAGAGTAAACGTATAAAGCTATACTATTGTACACATATGTAATTTTAAATACTTACGATCGCGACGTCGTTCCCATAGTCATCAAAGTGCTGTGTGACGTACTGGGTCAAGGTCTCGTTTCCAGGAATATTGACGTCTGGAAACCTGCTCTTCAGAATGCCGTTTTCCACAGTTGAGAAACTTCGGGACCTCACGAAAAAAATGATAAGAAAACTATTTCATTGCAATAAAGGAGAATTACGTCAGAAAAATCCTGATTGAAGATATCATCTATCTACTTGCCATACTTTTTTATTGTATTTTGCCCTAAAGCGTTTGTCCTTGCATTGCATGCTCAAATGACCCTTCTCAGTAAACATCAACCTGACAAGCCCGGGTGTTTCAAAATGGCGGTTTTGTTTGCGACATAATTTGAGTGCTGCTACTATTATGTTTTCGCAGTGAACCGTAAGGTTAAAACATAAGCGAAGGGTACGTTTTAGCTTACAGTGTTATAGGGTAACTGGAGTTTCAGTAGCATATTAAAGAACGTCTGGGGAGATAATAGTTCAATACGCTTTTCCCACGACCCTCTAAACCTTGTATAGTGGGCCGGTTGTGTCCTACATGTAGATGCAACACAAGATAGTAAAATGTAAATATAGTGGTTTCTTTTAACACCACAATAACCTAACAATAGCACATCAACATATAGCTGGCGCAGAAGCTATCAAAACAACAAAGAAAACTTACCATGTGGTAGTTGCATGCTTGACCTCAGCATTATGCAGTGACCGTGAGTGACAAGAAACAAATATCCCTGAGCTGCCAGTTGTGCCAGTTGTATCCAAGACAGCTGCCACGCTGCTTCTTAAGGCATGAAGACGACGAACACAAGACGTGGCAGGCCTTAAATGTCTCAAGAGTAAGGGGTGCATTCTTAAGATGCGATACCTTCACCTCTGGGTGGAAATAAAGCTGTACTGATCGTATCTTTAGAACGTCTGCACGCCTTCTCTATGTGTGCGCCCTGCTATGCAGAAGCGTGTGTCCACTAAGGAAACAAAAGACGACAGGTCAAACAAACAGATAGGCTGACTGGCAGATCATATTTCACTTCCGGGTCAGGATGGCATTAAGCAGCCTCCGGGCGACTTCACATTGTACAAAACATCAGAACACAGGAACCTGTGGAGAGAAACGTACAAAACTAGACAAAAGTTGGAAATGTCGAAGTGCCAGCCTAGCCTGCAGTGTGCTTGGCCTATTCTGGTGCCACAGGGCAGTAGACTGGAATTCCTCGCACTAATTAACTTAATGATATTGAATCTCCCAGCTTAGACAACTAAACCCACCCTGGCCTGATTTTGCCAGCCCGAAATGAATTGTCTATTTTCTTACACTTGATTAGCATGAATTTGAATTTGCATAATTAAGGTTGAATGTTAAATAAGAAAAGGCACAGTCGATTAAGCACTTATCTTTCTAATCCCGAAGGCTTCAAGACAAGTTGGAATTTTTACATATTATTAAGTAATCTAGTATCTCTGGGGTGTACCATTTATTTAGAGCCAATGGCCAAAGGAGTTGCAAAAGGCAAAGACACTTCGGGGAGGGGGGGGGGCGAGGAGAATTTTCTTGAGATTATGATAGATCCGGTGCCTGAGATGGCCTGTAGTCTTTCCAACAGTTTGAATTCCAGGTTACAAAGAACTGTATTGTTTATGTTAGGCAACAGCAAGTAATTTTTTATGGATGACATTAGCGCGCGCCTTAAGTTTCGCCTGATTTCGGAGAAAAAAATGTTTTGCCCTCCGACGGTGGTCAACATTACGAAAATGGGCAAATATGTCGTAAATGTCTTTTTGTTCAAAGACCACGAGGGATCCAGGGAACTTGAAGCCCAATTTGTCGCGTTTGATGGCAAGTGTTGGCAGTCTTCAATCGCATATGAATAACCAGTATGGTAGCTGCCCATGCATGATGGTACGACAAGCTCATTCTAGTTAATCGAGATGTATACACATACATCTACAAGGACAGGTAATACTGTTGAACACAGGAATAAAATACCTATTGGTTGTGATTTCATGTTTTACGCCTCAAGGTTTATGATCTCTACATTTGAAAATGTGGGAATCTTGTTGTTTTATTTGCCCTCCTTGTTTTTTTCGCCCTACCGCATTAGATTTGGAGTCTGCGGAGGATATCATCTATAAAATTTACTTGCTGTGGCCTTAGAACACAACTAGTAGTTGGTATGTAACATTTACATTTGAAAGAAACCAAAAGCAAATAATCAAGCAAATTTGAAACATAATATCTAAATTTATTAGTCTGTCACCACTTCTTCAAACTATACAGTATTTTAATACTGTAGCGCCTTTATATTCTGAGTCAACAGACCTAACCACAAGGGAGGGACAAGACCACCTTGCCAACTTAGTGTTACGTAACGCACATTCCTTAGTCATCGGTCCTTGGTTGAGTGAAAAAGAACTTAGGAAAGTATCATCAGAACAGAGTTTTACATAGTCTATTTCTTTGGCGAAGTTCTTATGCCATATTCAATATTTGACTTGCTTATAACTATTTCAATCACATCAGTCCCAGCACTTGAGGCGACATATTTTACATTACATGTAAATTTGTGCCCTTGTCTTGATCTGTGGAGCAAGAAATCGCACAAAAGATGAGGCTGTCACCGTTAACGAGAACGCTTTTAGAGGCGACTCCCACTTTGAATGGACGCATAACCTAGTCAGGAACCATGGCAACAGAAGTAACAACATGGCGCACCTCACAATGGGGTCGGACTAACCTAATCAACAGCAGGGGGGAGAGGGTGCGACAGAGCGTGATATTTAAGACTTCTTAAGACTTCGGCCCCCTTTTCTTCCGAAAAGCTAAAATAAACTGATTGTCAAGGGCGAGAGTCTTTTCAAAATGGCGTGACTTTCACGCTTCATTGTAGAAAACAGCTGTACTTTGAACAAAATCCTGGCAACGTAAACATAGCCATAATATTTGGAACTGAACCTGTGATTTTTCTATATTATCCATTCGCTCTGTCTCTTTATATGAGAGGTCTTGGAAGGAAAATGGTGTCTTACACAAACAGCACTTGATTCGCACGCTCAGATACGGCAATTCTTTGAAAGATTAGTGTGTTTAAAAACCTGAAGACCCACGTGTACAACCTCCACAAGTATTCATTTGATAGACAATACATATGTACTTTCCTCAAAAGATTGAATTAAAAAAAACATCCTACTTTGTCATTTCATGGAGTTATAACTCCATGGTCATTTCTAGAGGTTCAAACATAGTCCTACATGGTAATTTATGGTGCCTATTGGTAAATGCATAAACTTAAGCTAAGAAACGCTACTACAATACGTGGCTTATATGACAACCAGGCCTAAATATATTGGAAATGCATGCATATCTAGATTGATTGATTTTATTCCTTTTCATGCCATCCAGTTGAGGGTTGTTGTGATTTAAGGAATGAAGTTAGTGCCGTAATAAGCACACTTGCAGCCTGATCGGATGACCCTGGTCACGAGCTGGCCGTCCTGATTGTGCACCTGAACTTCTGAATACTGCTGCAGACACCTTCCTCCCCCTAGATCAATGAGACATACATGTATAATTCTTGTGTTTTGTTTAAAATTTGCTTCTTCAAATATGTTTGCCTTTATCAAAAGCATCATCGCTAGAAAGTAGATACAAGGTACAAAGTTTACAGAAAATCATCGGATTGAAAAACACCGCGACCGTATCATGTAACTTTCCTGAATAATAAAATCATTACTATATTGGTCTATTGCCTGGAATAATATTACAATGAAGTTCTTTGCAAATTCTTGCCCGCGGCTAATTGCAAATAACAGGAAAAGGACAAAAATACAATGAAGTACAACACATATATAACATGACTACTCTGGTCTGATAGCTGGCTCTATAGTGTAACTTGTTGTGTTTGACTTTTTTTTCCTGAGACAATGGAAGACGAAAGATCGGACTCTTTCTGTAATGCTTTTTTCACGATGTTCTGCAAGTCCTCTAATTGTAACCTATCATTGCTATATCAGTTGGTCTAAATCAGTTTGTCGATATAAGGTTGTTTATATTTTATTATATGAATACAGCATTAATTGGGATCTCACCTTTCAGGCATTGGCCACGCTCGCATACCCATTCGTTAAGAAAATCGGGCCAGTAACCGATGGGCATGTATCGCATGTAGGAACATTCCCGACACAGCGTCAGCGGGCCGTAGAAGCCGTCATTTCTGGTATCTCTGCACTCCATGGGCATGCCATAGACACCATCATCATCTGCATCTGTAATGTAAATATTTGTTAGGCCTTTGGTGACTACAATATCTCATTATACGTCGGTGCTTTCAACTTATGTTCATGCTGATTTGTTGTCGTTTCACGACAATATGCATTTTGCTAAAACTTACGATTGGATATTTACAAAATAGGTCATGATGCAAATGACTTACACCGTTTGGTCTTCTTAATTCCTCCAGGCTGTCCAGTGTTTCCTCCTTCAGTGTTCAGCTTATTATCTGTAAGAAAAAAAAACTAATTCAATTTTTGGTTAAACATTCCTTCGGTGGTTGCAATGTGTGGGGGATGGGGTAGTCTATTTCAAGTTTGTATTCACTTGTGCAGACAGAAGTTATTCATTTGGCATCAATGTAGAATATCAACCATCATTAACAATTATTTCACTCGTCTTTTCTTTACCGCTTCGTTTTTACGTATACACATCAAATAGTAGCATTGGGGTCATTTACACAATGTACCCTTTGTTCACTTGTCGGACTACATAGTTCTACATGGTTCAATGCCTGAGGGTAACAAGTCCCTACGTGCCTGACTGGTCGGATTTGAATGCTGCACCTAGCTTGCCTTGAGATGAATATACATGTACTTTTAAAAATTACTGTAAACTGTTATAATGCTAAAGTTAAGTTTAGCTGCATTTATCCGGTACCAAGTCGCTTTCCTGTAACAAAATAGTCAAAAGATAAACAAGAGTTCGGAGACCTCATACCCCCATGAAATATTTAGTGCTTTTGTAAATTTTGTGCTTTATCTTGTGTAATTAATTATGTAAATAAGGCTGTAACTATAGTATTATCTATGTTAAATGATGGTCTTCCTCACCAAAATGAGACATGTCCATAGTGCTTGAGGAATTTTGAAGTGCTTAGGGAAGTCTTTCAAATTTTGTCACATAAATCTTGAAGCCCATCCCCTCATCATGTTGGACACACACACATCATCCAGACCAAAACAGTACCTCCTTTTTCATGGAGGTAAAACAGCTTCTGAATCGACAAAAAAGTCTTACTCGACTATGCAGAGTAAGAGTTATGCTTTCTGTCTGACCTTCAAACGCCCTTGAAAATTTCAAACGTTTACTGTTTGCCAGAGCAAGTCATTTTGATAATAGTTACATCTGAACCACTAAAAATGTGCAGAAAAAGACTCACCGTGATATTTGACAAGCTCAGCCAATTCCCGTGCGTCTTTCGTCAGCAGTTCTAGAAGGCTTTTCGGCTGCTGTTCGGGATCTAGCCTGGCAAAGGAATTCGGCCCCTCCCCCAAGATGGCGCCGAACAGAAGGGCGGTGACGCACAACGCCTGCAGACGTGGACAATCAGGGGGCTTAATTATGATACCAGTGTTTCTAATGTTAATTTACTGTTCAGAACTTAGAGGTACGTATACATTCAATATCGCATACATATGTAAAATGAAATGGTAAAATGGCTCTAAAAAATTTGTACTTTTGTCTACTAATAAGCCACTGTACCATGATAGGCTCATGACTTGTACACCACTCCCAGTATCAACAATGCTTTTTATGTATTTTTAAACGTAATTCAGAATTTCGACGACAAACGTCATGTACTTCATCAGCATATACTTATTATTAGTAGAACATAAATGTCATAAAGGTAAGGATTAAAGGAAAAAACACTTACCAGAAGCCCCATGACTGTATGTCGTGTGGAGAAATGCCCCAGACTGGTCAACGTGTTAGAATGTGCAAGGAGGGTATAGTGGAATGTGGAAGTGCAAGTTGGCTTAGTTAGTTTTCAGGGCAACTGGCATAATTAATATGTCTAGGGGTTGAATTGATTGCATAGCGTTTTTTCTGCTTTTCAACATTTAACATACAACCGTTTCTTGTTACACATGTATTGACTTAGAGTCGAAGGAAATAACACATAAAATTTATTGGACTGTAGTCAATCACATTCCTGTTTGGCGAAAAGTAGGGACACTGGGTCCCTACCCCGTTCCGTCAAAATGGTTAGGCCCTTATATACGCCCCTAATTACAGGGCCCTGTCTATCGCTAAGGTCAATTTCACGCTGTTGTTAACCCCTTTTGTTGAAGATTAAGGTCGCAGAACACAGTGTTCATGGGCGACTCCCGGGGTCTATGACGCGGGTATAGAAAGTAGTGCGGACGAAATTCTTGAAGCCTGGTTAGAACGGCTTATGTGAGAGGTACAAAATGTAGTTAGGAGTAAACTACGCCGTGTGGTGTAGAAACATATCAGGTTTTAGACTGTATGATATGGATTGTGAATTTTTCCTGTTCATGGATAAATGCGCCAACTGCGTTCCAGGGTGAGCCGGCTGCAGTTGTTATTTTGTAGATTATACCGTAAATGTCAACATATTAGTTGGTCGTGTTTCTCTAGTGCACCCTACTATAAGTTTTACCTCGTCGAAGGGAGTCACCTTGGGGTCCTTAACTATAGAAATCCCCATAGGGCGGAAACTGTGTTCTGCTACCACAACAACGGCTTTGCACAATGTGTTCAGCATATGTCTCTTTATTGAACGGTTGCATGAAACACTGGCTCAAGAATAAAATTTCTTTAATCATATGGCTGGTTTATTGACCCTCACTGAGTGAAACAGTTTTGCAGATACCCCTGAGGGTAGATACCCTTGCTCACATCGCTAAAATCGCAAACCACTAAAAGCATGAAAATATGACAATTTCCGTCGAACAAATACATATTGATAAAAAGTACTATAGTAGAGCTTTTCGAGCAAATTTAGTTCTCCACAGTAAGAAGTTTGCAGTCTAAAGCAGTCTAGATTTCTGTCATCTGTTTTACCCCCGCTGATTTCTAATATTTCTGCATGTCAATCACAACACTACACATGGTTGCGTCAGCCTCGATCTTCTTGCTCGCCAGAGCGTCGGACCCGAAGTAGTCCCGAAGTTTGCCGACGAGCCCGAAGCCAGCTTCGTGTTTGTCGTGCAGCCCCGTGAACTCGGACCGTACCACGTAGCGGTAGGGTCCGTGGGGTGTGACCCTCCTGTACAGAGCGGAGTAGGCGTACCCCATGTCGGGTGATACCTCCTTCTCCAATAGACTGACACCCGCCCAGTCTCGCCAGTTAGCCTCGAAATCCTCAGAAGAGACATCGTCAGGCACCTTTTGTGAATCGAATAAAACAACATTGAATTTTCCTTTTCGGCTTGAAGATAAATTTTTAGCATCATCCAAGTGACAGATGAATTTCTTATCCGCGTTTTTTTATACGTAAATCTGTTTAAAAAAGAAAATATTCCATCTACAAAAGCACAGAAGCCTGATATTTACCGTAAAGTGTGAGACGATGAATCGAGTGGTATTGGGACGTTCATAAGGGTATGGTGACTTCCCCGTGGATACAGCAGCCTCCACAAAACCACCTACAGAAGGAATATACAGAGCCGATAAATAGAACTGAAAATCAAGAAAAATACACAAAAATGTTTATACTCTTTTTACAAATGTTCTGTGACCTTACATTAGAAAAGCGTAAGCCAAGAAGGGAAGTATTGTTTTGCGTTTATTTGTGAATTTGTCTGCTAGTGTGTCAGTCCGTCGGGGTTTCTTACATGCAGTTTCTTTATGTTCAGCCAGGGGACGCTTTCCGTCAAGTGGGTGCAGTTTGCAATGATTTTTGTTGTATAAACTAATAGTATGAACTTACCCATCAGGCCTTTTGCATCCTCTTTGATTTTGCGGGCTTCCATAAAGACGCGCTTCATGTCTTCCGTCCTGTCTCTGCCAGATATGAACCCGTCGGTTCTGAAGACCCCGAAGTTCACATAGACGAACTTAGCTGTACAGATTACAACACAAAACTTCGTATTATGTTGACACATATACATATGTAGATATGTAGAAAGAAGACCCATTGAAATTTTACAAAATGTGTAAGTCTTAAAGAATGTAAGGATTTAAACAAACAAACAAACAAACAAACAAACAAAAACATACAATTATTTTATACGGAGGGTACAACGGAATAAAAACTTGCCAATAAGCTATTTAACAGTTCCAAGTACACATGCACAGTCCTGATGCATCCTGGTCTAAGGTCAAAGTTCAAAGCCTTTGGCAATTTTTACCACAATGCCCCACGACGCACATATGCACTGGGAACTGTGAAATAGCTTATGTGTTCTTAGTACTTTTTACCATGACATTATGGGTGAACACAAACTAATACAGTTGATTTTTGTATCTTAAAACACTGCAACCATCCGTTCAAACTTCAAACGTTCGGGGAAGGCCTTTGATAGACAATATTGGTGTCTGTCTCCCCCAGCACACTCTTCTGTACTTTTTCTTTGTACTTACTTAGTTTTATCAAATGTGCAAATAAAGAATACAAAAGAATACAAAAAAAAAAAACTTACGGTTTGGGTTCAGGTTCTTGTGCAGGTGGGTTGCCAGGAAGTCCGGGTGACGGTTGACGGCGTGGTTCCCGATGTAGAACCAGTACTCCACCAGTTTAGGAAGGTCTCCGCTGGGCGGAGGGACGAAGAAGTTCCACACGAAAGCGCCAGCCATCGTCTTTGCTTCCAGAGACAAAACTGAATTGCCTTTGGTACTGCTTGCGTCGGTGCTGATCCTTTTAAAATATGAAATAAAATATAATATGCTATAACATAACATAATATAATATAATAAAGAAATAAAAACGAAATAAAAAAGCTACAAAAACTGACAGGTTGAAGATGAGAAGGTGCATGTGATCTACACCTAGCACAACATTTGTTTGAAAACTTGACTTTCGTGAATCATATCTCCATTTCTATATATCATTAAAATGCTTATTTATTATGTTTACCGAAGGAAAACATATTGTTTTTGCTCAGTTTCTTCTTCTTTTCCAAACAGTGACCTCTGACCTGGTCAATGACCTGAACCAGACTGTCTCTCATCATGGTAACTGGTGTTGGCTTACATCATGTTGCAATTTTATAGTAGGAAGGGTTTAGACTCCTGTCACCATATATGTGAATGTGTTTGAGTAAGAATTAACAGAGCAGACCATATGCGAAGGTAAACATTATGCATTTGCTTTGCAAATGTTACCTTTCTAGTTAACCTTTACGATTATATCCCATGTGGTATTATCGTCTACATGTAAGACAAAATACAGCCGATTATGTGATCGGGTTCCAAATCGCCATGCCAACACTGCGATTGACAATTTGACAGGGAAATTTCGGCAATTTTGGTGTCACTGTTGACGTACTCTGTAACCGTGGAGGTTGACGGGATACTAAAATAGCGACGTTTCTAAATAACAAAGTCAAAGTTTGTTCACCACACAGCACCGCCTCAAGCTAGCTCAGTCAAATATGAAGGAATGAATTTATAAATCACTGTCGTATTTCCTTAATTGTAGACTTTAGTTCATTTATGATCAATCAATCAATCAATCAATCAAACAATAACATAATATAGGTACGGAAGAAAACTTAATGAACTTAAAGCACATAAGGATTTAATAGTTTACTTAAGAGGCTATTGTTTACACTCAGTCTGGGTGGCCTTAGTTCTCCGCTGCAACACAAATTCTATAACATACTTGTACCTTATATTTACCACTGTATACTGAATGTCATCAAGAAAGGTAAACGGCCGTAATAAGGCAACGGAACTTCAATTTAGTGCAAGAGACGACATAATAATTTTGTTGCCACATGTACTTCCGCCATGTTTGTCTACCTCATGGCTTGACTTACTCCTAATCAATGGAGAATAAAAACGCTACAAACCAACATTATGTTATAAGCAACATTAACACGTCTATAAATCTTGTCGTCAAGAGCATGGTTAGATTAGAGAGAGGGAAACCGTGTGAATCTGTTACCTTACTTGCTAGTCCTCCCTCGTGCTTTTGCACCCAGGAATGACCTAAAATTTGACGGCGAGAACTTTGGTAAGAACAAACCACGCTAGAGTAGGGGGAAGCGTATACAGGAATGCTGCAAGTTGCAGGACGTACATACTTATAGATAGATCATATGCAGCCGATGATAATGTTTTACTATAATTTGATAAAAACTTGTACTTTATCAAGCACACGTTGTTATTAATAATCACTGCACCCCGCCACAACTGCGTGGTTTGTTCCGACAGTTCAGTTCAGAGTTGAAGGACGACTGTACCAATGAAACCATGTTCAGTAGCCTGTAGTAGGCTGTACCATTATGTGTGGCATGAGGGGAGAAAACCTGTTTTCTGTCAACTATGTGCTATGTTATGAGCTATTGTGCTTATAGAAAAGTGCATTTAATTGAATAAAACTAAATATTATTTACCTTTTTTACATAGATCTCAGGGATCTATCAGTTTTCTACAGAGTGACGTACATGTTCACCTCTTCTCTGACCATTTTTTAAAGAGACCAAAAGCCAGTTTTGCTCCAGTACCAAAGAAAACTGCTAGTGTAATCACAGTTGTTTCATTTTAAGACTGCAACATTCAAACAGGCTGTTTTTAGCAAACGATCAAGCAGACCACATTCTACTTCCAGTCCACTTTATCGAAATTTAAATTTCATTTGTATATGTCATAAATCAACAGTACCCTTCTAAGCTAATCTCCAAGGAAATGTAATGATTTGGCACTGTTTTGTACGCTATTTTGCCACAACACGTCTCTCTAGTATTTAAAAGCGTAAAACACTGAGAATTAGCAAAGTTCTAACATTATTATTATGATTATTTTGACCAACATTACTGTCATTAGTGAATTCACACATTCTTTAAAACGCCCACTTAGTATCATGCGTAGACACGTTAACGCGCTGTCAGTCAAAAAGGCGGTGTGACGTGTTAACTATTTACTTTTATACACGCTGAATGAGTTAAAGGTTTTACCTGCGACAATTCATCACGTTCAGACAGGAATGGCAAACAGAGTTATCAGTAGGTTAGTTTACACTGTAGCTGACCCGCCTCGACCTCTTCAACGGTCACAAATAATCCTCCGTTCTTAACTGAAAGGTTTTGCAAATCCATAACTTCATGGACATTTTAGTTAGAACTTAATAAGGAACCATGTATACAAGTTAATACTTGGTCTTAAATTGCTTTTTTTTTAATTTTATTTCTACCCTTACATTTTCACAAACAAGGAGGCTTATCGGTGACGGATATGGGTGACACAAGCTACATTGTAATCAGTGACCCACCACATACCATACAGAACCTGGTAACGGTAAAGTAGAACATGTATAGACTCAGTCAATGAAGCACAATGTTGTTCTTGTACACCTTTACAAGGGTGTCGTATCCTCTCATACCTTGTGGTTATTTTACACTAGTGATGGTCTTGGTTAAAATCAGTCACGACGTTCTTCATATATTAGACTTTTATGTGTGCGCTGTAGGTTTGCGTACCAGAACGCCAACTTTTCATAAGGGCAAACAGTAAAAGTACGAGGACAATACGAAAGGCGTCACTATTTACGTATCCGCATATTTCGCCATCATGTCCAGGCCCAAAAAGCAAACACTCAAAGTATGAAACGCGTAAATACATGGACACGCTACCAACCCACGAATGAGCCTTCAATGGCAAAGGTCATTGCAGAAGAGAGGATTTAGAAAAAAGCTCACTTACATGATTGACAGCAAACAAATCGATATTATTCCAGCAAGCCGTGAAAGTGACCAGTTGGGTCCGCTCATAACTGTAGTACAAAATTAAATGTCGTACAGAGTCATTGCACGAAAAGTGGGATATGACAACGATGATATATGTCAGGTAATGCTTTTGGTACTTGATGCTTCAGACAAATATTATCATATTATAGTAAGGCATTTTCCTCCTATTCATAGCAGGCAGACATTACCGGACGTACTAAGCAGACTTACCTGGAATTTATCGTTATAGGTAAATCCTACTTTTCGCGCAGTGTGTATAATGTAAGTAAACAAAGATCTAACTTAAATAAGTGACGGCAAATGTCACTTTATTCCATTTTATTCCAGCAAGCCAAAACGTGACCTGCGGGGTCCGTTTTTGAAGTAGCCCAAAAACGACAAGTCATACACTCTCGTGTAGGGGAGAAATCTACAAGACGTTCTTAACTTTTATCTTATCGACCGCTATCACAAGAAGTACGGTATCCCTGGACAACAGGTGTGACGTTTTCACCATCGTAAACACATCAGGGACACCTGCCCCACCCCCTTGGTCAACAAAGGACCGGCCATAAACAGTGCCTGGTCATTTCTTCTGGCAGCTACAGCCGGGACAGTGTCCGGATTTTGTTCACCATGTGGTTGTCTAAAGCACACTTGTTGCTGTTGGCTCTACTGCTATCTGTGACAGCAGTACACAGCTTCATACCACTGGTGGGGTTTAGCCTGAACCCAACGGATGACGACGGTGATGACAACTGGTCCCACGGCGCCATCACCCGCCGAGCTGTCCTGGACGCGGCGGCGGACTTCCTCCGCGACCTGCCCGACTGCGACCTCGGGTCACTGGCCACCGTCAGACCCAGCGAGATCTTCCAAGAGATTTCCAAGATCTTCATGTCTTGCTTTGGGCGTGTAGTCTCCGCAGCGCGATTTTACCAGGCCGCTATACAGGTGGGTAATGCCCCAGCTACGTGCGTAAGATGGTCGTACGATCTCAAACTTAATGCATTATTGGGACAGCCATGCATGTGTCCTACAAAATTCAGCTGTCTTGTTAGGAAAAGTCTGTCGTAGATCCTTGTCGGCCTCTCCTTGAAAATCAGCCTATTTGAAAATCCTACGACAGCCTACGATAAATGTGACCGCGACGTAAAAAAAAATGGCAGTAACCTACCACAGACTTTGGAATTTGGCTTTTATCACTACTGCCCCAAATTTCGTAGACTACAGAAATCGTTACCCGTACTTACTATAACAAAGGCCTATGCTACCTTGGTGGCGTTAATCTCTATCTTTAAATATTCGTTGTCTCCTTCATAAAGTTGCAAACAAATATTCTAATGGCTTTTATAAAAGTGTGCTGGCATATAATCATTTTGACAACATTTTAGAGTCTTCTCTTTTGGCTACAAGTGAAGTAAGTTCTTCAAAATGTATAAGGGATAACTCGAAGTAGTTTTACACGTACACACAGCCATTCGTCTGGGATAGGTAAACAATGTTCTAAACTCAATCTGACCCTAAGTTGACCTTTCTAAGGTATTGCTTGCCGTGTACGTCACACAGGTCACAAAGGCTCGAGCTTATCGATAACTATTCAAACAGGTGGTACAATAAGCTTCACATTTATATAGATTCAAAGAGTTTGATGGTGGAATAAAGAAATGGTTCTGATGTGCTTAACACAAACTGTATATAGTTTGCAGATCGCCGTACCAATATACATAACTTTATTTCTTTATTTCTTTATTTAACGTGTTTCTGTAATACTTTGTAAGATTCACACGTGCACATTTGTCCTTCATATCGTTTACATGTCTTTTGTGCAGTGCCCTGTGCTTTTGTAAGCCACAAATTGCTCGCCTTTTATGGGGGTGGGGGTAGGGGTGGGGTGCTATTTGGAATATGTGACTGTACAGTCATAACCCCAGAATGGGTGATTTATACAGACCGTCACTAAAATATTTATTACTCCGTGAAGGAGGTATACCTCCTGCAGGAGTATTCGGGTCAGCCGGTTTTTCGTGTTCGCAGCTAAAACTCACGGTTCCCTTTGTCCAATCGGCATTTAATTTTATACGTCGTCTGCAGGCATGCCAGTGGTGATGCACGTATATCAATATTTACCGTAGGTGTTTTCGCGGTCAAGATAATATTCGAAAAGCACCCCTACATTTAGGGGCATATGGGACCACCCGCGAAAAACCCGTTGTTTTGAATAGCGCGGGGGGGAGCATCCTTAATGCAGATGTGCGGGGCGGTTTTTAATGCCGTTGACGTGGTTTTAGACTGACCGCCAGTTGCGCAGTTAACTTTGTGCACGTGTCTTTGTTTTTACCGTAGCGGTTATGTAGGGCGGTGTTTTCCGTGTGCAACGTTGCTGTTGTGATCATGTTGTTTCGTTAAGCAGTTGACTTGAGCGGTACCCGTTTTTCCGTGTTCGCAGCTAAAACCCACGGTCCCCTTTGTTCAATCGGCATGTAATTTTATACGTCGTCTGCAGGCATGCCAGTGCCAATACCACCTCCCAATCTGCAAATTATAAAATTTCACGGAGAATTGTCGCCTATGGCTTCTTGTTGATATTCAGCATACGCCAAGTTTACTAATCGGAGGGGGTGATCAGAAAGGGTCACAAAGTACACATAGAGAACTTGTACTCTTACTATTGATTCGTCCAACAAGCTACTCAAACAGTGATACGCCTGATCGAAAGCCTTCATGTCGTGGGACCCTTGTTGCAAGACGTAGGTAACCCACACACCCATCCCCAATTCGTTTAACTACTTCTGTAGTTTGTTGCAAAGCCTCTTTATTATTTTATTATATTATTTGCAAATTATATTATTTGCAAATATTGTTTAGGTGTCCTTGTCCGGTAATTATACAAGTAATACGGTTGATACCATTCTGTTGCAGTGTTGCATTTTAAAGGGCACTCAGTGCTTGTTAGGAATTGGAGCAAAGATCATGACAGTAAACATACTATCATCATCGCATTCTTTACAACTGTTTTTGTCCACAGGTGAGTAATTCAATATATTATATGTTTTTGACAGATTGAGACAGCTAATGGCGGGGTAGACTTGAGTGACGTCACAGGGCACCTGCCGTCTGCCCACTTCGACGCCGAGAAGTTCGTGGACGCCAATGCGAGGCTGTTGGACCTCCGCACTGGGGTTCTGACCGCCATTGAAGAGGGCGAGTACGAGGCTGCGCGGGAACTCACGGGGCAACTTTTCCATACATTACAGGTCGGTAGTGTCCCTAAAACTGTACAACATCTTAATTGTCTGATTCTAGTCCTTTATATCGGACATTCCCCTTTTAATATTTCATATTTTTGTCTCATGTTGTATGTCCAGTGCATATGGTGACGTTAATATAAGCTATTTCGCTTGAGTGCGTCACCACTATGTATTGTTCTGTTCAAATGTTGAAATAAAAAAAAAACAGTAAGACTCTCAAACAAGTATCTTAATTTAGGTACCATCAGTTAGAAGTCAGGCTAACTATGATTTTGTATATTTTGTTGTTGTGTTTTTGGTATGGGGGAGGGCAACCTGTTTTTCCCTCCCTTTCACTCTGTGGAAAATCCTAATAAACAAATAAACAAGTTGTATATTGTTTTGCGATTCTTTTTTGAGTGTTAGATTTGAGTTGCTCTGTTGTCGTGAAAAAAAACACATACGTGTTTTGTTGACATTTTAGGATTTCTACTCGCATTCCAACTGGGTGGAGATGGGAAACACCGGTCCGAACCTGAACCTGGCCGTCCCAGGAGCAGACATCGGACCAGTGGCGGATCCACAGACGCAAACTTGTGTCGACTGTTCCAAGTCTCTACTCTGGTACGTCGCTTTTCAAAACAAAGGGTTGTATGTATCCTCTAGAATCTACTGATCGCTTTTAACTTGGGGAAACCGTTGCAAGGGCTATTTTAACTTTGGAAACCCGTTTTGTTTGAATGGTGTTAATCTATAGCTAGCAAGAGCCACAAAAGGTGGTTACTGATGCCTTTTGCGCAGTATTTGTTGTAATGAAAAAAGTGTATGGGCTGGGAAATCGTTATGTTTGGTTGGTCCAACAATTATGCACTGGCAGCCGCCATCTTTACATAAAATGTAAGGATCATCATGTAAACAACCTATTAACTGTTTTTTAAATCTTTTTTATATCCAACCAGGTACCAATGCGAAGGGAACATTATTGACTCCGTCAACAGTCAGGGTCTTCTGACCAGCGGGTACTACGGAGGTCAGACAGACGTAAACGGAAATGACGTACCCAAACCAGAAAACGGTATGAAAATAAACTTCTTTCTGCGTTAAAAAAAATATGACTAAGAAAATTTACTAACAGAAATTAAAATCATGTTCAATTATTGCTCATTCATAAACATCTAGATTCAAGTCAACTTTTCATATGATTCTATGCAGATAACTAGTCGACTGGATTTATCATGATCTGTTGTTTTGTTGACTTCTTAAAGACTGTTGATTTGTCAGTAAATACAAATCAATAAGCCACCATGCAGTGTAAAAAAACAACAACAAACATCCACGTTGTCCGGAGTATGAAACAAAGGACTGTTTACAAAGTAGGGGACTTGAACTTTAACATTACACCACAATGCGCATGCGCATCTAAGACTGTAACGTGGCTTATATACATCTGTGCATTTCATTTCAGTGAAGTGCAGTCATGGCGGGCGTCTGGACGGGACTCAGGACATCGCCCCTAAAGGCGGAATTAACAAGGACTCGGAGTGGTCCATCCTGTCTCCGCACTCCCGGTACCACTACCGGGCAGCACAGCTGGCTGTACAGGCCAGCAGGAACTTCCTCAACATGATCCGGCAGGCAAAGGTACGGGCGAGTTTACTGGACATAGGTTAACCCTCAAACCACCGTATGGGGTCAAAACTGACCCCAGACGTATATAAATATGCGCCATTTTGACATTTCTTGTCGAAAACGAAATTCCTCCTATGAGTTTGTTTGTATATATGTCTTGTACCTTCTTATACGTTTTTACTGAGCCGTCTTGTACCTTCTTATACGTTTTTACTGAGATTGGCTCATTGTTGATTGAGTTATCCTAGAAAGTTTATGCGTTGTCCAGTGGGGTCAAAATTGAGTCGACCCTGACAAAAGTGGGAACAGTTCGAGAATAGCCAGAGATAGGAGATGTGGTTAGGACGACACGGATCTTAATTTCATTAGCGTTCTTTACCCAATCATAATTCATGATTCCCCGTCTCCAGGGTGACGCTCAGTTCGCCAACTTCCTGAACCTGAACACGGGCAGCACGCTGTGTTTCGTGATTGACACCACGGGCAGCATGGCGGACGACATCGCGGCTTCCAAACAGCGCGCCTACGAGATCATAGACAGCAGGGTGGGCTCTCCCACAGAACCAGCCAACTACGTCCTCGTACCATTTAATGACCCAGGTGTGGAATTGTGTTGAGCACATTTACGTCTTAATTCAATCAAACTGTATTTCAGCTTCATTGACTTTACTAAGGCATTCGATTGCATTGCCTGACTTTTATCATTGATATAACTATATTAAAAGTAGCATTATTAGTATTTTTTATGGTCATTTTTACTGTTTACTACTGTTTTATCATGTCCTATGTCCTTGCCATTAGCCCTCAGGCATGAATTTGCAATGAACTTTCTATAATGTAAGTATTAATGTAGGGTCTATGCCAGCTTCTTTAACTTAACTTCCACATAACAGAATCAAGTTGAGATCCAGTCATTGTCTTTTGCTGCGCGTACATTGTTTCATTGCATAATCCAGAGAAAATTATCAGATATACTGCTCGCTTTCAAGATTGACATCTAGCTGTGTAACGTACGTCATAACGGCATTATAGTACGAGAATTTTGACCATGAAAATATGCGCATTACTTGTGTATATTCACAGATTTTGGCCCCGCCCTGGTGACCAACGAGGCCGACATGTTTAAGCAGGAAATCGACCAACTCCGTGCGCTAGGAGGCGGAGACGAGCCCGAGTTCTCCCTGAGTGCCATCCGACTTGCCCTGGTGGAGAGCTTACCTGCCTCTACGGTCTTCGTCTTCACGGATGCCCCAGCTAAGGACGCCGAGCTTCGCGACACGGTGGTGTCACTGGCCAACCAGAAGAACATCAAGGTACTGTATAAACAATGGCACTATTAAAACCCTTGACATACAGCGCTACCCATATAGAGCCCTGTATATGTACGAGATTTGGGGGTATTTCTCACATGAACGCATCACACCGCAGCGAAATGCACCGAATGGGGAATTAACTCTGCCACAGCAGTGCAAAAGAAGTCAAAGTTCTATGACCTGATTAAGAAATCGAATTTTTGGAAAATATTCAATGCAAAGAATATGTCAGCTTAAGTAATGAAGTTATTGTCCAGATGGCTTCCATTACTTACATGTTTGAGGCATGACTTGCAACAGCAGAAATCATGAATTTTGTCATCTAGCTTTTGTAAATTTGTACAAAATGCATCGGTTGAAGAATCTCAATGCTTAGTTTTACTTTGTTTACTCTTTCTTTTTTCATAGATCACATTCCTTATCTCCGGCACGATCACGCGCAGGCGCAGGAGTGTTCCACGGAGTAAAAGAGAAGTAGGAAACAGGGATACCTACATCTACATTGCCCAGGCTACAGGTATGTATTCTTCAATAACTCCAAAGAAAAAACAGCAATTATATCTAAAAGTAGAGAACATTAGCACGAAAGTTCATCTGAGTTGGTAATTTACATAGTGAAAAATTAAACAGCACTTGGGTCAGAAAGCTGATGAAGACTGAGCGATTTAGTCGAAAATTCCGGTGAGTCAACTCATTTGAGTTGGAGAACAGTTTAATTTTTCACTATGTAGAGAACATGTTTTGAATGGCGTTACAGAGTTATATTTCTCCAATACCATGTTAATATATGACCCTTTTTTTACTACAATAATTCGATCTTCTTTTACCAAACTTTTCCCAGGTGGTCAAGTGTTGGAGATCGCCAAGGACGAAGTCTTCCAAACGACTCGATTGGTGGACCTGGTGGTGACGTCAGCAGAGGTGGGTTTAGTCCATGTTTTAAGATCATTGGGCAAACCTGACTCTAAAAGTAGAAAACGCATTCATCTAAAATCACGTCCATATACGTGAAGGAGGCTCACAACCTGTATAAAAAAATCAAGATGGCGCCTTACGTCAAATAAGGTCAGTAAATTCAATAAAACATGGCATGCTAGAAGAACAGGCTTTATCCTAATAAATGATAGAATTAAATCAAATTTGTTTCGGATTCTTTTCTTCGTGACGTAGGTGAATCTACTGACGATGCAGAGCGTCCAGTCCTCGGTCCGTGCCCACACCATTCCCGTAGACTCCTCCATGAGTGACCTGGTGGTACAGGTGACAGCTGTCGGCGCCACACTACAGGTCTTCAACCCTGCAGGTATAAGAACCTCGTCACATTAGCCGTACGAAAGCTGTTTTAAGGGTACAACATATGTTGCAGTATATTCTTGTCAATCAATTCTGTCATAGCATTTCTGAAAGTCATTCGACAAAGAACTCTGTCTATTGCAAAAGATTATGTATATTAGATACATGTAAGAAAATTGGCTTAGCTAGAAGCAATGTATTTGCATTTTTTGCTTTAGCTTAATAACAAAACAGCGGTGCCCTTGGTAGTTTCTTCTCGAAAGCCAAGGGGAAATCATTAGAAGCAACAAGAGCACCATAACCAGGTTAATTAGCAGCAGTCCAAAATGAGCTTTCACGGCATTTGAAGTACACGTATGTCTGATTTTCTAGAATTTTTTTACCAATGTTTGAGAATGTATGTCAGTTATGATAGTTTTATTGGTTTCCATCTCAATCCTTTAAAGGCTGTATCCTTTCGTAACAGGGGATCAGCTGGAGATAGGACCGGACGGCCCAGTCACCATTGAGATCCAGCTGAACAAGGTCCTCGTGGTGCGCATTCGTGACGTCATGGCAGGCGAATGGCGGATTTCGGTGACGTCATCAGTGAACTATGACCTCCGAGTATCTGCGCAAAGTACAGTGGACTTTGTGTACTCCTTTGTGAAGATGGTAACGGATAAGGACCACTTCGGCGTCAAAGAGATTGAAGGACGTCCTGTAGCAGGTATGTCGCAAGTCAAGCATCACTTAAGCTACCTACATAGTATTACCAAAAATCACAACGATCCGTCAACAGGTTCTTGAGTTATCCTCCTTCAAATATTTTTCAACGAATGCCCCTGCAGTTCCAGATCAAGTGGGCTCAAACTCACGTCGATTATTCCTGAGCGCAAAAGCTGCCTACCATCCAAAATTCGTGACCATAGCATGTCCAGATCACGAGATATAAAAACCAGAAGTTCCGCTGCAGTACCATAACAAGCCACCAGGGGGCCCAAATCTAATTATTTTGAGGTCTATGGAGCAGAAAAAAAACTCCACACTGTATGCGGTATACCGGTAGCATGATCTAAATGGTTTAAATGTCTGTGTTTTTCATGCTAAAACTTATGTCGTAATGGTTGTCTTTTCTAGGTGAGGAGGCTACCATCCGAGTGAACCTGATTGGTTCAGACCCTGCCCAGGTGTCTGACGTGACGGCCCTGTCCCTGGTGGCGTTAGACGGGAGAGTCCTACAGACACTGACACTACAGGAGAACGAACCACTGACAGAGTACTTCGCCACGTCATCGTCACTTCCGACTGTACCCTTCCGGTGTAGACTGGAAGGAAAGGACTCAGGGTGAGCAAAATTTAAATGAAAAATAAATGTCAAATTTGTACTATTTTACTACTAACCATTGCCTGTACATATTAAAAATTTGAGGAGAATATCATTTCATGGTGTTTCTTAAAAGCCAAAAATCTATTTAAGCCATTTTAGTGACAGCGGTTTATAGCATTGAACACGTGATAGAGGCTACCAAATTTTAGTATCATGTTACTAATTTCAAACCGTATACTCTCATATAGAGTATATATTGTTTTGAGAATTTTAGCGTTACAACGCTACGCTCAACCTATGAAAGACGATCTTTCTCATCGTATACTGTACATAAAATGCAGTCAATAATGCTATGCTTTGGTATTTTCAGGTCTAGTACATTCCAACGGCTGATCACCAGCGTAGTGGAGACATCGACCAGTCAGCTGCAGGGCTCAGTCGACCCCGTGATCAGCCGACTGTTGCCAGGTGGTGCGGTGGACGTTCCCTTCACCCTGTCCAATTCCGGTCAGCAAGGCTCCTTTACGATCGTGGCTACAGATGACAAGGGATTCGTCAGAAGAGTTACTCCTCCAAGGTGCGTCTGTGCTTCGTTGCTCTACCAACATGCGTCGCTTTTGTGCTGTCTCGCAGTTCCAAGAGCGCATGTGCGAATGGTGCATTGTGGTCTAGGTTATAGTTCATTTCTTGGACTGTAAATAATTCTCACTTGTCGAGACGTTTTTTGCAACGATTTGCTGTTTTACAGAGGGCTTTGCTGGCCGTAGCGAAATATTGCCTTGACACCAGTGAATGGTAGTATAAATTTTACAGAAAAAAAACGATGCGAACTCACAATCTCCTCACATCTGAATTCTAATTCGTTCAAACGTTTATTAAAGCGTGACGCTAGCCCGGGATGAGACGACCACCGTGACAGTGAGACTCGTGGCGCCGTTAGACGCCGCTTTCGGTACGACAACAACGGTGACGTTAACGGCACAGACGTCATCGGGAGGATCCTACAACTTCCTGGTCTTCCGTATCACCGTTAGTCCACCGGTGCGCAGGATTCATAAACATTCGTTAATGTATCAACGATCAATTGTATTGATAATATATCAATACCATGACCTTTTAAAAGTTTTTTCCGTATTTATTTTGATATATTAATACTATTATGAGCTAAACGTAATATGAAATATTATGAAGTAAAAACTAAACTTTATCTCCAACAGTAGAAAGAATTGGGACTTACCCAAATTTCCGGCTGACTCCGTCAACCTTGTTCACGGAATGGACCCGTCTACTCTTGGAACGTGACGTCAGAGACACGCAAAGTACGGTTTCAAGACATTTTTTAAACATTATTGCCTATTTCCTTCTTTACAAAAGGACCAAGATAACGTTCCTCCGACATGTGAGGTCAGAGCGCTGTACGGAAACTGTAAGGACACGGACCGATCGTCTTGTAGCGGCAGGACCTTCTCTGTCACGACAGCGTACAGAGACGAGGTGAGCCAGAACATATTTTACCGCTAATAATAATCTTAAAATGTCAGTTATATAATAGGAGCATAATGTTTTGTTGTGGGTTTTTTTTTACTTACATACATATTCTGTTCTCGATCCTACCGAATATATATGTGTGGATTGAATACGAACCATGCTTTAAAATTTTTGTGTGGCTACGGATTTTTCTGAGTAGTATTTAAAGGAGGGCAATAACATGTTTCCTTTCAGATTGTGCCATAGCTTTCAAGATTTTTCTATGTCAGTTAATGTGTAGCAAAAATCTGTTCTGTTTTACCCTCGGGTGAATAGTCGAACCGTTGATTTTCCCAATTAACTATATTTCATTCTTATTTTTGCACTAGGGATACGGTCTACAATCCATCAACCCTCGTACCTTCGCAACTAACTACACCTGGACAGTTGAACAGTTCGCACCAGGTCTATCGGACACTACCATCATCGCTAACTACACTGCAACCTGCTGCAACCCAAAGTAACCATTGTTTTTTATCAAGGCCCAGTCAGATTCGATATTTTGGTTGTACAATCTTCTTCTTCTCACCCTGACGCCTTTAGGCCTTAAGGCCCGTAAGTTATAAGAATCTGCGTCAAAGCTATTCACCATTTTATGAATTCCATAACCCTTTTATACAGTATGGCAGAAGATTTACAATGATGTCGTAAACCTACAAACACACCGTATAATACTGTCATGAAACCATTAGTCAAATGACAGGACTGTCCGTCATCAACGATGTACGATAGCCCTCTCATCAGTAAATAGCTTTGTATTTTCAAAGGTCGACGCAATCTTACAACGTTATGTTTAATGCGTTTATGACATTAATGAATCATTTGAGTTTCTTTTTTTTCTAGAGTTGAATTTGCAGTTAGTGACCGAGTTGGCAACTACGAAATTTGCACTGTGGACCTGACTCCACCGCAAGGGCTGTCGGGAGGGGCGATAGCCGGCATCGTCATAGGCGTCCTACTCGCTGTGCTCATCATCGTCTTCATCATTGTGTACTGTTGCTGCATACGGAGAAGGCAAAAAGACGATCCAACTGACTCACAAGTAGCCAAGCGCTCGGACAAGACCGAGAAGGGGAAGAAAAAGACCGAGGTGGCGGTAAAAGACGGCGACCAAGGCCGCCGGTTTTGGTACAGGTTCGCCCGGAAACAGGAAGTGACGACAAGCGGAAGCGGAAATGTCGTCATGAAGAAGACGGAAACGCACGAGACCAGGGTCGAGATCCACAAGACAGTTGTGTCTGAGACAAGGGAGGTCAAAGTAAAGGGTCACAAGAAAGTCTAACCACTGAAATTTTGCCTTAGATCATTTTCCTTATCTTAAAACAGCTTAAAATGAGACATATTTGTATGAAACACAAACATTGCACAAAGAACTTCAATGCTTTACTGATTGTAGTAAAGTGGTAAGTAAGAACAGCATTATTTACAAAATGATGTTACAGAATCTAGCAGTTACAGACGTTACAGACAATCAGTTTTTCGTCTTAACATATACAATAACGCACTTTTGTTTTATGCCTACTAGTCAGTAGAAACGCTACGCTCTAGCTACGAATTTCAAAGTAATGTTAGTTTTACAATTTATCATATGATAATCCTACATTTCACTGTTTCGGATAGACCGTAAAATGTATCAATAAAAAAAGGTTAGTGACTGTCATAGTAAAGCCAATCTCGACGCCAGTTCATTTTAACCATACATGCATCTTATATTTATATCATGTGCAGCTTAGTTTCATCTGTAATATGTCCTTATTTTAGTATCTTGTATCAGAAGTAGAAACATTTACCACAACATTTGCAACGTTAACAAAATTTTAAAATACCACTTTCACACTCACTCGTTTGTTGTTTTTGTAACTATAACTAGTAGTAGAGTGGTTTATTAAATTCAATGGTGAATTACACAATAAAAAAGGCTTACGAGGCATATTCTTAACATTATTAGCAGTTCTTTGTACTATTATATTTACATGGTCTACTCCTTGTTTTATAATATCAAACGACAAAATTTACGAGTTAATCCGACGTAAAAAGGAAATGTCGCAATGTCATGCGATCATCCGTAAGATTAAGGTCCGTACAGGATTATATTATAACTCGTAAGCCTAGGTATCATAGTTCTCATAGGAGGCGGCGATGAGCAAACAATGCAAACTAGAAAGACATACAAACTGCCGCACAATATGTCAAATGCTGAGCTGGACTCTACATCTTCTTGGGGATTAGTTCTCAGACTACAATGTACAGCGAAAGCCTATAGCTAAAGGAGGTCATAGATCGTAGAGAGTACAAGACTTGCAGCACAGAATAATTAAGATAAGTATTAAAGTAACAGCCTTAGGGTAAGAAAGCTTTAAAGATCCAACCAAAATCAATAGTCTGGCGTGGGTTATGCTACGAGTGCCATGAAGGTGTTAGCTTATTAATAAGTGTTAAGACCGATCAGAAGATCTCACAGCTTCCCGGTTGGCGCTCGTCGACGACATCCAGACGGGCGATGTCTTTCCGCAGCAGCCGTCTGGCGCCATCCTTCGGCGGCGGCACCGGCGGCTCCATCTACATGTAGGTGTCATAAGTAGTATGCTAGGAGGCTATTGAAAAGATTTCTGTAGGCGCTGTGGTTTAAGGTCTTTGGTATTAGGTATGGAGAGTCATAACATGTGCAAATATCTGACAAACTGGCCGCAAACATATGTAAGGGGTTGGCTCAGTTTCATTGCTTTATGAGTGTTTTTGTAACATTTAGTACGTCTATCTAAGTACCGCACATTTTAAACTTGTAACATCATCTGACTGAAGGGCCTCAAGAAAGCGCGCAACATTACAACTACACAGAAACGCAGGAAATGTTGCAGAATACCAAAAAAAACACCAAACCGACTCATCTGCTAGGAGATAAGGTTCTTACCACAGTCTGCCAGTCCTCCTCTATGATCCGTGAGGACGGCCGGGTGTCCTCTCCGTCTGGTCTGTCCCTCTCCACAGTAGAGTACGGTGGCAGGGAACTGGAGTGAACGAGTCCTTTAAAAGTACAAAAAGTACTATAGTCACGAAATCAACGTATTGTTTTTCATACATAAAGCGTTTTTATGCTGACAAGGCGAGTGTAAGCCGGATATACAGTGGTCTCACACTTTTTTTTATTCCAACATTTCCTGACAAAACATGGTGACAGCAAACTCAAGTTTTTTTTAAAACTTATTTTATGCCGCCAACAACGCAGAGGACAAATACTGGACAGGACAATACTCATTTTCACCTGAGTTAAGTGAGGAAAGTCGTGTTAAGTTCGGTGGCATGGCAGTACTCGACCCCGGGACCTCTTGGTTCTGAGTCGAGCACTCTGCCGTTGCGCCACACGACCTCACATTTATCTACCTGGGTACGAGAGTCCCACAGAAGTCCACTCCTTGTCTGCCCTGGGAGGTGGGCGTGGCTTCAGTGTACCGTCCAGTTCCTGTAGCTCCATCAGATCCTCTACACCAGAGTCGTTGGTACCGGTGCGGGTCTTCTTAGGGTACTTCGGTGCAGGTGGCATCGGCCGTGTCGTCATAGGTGTGCCGGCTGCGTCTAAAGAAAACGTCCTTGCTCCGTTCATACTCTTGATACATATTGAATAAAATCATACACACTGAACTATTAGAAATGTATGTTAATGCTAATATGCGAATGTTTGCTAGCTACAACGTAAGGTAATTGTGAAAAAATGAGATGGGAGTCTGATACGAACCAGAGAACTTTTGCTCACATATCCATCCCTTTCTGACGGCTATGATGAAGGAGAGAGTGAGCATCGCCACCAGCACCACCACAGCCAGCACTGACACTACTATGATTGTCATGGGCTGCTGGGAAGCTGCTGAATAAAATAAGACAATTCGATCAATCCAAGCTGTACCGTCACAACACACATTTATACTAATCGAAACTCTAAATTACCAGACGATCGTTGGACATACAAAGCGTTCATCAGCTTTTAAAAAAATCCTTAGTTGATTGATAGAGTTTGTCCTCCCCAGCTGTCGAAGTTCATTTTTCAGTGACTATTCAACAGACTTTTCGGCCTTCGTTAAGTTTCATGACAATTTCTGTCACATGAGATCGTTTACGTACAATGTGGTTGTGGATATGATTAAAGATTGCCATTTACCTGTCAGATCTACCTGGATCTCCCTGTGCGCGGTCCCAAACATGTTGGTACCCTTGCACAAATACGTCCCCTCTCGCTCACTCCCCACGTTTTTGACAGTAATAGAGGAGGACATCTCTTGGTCTGATTTTGTCTCGATGATGTCTACGTCACCGTTGACAGAACTGAGATCCTCCTCGATCCCTTGGTTGTTCCGCAGAACCCACTTGATCCGGTTTGGGAGGGGATCTGCCACCACGTCACAGACTAAACGTATAGCACCGCCTCTAGTAACTGTTGCTGTGCTGGAGGCAGACCCGCGAATGTGCGGTTTTCCTGTGAACATAGAATAAATAAATGTTCACTGGCGTAGTAAAAGAGGGATCATAATATATATGCGATGATTTGTTATGGGCACCAAAGCACGGCCAAGCAAAGGTAAGGGGACCTAGTGCAACTTACTGACGTCCACCCTGTGAGTATGCGTTCTGTGAACCAGAAGACCTACCTAGAGTTATAGAGGATCAGGAGAGATGGAGTACGAGTGAAAGAGTACTTGTCTAGAACATCCGACCATTATGTTTTGATTGAGAAATAATTACTAGTCAGACACCATTTCACTGAACTAGCGAGGAAAATTGGGTCATTAGCGTTACTAGCGTCATTAGCGTTAACAAACTGAAAGTTAATCATTACCAAGAGTGTGCATTGTTAGCAGATCATAAGGGTTTTTTCATCATTAAATCATGTTTTAAACGTTATGGCTTTATAATTGTTAACAAAGGAAACAAAGGATGCTGGTGCTTAGTTCATACAGCCTGGCTATATGGTAATTGTGCTTTCTGGGATCTGCAGCTACTATGAAATAATATGGTTATGATTTTCTTACCAACGACATCAATGAATGTCTGTCTCTTGACCTCCTCGAAGCCCGGGCTGGTGGCTATACACTCGTACGTTCCCTGCACGTCGTATCGTACACGGTGGAACCGGAGAGGGTTTTCCCAGGTCAGGCTCGTATCCTTCCGCCGCCACTTCACCGTCGGTTTGGGTTTGCCTTCCGCCAGGCATTCCAGAGTGAAATCATCTTGCGCGTTCAGAACCGTGACTTTCTCGTCCATCGCCGGGTCAATCCATGGAGGATCTGTTTGATAAGTAAATAATTCCGGTATGAATATTCCTGCCACGTTGGGATGAGTTATTTAAAGATGATCATAAAAATACATGAGACAGGCTTTGAGCAAGCATGCCCGACCAACAGTTGATGGTTAGCATAAAGGGAAACTCTCTCTAATAAAAGAATTAGAATTTGTCCTTAAAAATATGCTGCTAAACTTGTGTATAACTATATAAAAGTACGAAGTGAGATAAGGGTCTGGCACTACTAGGTGAATGAGAGTCTCTGTGATATGGATATTTAAAATAGACCGCAATATATACGTACAGAGAACGTCCAGTGTGACGGTCCCATACCCCGGCGGAGACACACTGTTGTCCGCCGTGCACTGATACACACCAGCGTCCTGTCGGGACACCTTGGACAGGAGGAAACTCGGGCCGCTGTCAAGAGAATATTCATCCGCATTAAACTCATTTTAACTTCTTTGCTTTCTTCTACACTGATTTAAAAAATGGGACTGGAACATTGTGTGTGTAAATACATGTCTGTGTGAGGGAGTGTGTAATGGATTTTTTGGGGGAGGGGGAAGAGAAAATCTGTAATTTAATTGAGAACATACTTTTCGAGACCCTTCAGTGGCAAAGGGTCCCCGTGACGTCGCCAACTCACAATGGCGGAAGGATTGCTGTCCACTGCGCATGTCAGATTGGCAGATGCTCCCTCGATGACGTGAACAGACGGTTCAGGCACGAGCACGCTGGGTGGATCTGTAAAATATGATTTTTTTTATAATGACGATTTTTTGGAGTAAGTTTTAAACAAACCTAAAAATGAAATGCCAACAGAGAAGCAAGCTCTTGTTGTTGCTTATCATAAGGCCCATGACTACGACTTTATCTTTTCTTCAAGAATTTTACTTACAGTTAACACGGATGGTTCTCGACGCCGCCCTTTGTTGGACCAGTTTAGGGAACCCCTGGTCGGCCACACACGTCATATTCACGCCGTTGTCCCACTTCTCGAGACGAGATATCGCGAGATTTGCGCTGACCTGTCCGCCATCCACGTCGAGTTTGACATTTGTCGATTTCTGTAATTATAAAATAAACATTACAATAAATAAACTTTCAGCTACGTGCTTTCAATGATCAGAAGAATCCCTGAAATAATTCAAGTTCATGGTCACATTGTACGATTGATAATGTTTTCCCAATCTACTTTAATACGTCAAATTTTAGTTCTTGTTTTTTTTTTAAATTTCAATATTTCTAATCATATCATCACTGGCATAACTTGTTCTATTTACTTTTTATTGCTTGTTGATGCCTTGAAATGCAACTACATATTGTAAGTAAAATATTTGTATATTATTTCTTTCATAATGTAATGAAATGTCAAAAACATACTATTAGACTACTTGCTGACTATCGCAGTAACGTGCTAATCACATAGTGGTATCAAGTACCTGTAGGTGGGTACCATTGTACCAGCTGAGCGTCGGCACCGGATGTCCTCCCCTCGACCTGCACCTCAGCATCAGTTCACTTCCGGCGGTGACGGGGTATTCCCCACCTGTCACTTCCGGGGGTCCAGGCATTGGATCTAGGTAGAACGAGAAGACAAGTTTATGATGCATTATTTTCTCAGTGTTTGTACTGACACAGATCATGTGGATAGTTAACTGCTAGAAGCGAGTCCGCCAAGAGAAAGAACATTACTGGAATTTGAACCTGATTTTTATATTCATCCACAATGTGAATTGTTTATGATGCATTATTTTCTCAGTGTTTGTACTGACACAGATCATGTGGATAGTTAACTGCTAGAAGCGAGTCCACCAAGAGAAAGAACATTACTGGAATTTGGACCTGATTTTTATATTCATCCACAATGTGAATTGATACCATTGAAACTACCAGGTTAAAAAAAGCATTGAAGCATATGAAGCTTACCATAAGAAAAAGAATTAGCTACTTTTTACGTATTGAGGAAAATTTCTTGAACAAAAACCAATATCATCTCATCATCTATTAGAATTACTTCTCTCCCCTTTATTGTATGAGATCCAGGTATGACTAATATCTCGTTTTGGTATTTTCAGAAAGGTCTTGAAAATTGTATTCTCCAAATGGCATAATATCGTTTTCTCATGACGCACACGACTGTGGAACACACTTGGGACATGAAGTGGTTAATTCAAGTCTACAAGTCGTAAATGTTTCATACAGCCAGGAAAATGTCAGTTACACAATGTAATTCTCATTTGACATTTCTGTTTCTATTTCATGTTTCATAAATCAAAAGGTTGACAATAACACTACTGCAAGGCGCCTGGCTTGTATCAAAAATGTAATAGGTAGACGTAAGGCAGACAGAGACATCCTGTCTTTCTACTGCCCGCAAATATTGTCCAATGTTTCCATTTTATGCCAGAGTGATTTAATGCCTTTTGTTCCGATTTTCACATCTATTTATATCTTTGCATAGCTGGACCTTGGTTGAAGGCATCCAATGCAATTTCAGGGTGGCAAAACAAAAAAAATAAGATGAGGAAATCTGTCTAATATTGACATGTACGGCCATTTCTCAGCACATTTTCATCATCATTTCATACATTAAGCGTTTCAATTAGCCAAAACCAAGCTACGTGAGAAGCCCCTTTATTTTTTGGTAAAATCAATAGATAACTATAATCAGCCTACAATACAAAACAAGCTCGTATTCTATCAGCGACATCACATGTTTGCCTCACAGTCAGATATTAGTATGCTATATATGGGATAGAGTTGATTCGGCTTACTAAATTAAAAGAAAAAAATGACCAGAAAATTATTGACTTTGAAAATCCAGTTTTACTGCCCTGAAATCGCTTTGAGTGCCTTTAATGCGATTTTTTTCAACCACCCTAGTAAATCTGCTGTGTAACGTACCGATGACAGTCAGCATGGCATCATCGGATGCATCTGCGGAGGATGCAGTGCACCTGTAACCTCCCCCGTCCTCCAGACTGACGCGTCTGATCTCTAGGTTGAACTCTCCTCTCGATACGTCACCGACAATCCTATGGCGGTTGTACGACTTGAAGACAGTCCTTCCGGTGGCGATCGTGCGGAAGTTGGGTGGCCCTGCCCAGACTACTACGTCACTGCTGGACAGACCACTGAAGGAGCAGGGTAGGACGACTGTGTCACCCTTCAGGACGGCAGTTGACACCGGAAATGCCGTGTAAACAGCTGCATTGACTTGAAAAAAAATATTCAAATACATAATGACATGTGACAACCATACATGGTATACATAGGGGTATATCAAAGACTGTATAGACATTAGAAATTCATTAATTTGTACAAGCTCATTCCCATACTAGCCATCCACTCATGTATTAGTTAGGTTAGCCTTATGAAACTGTAGTTATGTTCTAGTAGATGCCATACTTTGTACCCTGAACAATTGTTGTGCAATAAAGTTATTATTACTAATGGTATATAAAATAATATAGATATAAAATATAAAAATCTGTTGACCTCCTGTGCCAATGCAAATCTACTGATGCGAAATCACTGTCCATAAATAGAAAGACGAGAATGAAAGAACAAAAATATGATTTACTTTGATGACTTTTATTGTATTTGAAAGAAAATATCTTATTTCACAGAATGTCAAAGTTCATATCAAATCGATAAAGAAGTATGACAATAAAACCAATAACTTATACGAAGTTACATACAAAATGTATTCAACAGTTGATGTAGGTACTACTGTGACGCGTACAGAATTAGAAATTTAGTGAATCAAGGATCAAGGAGTAAAAATGCATACTAGTATTGCCTGCATGTTTTTAAGGCAATAGTTAAACTACTGCACACTTTCACCATTCTGTACAGAATTAGAAATTTATATTTTTTTTTACCCGCACGTATCTATTATTTACAACCAGCACCGATTGGAAACTGTTTAAAAAATTTAAAAAATGACTTGGGTATTTTTAACGAGGTGAAAAGTTGTTCATTCCCACCCCATGTTACATCTTTCAAACGTCAGCTAGCTCAGCCTAACGAACTATAACAGTGTAGTTGTACAGCTAACGACCGCCCTGTGTCACATCAGCAGAGAAAAAAGGTCCTTCAATGGCGGCCATAAAATCAGACTCAAAGACAACATGATCTCAGGATTCATGATCCTAACACACACGATGGACATAAATGAATACGTTCTTAACATGGCAGCTTAAATTGTTACGATAATGCTGCTGCTTTTCTATGGCTTCCATTTTGAGTTTCCAAAGAGCTGCCTACTTGCGATGTAACGGCCTTACATCTTTCTATAGTTGATGATCCTGTTTCTATGTTATGGCTGGAGATATAGGCCTCGTTTGTCTACTGTATCCTTAGCGCATTCCTGTTCGTTTGAAACATGCATAGGAATGACCATTACTGTAGCTTAACGAGAGGAGCATTGTCAAAAATAAATACAAATTGTTGCTTAAGCAGCAGAAGCGCGTTTTCTACAGAACTCCATTTTCTCAAGGGCATTTGCAGGTCAAATTAAATTGGCCTTCGAGGTGATTTTCCCAAGTCTGATCCAGTACGATGATTGAATGGCTTATAGTTTTCCTACCAGAGACCATTTCACCTGACAGGGTACCTGTAATGGGGCCAAAGGTCAGGTCGTGCCGCTATTAAGTTTAGGAAAAACACTCCCGAAAATTGGTAACCAGTTACTGCGTAAAGCGGATACACTCTATGAATATATATAAGGCAGTTATTTTAAGGAATAGTCTCCTTTCGATTTTTTCCTGACTTTGCATGGCATGTATACATTTATGTTTTCTAGCTTAGCTTGATATACTTTATTTACAAGGTCTAAAAAAGATTTGCTCCTCAAAGAATGTTTAGACAAAGTTTGGTTGAGTTTATTTGACGGTGCAACTGACTCATTGGCAATGCATGAGTTGCAGATTATACTGGTACCACGTTAGTTGGACCCATTCTGACTGGTGGGTCAAGTAGACAGAATACATTGATGACTCCAAAACTATACAATCCGCTAGGGCGTAGCTGATCCCACATGTAATAATTTGTTATCTTGGAAAAACACGCCGAAACTTTGACAACGTCCGATAAATCATCATCACTGGAGACATAGGGGTCTCCTCCGCCGGCCCTCAGTGCATGTTCTGGTAAATATCAAAGATTGTCAGGACATTTGGGGCATGTTAGGATCCCTCCCTGCAGGCCCATACATGGCGTGTTCGATGATTGGGAAGGAGACAGAATCAATTTTTGATGAGGTTAGTGTGGATGGATCATGATGCATGATTTGCCCTGAGAGAGACCTAACACATATCGTGACCTTATGTCTGTGAACATTGATGGCACAGAACGTAAATTCAACAGATACTTAATTAGACAAGCGTTTCACTCGACTGACAGTGTCTGAACATAAACTAGATAAATTTTAGAGCTAGATATGCTGGAAGATAAAGTCCACATATACGAGCGCCACATTCATTTTACATACATATTCAGAATACGCTGCAAAACAATTTTAATGTTAATAAATGGCGATGTTTTGAGACATATCAGAGATTTCGATATAAACGGTTTGTCAGTTGCTTTGAACAAACTCGACATTCATGTTCAGAGCCTCAAATATACATCAAAAGATATACAAATATACATCAAATATACATCAAAATAACTCTTGTTGTATTTACCTTCTTGCTTATGCAGGGTTGGTATTGTTATCTGTTTTATAAAGGAACTATAGTATATCGTTACTTTACCGCCTAGTTGCTTGGTTGGTAGGTTTACTGGTTTGTTGGTTAAGTGTTTGTTTGTCTCAGTTTCATTAGATCGTTTGTTGCATTCCTAAAATCGTTGTTTTGTTAAATGCATGGCAACACATGATGTCAGCAACTTACCCTGAGTATGCCCCAAGCATGGTACAGCGACACACCTTATTAAAGCCTACCGTCAGCTGCTACACACTTGGTCAACCAACTCAAAACTTCTTAAAGACACACTAAAGCATGAGTACTTACTTCCACTGATCAGGGCAGCAAGAAGTCCGAGAGTCCCCAACCAGACGTAGGCTGCCATTGTGAAACACTCTGAGATGAGTGGTAGTTGGACGACTGTTTGCTGGTAGTCTAACTCTACGCCGTGCACTGTAAGCAAAACAGGTTCATTCAGGGTATAACATCAGTGGCTATGCAAGGGCAGTGGCGCTTCAAAATGAAACTGATGAGTTTAGGGGTCTCTTCAATCAGTTGCGCAGTAGCAGAAAACGAGTCGATTATTTGAACGTCATTACGTGTTATGGTAGAAGACCGTTTTATTTATTTTCTACACGAAATGTTTTACATCTAAACAAAAAAATAACAGAATATTAAAGTTTCTTTTAATTCCTAAAAAGCCAACGCAGCGTCGTACTTTTCTGATTAGAAATGCTGTAGTTTTTGGTCATAAGAACTGGACAAGTTTTGACACCAAACATATAATGACATTAATTGAGCCACACATTTTACGTACGAGTCCAGACCTTCATCAAGTAGGTGGATTGAGGAAAAATCAATAGCAATATAATATTTTGATGAATCTATCCCGACGGTATTATAGATAATAGTCTACGGATATAAATTTAGCATCTCTGGTGCACCAGTGATTGGAATTCATTTTTCATCAAAATACATCTTAAAGTTCGTAGAAAGGGTAGCAACATTTAGAAAAACCAAACCTTCAGCCGTAAATATATTTTTTTAAGAATAAATAAAAAGGAAACAATGTTTGAGAATTATTGTCATGGACTTTAAAGAATACTACGCATACTTAGCGTTATCGTAATTTTCACGTCTTTTAGCAATTTATTGTCTTTTTACACTCGCTGAGGATGGCTAGGCGACATGTCGAATAAAATTTCAATTCAGGTGCCAAACGAAACCTTGTATGCAAAATTTATCGCCACATGAAGCAGCAGCGCCAGATTAAAGTCGTTCTGATGATCTGCATAGTGTCTACTTAATGAGAAAGGCAAAGGGAACTGGAGTCGAGTTCCATTCTGTGCTGCCGGGCTATTATGAGGGAAAGGCTTTGTGACCCTGAGCGGTATTGACACGTCATTATCTCGGGTGTCTTCTCATTATAGCATGGGAACGAGCTCTGCATTATTCATCACCACTGGTGATTATTACTGAGGCTCGCCGATGCCGGCATTCAGCGGTAACCGATAAACTTGTTTCTGGTTGGAATCTCATCATCAACGTCGTGTTCATCACCGGGAAAAGAAAATGGAGTATGGCGAGATTTTATTATTAGTTTTACTGGTGGAGAGAAAGATTCCATTGTTGCAGCAGCTCGACATCAATGAGGGTCATGGCTATTCTTGATTGTCGGAAAAGTCACCGTTTCTCAATTACCTCAGGAATTACGTTTGTGAATTTATGTCCGGTGAGTCAGATGCAGAGTGGCCGTTGGCAAATAATCTTGTCTACTATTTGCAAATGAGGTTTTCAGTAGAGCTAGTCAAACAGTTCGTCTGGATTGTTGTTTGTGCAGGTTTTTGTCGAACTTTCTGCTGCTGATGTTGATGATGTACTTGGTCTCAGTTGGGATATTCGCAATAAGACAAGTACGACCAAGAATGATCAAATCAGCTATGAATCTGACATATATACTTTAATCTTACATTACTGCAGAGGCAGACGGTTCCACCTGTTTGTCCCACAGGGGGCGTCATTGCAATCAAATCAATGTTGAATCTGTAGCTTGGGAATTTTTTATACATCCGTTTCCATTTACAAATAGGTGCCCCGAGGTTTTCAGAACCTTCCAAAGGGACAAGAAATAAAGGATGGAAATTCATTCTGCTGGAATAGTTTGAGGAAGCAAGATGCTTTATCTGTGCTTTGTTGACGAGAAGCGATGATAACCACGAGATAACGTTTTATTCTATCCAACATCGCAGCTCTATACGTAGTTTTACAAGTTCAAGTCAAGAGTCCCTCAGTTATTGGAAGTTAGAAGTTTTGAGATATACCAGATTCTCCAGGTTCGCTGTTCCTCTGTTTGCTGCTCCTACCATCTCAATTTAAGCAAACGTCCATCACGTTTTTTGTAATTTCAGGTTGTACGTGGAAATTCTGACTGTTGAATATTTACAATTGCTTTGACAAATGAATTGAGGCTAGTGACAGAGAGAGACAGTTAGGAGAAAACCTAGAACAAAAAGTAACAAATAAAAGGAATATACTGCTCGTTGTTTACATCAAACATGCTGGTTTTCGACTCTTTTCTATTGGTTTGTTACTAGTACAGTTTTCTAAACTTTTGATTTATTTTCTTCCTAAAATATACACAAAGCTACTTGGGGTACTGGGGATGCACGTGGTGTATCCCCAGTACTCCAAGTGATAAAAAAGATAATCATTAAATTTATTGAAACCGAATCTTCTCTTGAAGCCTTCTGGTAGTTAATTAGAACCGCGTCACCTGCTCCGAAATCTATAACGCGTGAACAACAGACGGAAATCCACCAAGCTGACGAGCCCTGCTAATTATTTCATCTCTCCAAGGTGTGTCAGCATCTCCGATGTCGGTGGTAATTAGCACAGCAGTCTCGCGTTACGTTCTGGTAAATTAATGACGCGGTGCACTTGCCTACAACCATCTGTAGTTTCTAAGGGTTTTGTCAAATCTTTTTTTTAATTGGCAGATGTACAAAAATGGGAATATGTATGATGAAAAAGAACGACAGCGTGACATTTGTTAGATTGAGTAAACCAAATATACTGATTTTTTTGTCGAAGCTCCTTTTAGGGTTGTCATAGCGTATAGAATCCTATGAATTTGCTTTACCTGGATTCTTGTCTGCAAGTGTCCCCATATTCTCAATGGGGTTAAGACCAATTTTGCCCCTCTGGCCTAATTAACTGAGGTCTCAACTTCCTTGTGTAATATCTGATTACTGAGAGGTTATCTTGTAAAATTTTCAACAATTGCTGAAACACAACATTCATAAGATGCAGTCTGACTATATGAGTTTCACAGAAAACCTATCAATAATAAGTTATAACTATAATAAGGACTACTGCATTTTATTACTTTTAGGCTCCCGGCGCAAGCCTCAGGTACATCTTATTAAGATAAATTTGGTATGTATGTATTCAGCAACGAGCACTCCATAACATTCTGCTAGGCCCGTGCTCACTGGTCTAATCATTACAAGGATATTCATTAATATGTTCAAAATATTGACAAAAATGGCATATTTGTAATATTCAGGAACGCCTTGAAGGATACTGCGAATCTTCACAACCACGGGCCCAGCTGAATATTGTAGGGCAACTTGTCTACTTTCCAAACATGTCTTTTGTGACTGCGAAGAACATTGCATATTGTTGCGCCTTTCGAACAAAAAAAATAACCCAAAATATGAAGTTTTGGCTTCTCCAGAGATGAAATCTGATCTTTTTGTTTGAATAAGAGGACAATATAGCCAATCATTTTGTTGACTTAGTCCCTGACAGCAGGGTACCAGACTACCTGAGTACAACAATAGACAAGTTCACAGTTGTTCACACCTGGACCCAGCAGTGCCATACGGGTGGTAGACAAATGTAAAATGGCTTGGGTTTTCTCGACAACTTACAACATGGCTATAAACATGAACTTTGGGTGAATGAATTCAGAATACCAGTAATAAACATTATGATGTTAGCTTCTTAGTTCTTGAAGTCTCTGTGAATAATTGAAATGAAAATTACTCCACCAGTTAGGTTAAAGGGCTCCATGAACAAATGACAAAACAATCATTCAACATCTTTGATTTGAGACAAAACATGCCCATGGGTGTTGAAACTTACAGTCTAAGATTACTCCCCAGTATGTTTTCCTGCAAGGAGATTCAAGCTACTGAGCCCATCAAATGATCCATAACATTTATCACTTAACTTATGTCTGTAACAACAATGACAATTTCTGTTCAGCTTCTGGAAACTGTAGAGCTTTTTTTTGTTTGTTTCTTTTAATTACTAGTAGTAATTTGATCAAGGAGGTTCAATTCTATTGAATCTCCTTGATTTGATAAAAGGTAGGTGGAAACTTTAGTATGGAATCCTTTTTTTTTATAACGCAAAATTGTGCATTTGATACAACAGCTCGGGTCAGTATAAAATGTGAATATCTCACAAGTTTTAGAATACTTTCCCTAGACAGTCAGAAGTATGATTGACATGTAATACACATCCAGCATTCATTCCCAGACAGCCATGTACAAAAACCCTTCACACTCCACAGGATGCCAGGTAACATCTCACCTGGCCCAGTGGCTCCCCCCTTGCAATGTTTTCACACTAGGTGGAGAGGGACCAATTATGGAACAAAAGGGAAAATCTGGAAAATTCCGGTTCAAAGGTTGTATCCATGTGTTGCTAAGGCGGCCAACACCCTCTTTGCTGGGGGTCTCCCCGAATGGTCTTAACCCTACTGAGTTCCGTAGCGTAACATTTGGTGAAGTCTAAATGTTGATTCTATTCTGGGTGTAAAGGGGGCAAATTTTGACACAAGAGGCCAAAAACAATCAAAAGGTTGAATTCCACTTCGGTATTGGGTTTAGGAGTTGAGGATTTCATGTGCGTGACATTGGAATATGCGCAGAAACAGCGAGAAATTCACAAGAATGAATAAAACAAGAAATTCACAACAACTTCTCCATACTTCACGAAGGTGTGGAATCTTCGAACTCTTGAAACGACCACAACCACCTAAGGGGTAACCAAGAATCTATTACAGCGTCGTATACCATGTCTCAGATGAAAAATGCGCACTGAAAAGCCCTGGTAAAAATACATTCTGTATCCATGTAAGTAAGCCAATGGCTTGAATATCAACAAGGCAACTGGAGCACGGAAGTGACACAAAAGATATTGGCTGGCATTTGTAACTTTGGTTGGCGCCATGGCCATTAGTCCAAGACCCTCCGGCGTTTTGTCACAGGGTTATCCATGGCATAGAAGCCGGGATTTGTTTGCCTTGTCCGCCAGTAGGGCAGACTATCGCCCGTTTCTTCACACCAGCGCGTCTGTGGCCACCAGAGATTACTTGATATTTCACCCATAATACCAACTATCAATTCAGATTTGACGCTGCCACCGCGAATGTTCCCTCGGGGTTTGCGGTCTGCCGGCATCTTGCGGTTCGCCACGCGAGAGATTAGAGGTGACCTTGCGATGATACGAAGGTAAATCTACTTGTCAGGAGAGAGAAAGCGTTACCCAAATCAAACACCGGTCCGTGCCCGAGTGCATTAGATACGTGGGAGCTTCCATGATTTTTCCTGACTCACTTTTCGCGCCTTGGGGGTTTCGTCTTGGTGGTTGAGGATTCGGAGCACGTACCGCATCAACAAGCGTGAAAGGATTTCTTTTGTCAAATGTCACTCGGATGGGGAATTTTCCGTGAAAATTTTCCGTCAAAATTCTAATGTTTGTAACGGTACAAGTAATCATCTCATGTATGACTTATTAGCCGTGTGATAATATAAATGATAATATGCAGTAAAGTTTGGATGCTAATTAGAAACCAAAACGTATAGCAATGTCTTTAAATCTGGTTGAGGAGCATTCGTAGGTGTATACGCTGCGGATTGCAACTCCAGACAAAACATAATGTTAAATCAAATATATTCCATACAAGGGTCACGGATTCAGTTGTTGTTATTTTCTTTGTCATGAAAATAAGTTACCCAGCCAAGCGTAAATTAAAACGTTGTTGACATAAAATACGGAAACACATATAACTTATTAACATTGATCCTTTAGTATTCAAACAATCGTCAGATGTATTTGCAATAGTGCAATTCTAGTTAACAATTATGTGTTCACAAGCGTTTTCAAAATTCTGTTTGTAAATGAATACAATAAGAAAAAGTATTAAAGCTGGTGGCTCTCTTAAAAGTGCCGGCTGTGTGGGACAAATTCAAGCTAAAAAAAAAAAACAGCTGTCTAAAATGAATGTTTGATATCCAACTTATCAGTGTGCGAAGTAAAGCAGACTGAAGCTATCTCTATATATAATTATTCCTTATCAGTTTGGAATCGTTTGAGTGTCTAAATCCCTTCTTGAAGTCTAACAAATCTTCATAGCGTATGCTCTGATGCCTTTGCTCCTAGGCGTAAAGATAAGCAGATATTATATTACCATATATACACCTTCAGAATGGTTTTAGCTGAAGGCCAGTGTATACAATATAAAGTATCATATTTTGGACACAGTATCAGAAAGAAAAATTGTGTATCATTCACCATAAACGTATCTGTAAACAACTTATGAACACGCATACGTGACCAATGTCTGGATTGTTTTTAAGTTAAAGATGTTAGGTCTATGGACAACAGAATGAAAAAAATACCTACGCCTACACCTACGCCATACCGTTTATTCATTATAAACTATACCTGACAATTACGTGTTTACAGTCTACATAACACAAGCATTTACATAGGAATACATAAGACAAGGACCTACCTTTAGTTGAAGACAATCCCTTAAGACTTACGATATGTTTGTCAGACGACATCCAGCGTTGCTGGAAACCACCTACACTTAAAACAGTCATAGTATAAGAAAAAACAACGCTTTCTTTTGCATCGACGCTTACCTTGAGAGAACACTTGCACATCTCCTACGTAGCGTCTGTGCTGCTGATAATAAAAGCTCTCCTCAGAACGTACACCAGCGGTAGTTGAGAAACCCTAACGAAATCTGTAGACCCCGCCGATTGAACTCCTGTAGCTCCCGGCTCCTCCAGCTCCTCCCTACTGGCGCTGTGATTGAAGCGCGGATTGAATTCTTCACACGACGCCGCGGGTAAGGCCCCCGCTAACTTGTTACGTTGCCCCGTAGCCGACTCCATTATCTTAATTCCCACAGGACGGCTCAGATTTCTGCTGTTATCTTTCCTTTCATGTCGGGCTATTAATTACCGCGTACTTATTGCTGTCGGCAACGGCACCCGGGGGAATCGCCAAATCACGGGCTGGGTTTCAGCGCAGCAAACATCGACATGGAGATAAAACACTGAAACTAAAATCAACCAAAAAGAATTTTGTTCTTAATAATGTTTGATGGATCAGTTAGATTAAATACGAACGGTATTTGATACACATCAAGATACTGTCAGTAATTTTTTAGATCACAGTGTAGAAAAACATGTAGTCTGCTTTATCTGCGTAGTTTTTAAATCATGTGCAGCAATATAAACAAGAAGTTCGGTGGGTTCCCTAATTATTTTGATTATATTGGGCACTAAAAATACAATGCAGACAGCTGAAGTTAAAAATTACTTGAATTTTTTTTTTCTTCTCACAATTTTTTTCGAGAAGGAAAAGGCCATTCATTTGGACATAATGCTTTGTCATTAAACCATTAAAAGATAATTATTTTTACACACGCCATTGCCATCTCGGTGTATTTGCGTAAATATGAAAAACCTTACGGTAAAAACATAAACTAGAAAGATTACTGTAAAAGCAGAAGATATTTACGACCTTTTGATAGTACTAAATGTCTTCAGAGCATTTATTAATTGACGAATCATAGAATTAGGTAATTACGATCCACTAAAAAGTTTGTAACGACCTAGTGAAAATCAACAGTGAGACAAGAGAGTAGACTCCGACAGATTCGTGCAAACCACAAATGCATTTGCAGGTATCAAGGAGCCTCTAACCTCCTTGCAGGTATGAAACAGAATAGAATGAAACAGAATATATTCCCACGTGACATAACGCGGGGGTTTGCGTGAGCAGGGTCGCCCCACTAGGGTGTAGGGCACCGCTACACTGTGGTTATGTCAACGCTACCCGTATAAAACTTTGATGGAGAGAACTATCCCTTTAATTATGGATGGTCTCGCCGACAAATTGGATTCCCCCCATTGGCGCTCGCCTTTTCGCCCGCAGCGGTTATTTCACACAGCTCGGGCAGGTAATACTAAGAAGGATAGAGGTGTGCTGCACGCCATCTTCTATTATGCATCTGGTTCACGGTATATTTCCATTTGTTAGCGTTACAGATCAAAGAAACATCACAGCCAACTCCCTCCTTCTCTCTCTCTCTCTCTCTCTTTCTCTCTCTCTCTCTCTCTCTCTCTCTCTCTCTCTCTATATATATATATATATATATATATACATAACGTTATATCCTTGTTTCATTCTATAGATCTAATAAGTTGTTGCTTTGCTACATGTTCTCATATGAATGCCATCTAGTGCAGTGGAGATACCGAAGGAAGCACAAGCCTATACAAAATAGCAACAGAGAAAAAGGATCCAACAAAATAACAATACGCTGACTCTGTGTGGATGTATTTTAAAGCTAACGACTCGATCGTATGGTTTAAAAAAAGGAAAACGTCTGATACAGTTACTTTTTACCTATACAGGAGGCTTCTGCGATGACAAGGACAACATAATGTTTACTTTTGATGAACGTTTTACACTTTCAAGTCAGCGAATTTGCCCGGGAACTAAAACTTAGACAGTTACAATGTAGTGACTACTGCCATAAGAAAATAGAATTGTTTGCCTATAAGTTATATTTTACCTTTCTCAGAAACATGTATGCTGTTCGGATTTATCTTTTTTTTTTCTGTTTGGGAATGTTGGAGACAACTGTTTATCGTGCAGCTCCCTCTATCGTTTTAAGCGGAAATTGTTGCCTTACATGGTACCAAAACTATAGAGGATATGGTTTCATTTGTACCATTGCTATAGTAACATATTGTTTGTACCGTTTATGCATTTACCCACGCACTACTCACGATAACTGAAGAAAGAAACTACTGTACTCATTAGAGCACATGTACCTGTTGATAATGTTAGCCGAGCTGCAAATGTAATAAAAAATAATAATTTTTAAAAGATGAAAAAAAAAAAAAACAGCGTGAAAAAGCAAATCGTCCAAGAAGTCCGGATCCCGCCAACACGCACACAAACACACATCTACTCGGAGACATTTTTTGGAGAATTGGAGTGGTCTCGCCCAGTTCACACCCACGTGCACAGCTTACATTCGACAGTCACCTGGTGGATATCGATATTTGTTCTATGTCACTGGTATCAAAATGCGTAATCACTGCCCCTAGACCTGCACAGTTTCGCAGCTTATATGTGGGGCTAGACCGGGCAAACTGTATGCGAAAACCCCAATGGAGTGGCCGAAAGTCGGAAGCCGCTATTTCATCCCAGCCACAGAGAGCCGCCACTGCAGCTGATGAAGGCTTGACAAGCACATGGAGCACCACCCGGTTTTGTATAACTTCAAGATCCTGGACCATCCACAGAAACCCACAATGACAAGCAGCTAGAGGGGAAGTCCACAGGAGCGGCCTCAACTGGACTGACGTCCTACTAGGCCGTAGATTCTACTCTACTCTACTCATGAAAACACGGCTGCCCTGAACTGTCGAGATGACAAGTTGGACCAACAGTTGGACCTCCATCGCAGAAGGAAACATGCATCTTGAGATGAGCCGTATTCCAGGTATGATAAACTTTTTTTATGTAACTAGTCAACGTTACAATTGAGGGTGATTTTAGATCAGCAAGGCACGAATGATCATTGCGTTGCGGTGAGCTGTAACGTTGACGTTATGTCATACGGGTGGGCGGGGGTAAGGGGGAGGGGGGCGTGGGCGACCAGGCCTGCCATGGTTGGCGACCAAATGTAGGATTCTTAAATCGGCAACAGTTTGACAGATACCCGAGCTATAATGATCAAGCAACATATTGTAAAACGACTCTCTGTCACCAGAACTGCTACATTCCGAGGTAACGCTGAAGCACGGCTTCGACTATTTTAGTGGGAGGAATGTTAACGGTCTTCCAAACGTGTAAACTTCATCCTTTCGGCCAAAGGCAGAATTATCGTAGCTAATAGTATTACTCTACGTATTTCTAAAGATCACTCAATGAAATACAATGACTTTTTCTGTGTTATTCTCAGAATTGATGCGTGCAAAGCTTCGATTGTTTTGAAAATTGCCAAAGATAAGCCGGGGTCATTCCTCCCACGCGTTCGAATATGACACACAATCATACCGTTGCCACGGTGACCCATGACAACAAACTCATATCGATCTCAGCTGCCTTACAGCACAGATCACGATAACGCGATGGCGTCCTTTCAAAGGTAATTACTGATCTTTTGTTGTGTTAAACTTCCCGGAGAAACAACTGAGTTGTGTTTGGAACCATAATCAAAATTTTAAGTGGTGTGATTTGGCCTTTATAAACAGTTATAGTAACTAAAATGTGATTTTAAAGGGCGTGTCTATGGCCAAAATTGAGAGACTGTTCTAAAGGCGTACAGGCACTTGTTTACGTATTTGCGGAGAGGAGAGATGTCCTCAGGATGTTTTGTAATGTACACAGAATAAGAGAAACAACTGAGTTGTGTTTGCAGTTACGATGAAACTTTCAGTGGTGTGATTTGGCCTGTTAAAGTTGTTACGGTCACAAAATGGTGACTTTTAGCGAACGTTTTATCACCGAACTACAAAGACTGTTCTAAAACTTTACAAATACGTGTTCACGTGCTTACAGAAGAAATTCTGTGATTGTATTTTGAGGACTGTACACTGGTGATATTTCACAAGAACATATGTTTCTGGCTTGTACTAAACACATCTGGAGTGTACAACAGTTAGCAAATTTGGGAATCTTCTTGTCACAAATTGCCAACGTTACTCCCTTCTACCGTTCTATCTACAATGTTTGGGAACAATGTGTACATGAACTTGTTTGTGGGTGCTGTTTGTTTACTTGAACTTCTATGATACAAAGATGGGCCATCTTATTATTTTATTCCTACTTATGTGACTTTTTCATTTAATTCTATAATTGGTTAGAAAAATGTACAGGCTGTGCGTGTGGTA